>CAWUDS030002857.1:0-225774 GCA_963859935.3 Lathyrus sativus
TCTGCGGAAATGGAAGGTCAGAGATATTGACAATTCTCTCTTTTATTTAGCGTATGCCCGTTTCTGCAGAAATGGAAGGTCAGAGATATTGACGATTCAAGCTTTTATTTTGCATATGCCCGTTTCTGCGGAAATGGAAGGTCAGAGATATTGACGATTCTCGCTTTTATTTAGCGTATGCCCGTTTCTGCGGAAATAAAAGGTCAGAGATATTGACGATTCTCTCTTTTATTTAGCGTATGCCCGTTTCTGCAGAAATGGAAGGTCAGAGATATTGAAGATTCTCGCTTTTATTTAGCGTATGCCCGTTTCTACGGAAATGGAAGGTCAGAGATATTGACGATTCTCGCTTTTATTTAGCGTATGCCCGTTTCTGCGGAAATGGAAGGTCAGAGATATTGACGACTCTAGCTTTTATTTAGCGTATGCCCGTTTCTGCAGAAATGGAAGGTCAGAGATATTGACGGTTCTCGCTTTTATTTTGCGTATGCCCGTTTCTGCGGAAATGGAAGGTCAGAGATATTGACGATTCTCGCTTTTATTTAGCGTATGCCCGTTTCTGCGGAAATAAAAGGTCAGAGATATTGACGATTCTCTCTTTTATTTAGCGTATGCTCGTTTCTGCAGAAATGGAAGGTCAGAGATATTGACGGTTCTCGCTTTTATTTAGCGTATGCCTGTTTCTGCAGAAATGGAAGGTCAGAGATATTGACGGTTCTCGCTTTTATTTAGCATATGCCCGTTTCTGTGGAAATGGAAGGTCAGAGATATTGAAGGTTCTCGCTTTTATTTAGCGTATGCTCGTTTCTGCAGAAATGGAAGGTCAGAGATATTGACGGTTCTCGCTTTTATTTAGCATATGCCCGTTTCTGTGGAAATGCAAGGTCAGAGATATTGATGATTCTCGCTTTTATTTAGCGTATGCCCGTTTCTGCGGAAATGGAAGGTCAGAGATATTGACGATTCTCGCTTTTATTTAGCGTATGCCCATTTCTACGGAAATAGAAGGTCAGAGATATTGACGATTCTCGCTTTTGTTTAACGTATGCCGTTTTTCTACAGAACTGGAAGGTCAAAGATATTGACGATTCTCGCTTTTATTTAGCGTATGCTTGTTTCTACGGAAATGGAAGGTCAGAGATATTGACGGTTCTCGCTTTTATAAAGCGTATGCTCGTTTCTGCGGAAATGGAAGGTCAGAGATATTGATGATTCTCGCTTTTATTTAGCGTATGCCCGTTTCTGCAGAAATGGAAGGTCAGAGATATTGAAGATTCTCGCTTTTATTTAGCGTATGCCCGTTTCTTTGGAAATGGAAGGTCAGAGATATTGACGATTCTCGCTTTTATTTAGCGTATGCCCGTTTCTGCGGAAATGGAAGGTCAGAGATATTGACGACTCTCGCTTTTATTTAGCGTATGCCCGTTTCTGCAGAAATGGAAGGTCAGAGATATTGACGGTTCTCGCTTTTATTTTGCTTATGCCCGTTTCTGCGGAAATGGAAGGTCAGAGATATTGACGGTTCTCGCTTTTATTTAGCGTATACCCGTTTCTGTGGAAATGGAAGGTCAGAGATATTGACGATTCTCGCTTTTATTTAGCGTATGCTCGTTTCTGCAGAAATTGAAGGTTAGAGATATTGACGGTTCTCGCTTTTATTTAGCATATGCCAGTTTCTGTGGAAATGGAAGGTCAGAGATATTGATGATTCTCGCTTTTATTTAGCGTATGCCCGTTTCTACGGAAATGGAAGGTCACAGATATTGACGATTCTCGCTTTTATTTAGCGTATGCCCATTTCTACGGAAATAGAAGGTCAGAGATATTGACGATTCTCGCTTTTGTTTAACGTATGCCGTTTTTCTACGGAAATGGAAGGTCAGAGATATTGACGATTCTCGCTTTTATTTAGTGTATGCCCGTTTCTGCGGAAATGGAAGGTCAGAGATATTGACGGTTCTCGCTTTTATAAAGCGTATGCCCGTTTCTGCAGAAATGGAAGGTCAGAGATATTGACGACTCTCGCTTTTATTTAGCGTATGCCCGTTTCTGCAGAAATGGAAGGTCATAGATATTGATGGTTCTCGCTTTTATTTAGCGTATGCCCGTTTCTACGGAAATGGAAGGTCAGAGATATTGACGAATCTCGCTTTTATTTAGCGTATGTCCGTTTCTGCGGAAATGGAAGGTCAGAGATATTGACGACTCTCGCTTTTATTTAGCGTATGCCCGTTTCTGCAGAAATGGAAGGTCAGAGATATTGACGGTTCTCGCTTTTATTTAGCGTATGCCCGTTTCTACGGAAATGGAAAGTCAGAGATATTGACGGTTCTCGCTTTTATTTAGCGTATGCCCATTTCTGCGGAAATGGAAGGTCAGAGATATTGACGGTTCTCGCTTTTATTTAGCGTATGCCCATTTCTGCGGAAATGGAAGGTCAAAGATATTGATGATTCTCGCTTTTATTTAGCGTATGCCCATTTCTGCGGAAATGGAAGGTCAAAGATATTGATGATTCTCGCTTTTATTTAGCGTATGCCCGTTTCTGTGGAAATGGAAGGTCAGAGATATTGACGATTCTCGCTTTTATTTAGCGTATGCCCGTTTCTGCAGAAAAGGAAGGTCAGAGATATTGACGATTCTCGCTTTTATTTAGCGTATGCCCGTTTCTGTGGAAATGGAAGGTCAGAGATATTGACGATTCTCGCTTTTGTTTAACGTATGCCGTTTTTCTACGGAAATGGAAGGTCAGAGATATTGACGATTCTCGCTTTTATTTAGTGTATGCCCGTTTCTGCGGAAATGGAAGGTCAGAGATATTGACGGTTCTCGCTTTTATAAAGCGTATGCCCGTTTCTGCGGAAATGGAAGGTCAGAGATATTGACGACTCTCGCTTTTATTTAGCGTATGCCCGTTTCTGCAGAAATGGAAGGTCAGAGATATTGACGGTTCTCGCTTTTATTTAGCGTATGCCCGTTTCTACAGAAATGGATGGTCAGAGATATTGACGATTCTCGCTTTTATTTAGCGTATGTCCGTTTCTGCGGAAATGGAAGGTCAGAGATATTGACGACTCTCGCTTTTATTTAGCGTATGCCCGTTTCTGCAGAAATGGAAGGTCAGAGATATTGACGGTTCTCGCTTTTATTTAGCGTATGCCCGTTTCTACGGAAATGGAAAGTCAGAGATATTGACGGTTCTCGCTTTTATTTAGCGTATGCCCATTTCTGCGGAAATGGAAGGTCAGAGATATTGACGGTTCTCGCTTTTATTTAGCGTATGCCCGTTTCTGTGGAAATGGAAGGTCAGGGATATTGACGGTTCTCGCTTTTATTTAGCGTATGCCCGTTTCTGTGGAAATGGAAGGTCAGAGATATTGAAGGTTCTCGCTTTTATTTAGCGTATGCTCGTTTCTGCAGAAATGGAAGGTCAGAGATATTGACGATTCTCGCTTTTATTTAGCGTATGCCCGTTTCTATGGAAATGGAAGATCAGAGATATTGACGATTCTCGCTTTTATTTAGCGTATGCCCGTTTCTGCAGAAATGGAAGGTCAGAGATATTGACGGTTCTCGCTTTTATTTAGCGTATGCGCGTTTCTGCGGAAATGGAAGGTCAGAGATATTGACGATTCTCGCTTTTATATAGCATATGCCCGTTTCTGTGGAAATGGAAGGTCAGAGATATTGACAATTCTCGCTTTTATTCAGCGTATGCCCGTTTCTGCGGAAATGGAAGGTCAGAGATATTGACAATTCTCTCTTTTATTTAGCGTATGCCCGTTTCTGCAGAAATGGAAGGTCAGAGATATTGACGATTCAAGCTTTTATTTTGCATATGCCCGTTTCTGCGGAAATGGAAGGTCAGAGATATTGACGATTCTCGCTTTTATTTAGCGTATGCCCGTTTCTGCGGAAATAAAAGGTCAGAGATATTGACGATTCTCTCTTTTATTTAGCGTATGCCCGTTTCTGCAGAAATGGAAGGTCAGAGATATTGAAGATTCTCGCTTTTATTTAGCGTATGCCCGTTTCTACGGAAATGGAAGGTCAGAGATATTGACGATTCTCGCTTTTATTTAGCGTATGCCCGTTTCTGCGGAAATGGAAGGTCAGAGATATTGACGACTCTAGCTTTTATTTAGCGTATGCCCGTTTCTGCAGAAATGGAAGGTCAGAGATATTGACGGTTCTCGCTTTTATTTTGCGTATGCCCGTTTCTGCGGAAATGGAAGGTCAGAGATATTGACGATTCTCGCTTTTATTTAGCGTATGCCCGTTTCTGCGGAAATAAAAGGTCAGAGATATTGACGATTCTCTCTTTTATTTAGCGTATGCTCGTTTCTGCAGAAATGGAAGGTCAGAGATATTGACGGTTCTCGCTTTTATTTAGCGTATGCCCGTTTCTGCAGAAATGGAAGGTCAGGGATATTGACGGTTCTCGCTTTTATTTAGCGTATGCCCGTTTCTGTGGAAATGGAAGGTCAGAGATATTGAAGGTTCTCGCTTTTATTTAGCGTATGCTCGTTTCTGCAGAAATGGAAGGTCAGAGATATTGACGGTTCTCGCTTTTATTTAGCATATGCCCGTTTCTGTGGAAATGCAAGGTCAGAGATATTGATGATTCTCGCTTTTATTTAGCGTATGCCCGTTTCTGCGGAAATGGAAGGTCAGAGATATTGACGATTCTCGCTTTTATTTAGCGTATGCCCATTTCTACGGAAATAGAAGGTCAGAGATATTGACGATTCTCGCTTTTGTTTAACGTATGCCGTTTTTCTACAGAACTGGAAGGTCAAAGATATTGACGATTCTCGCTTTTATTTAGCGTATGCTTGTTTCTACGGAAATGGAAGGTCAGAGATATTGACGGTTCTCGCTTTTATAAAGCGTATGCTCGTTTCTGCGGAAATGGAAGGTCAGAGATATTGATGATTCTCGCTTTTATTTAGCGTATGCCCGTTTCTGCAGAAATGGAAGGTCAGAGATATTGAAGATTCTCGCTTTTATTTAGCGTATGCCCGTTTCTACGGAAATGGAAGGTCAGAGATATTGACGATTCTCGCTTTTATTTAGCGTATGCCCGTTTCTGCGGAAATGGAAGGTCAGAGATATTGACGACTCTCGCTTTTATTTAGCGTATGCCCGTTTCTGCAGAAATGGAAGGTCAGAGATATTGATGGTTCTCGCTTTTATTTTGCTTATGCCCGTTTCTGCGGAAATGGAAGGTCAGAGATATTGACGGTTCTCGCTTTTATTTAGCGTATACCCGTTTCTGTGGAAATGGAAGGTCAGAGATATTGACGATTCTCGCTTTTATTTAGCGTATGCTCGTTTCTGCAGAAATTGAAGGTCAGAGATATTGACGGTTCTCGCTTTTATTTAGCATATGCCAGTTTCTGTGGAAATGGAAGGTCAGAGATATTGATGATTCTCGCTTTTATTTAGCGTATGCCCGTTTCTGCGGAAATGGAAGGTCACAGATATTGACGATTCTCGCTTTTATTTAGCGTATGCCCATTTCTACGGAAATAGAAGGTCAGAGATATTGACGATTCTCGCTTTTGTTTAACGTATGCCGTTTTTCTACGGAAATGGAAGGTCAGAGATATTGACGATTCTCGCTTTTATTTAGTGTATGCCCGTTTCTGCGGAAATGGAAGGTCAGAGATATTGACGGTTCTCGCTTTTATAAAGCGTATGCCCGTTTCTGCGGAAATGGAAGGTTAGAGATATTGACGACTCTCGCTTTTATTTAGCGTATGCCCGTTTCTGCAGAAATGGAAGGTCATAGATATTGATGGTTCTCACTTTTATTTAGCGTATGCCTGTTTCTACGGAAATGGAAGGTCAGAGATATTGACGATTCTCGCTTTTATTTAGCGTATGTCCGTTTCTGCGGAAATGGAAGGTCAGAGATATTGACGACTCTCGCTTTTATTTAGCGTATGCCCGTTTCTGCAGAAATGGAAGGTCAGAGATATTGACGGTTCTCGCTTTTATTTAGCGTATGCCCGTTTCTACGGAAATGGAAAGTCAGAGATATTGACGGTTCTCGCTTTTATTTAGCGTATGCCCATTTCTGCGGAAATGGAAGGTCAGAGATATTGACGGTTCTCGCTTTTATTTAGCGTATGCCCATTTCTGCGGAAATGGAAGGTCAAAGATATTGATGATTCTCGCTTTTATTTAGCGTATGCCCATTTCTGCGGAAATGGAAGGTCAAAGATATTGATGATTCTCGCTTTTATTTAGCGTATGCCCGTTTCTGTGGAAATGGAAGGTCAGAGATATTGACGATTCTCGCTTTTATTTAGCGTATGCCCGTTTCTGCAGAAAAGGAAGGTCAGAGATATTGACGATTCTCGCTTTTATTTAGCGTATGCCCGTTTCTGCGGAAATAAAAGGTCAGAGATATTGACGATTCTCTCTTTTATTTAGCGTATGCTCGTTTCTGCAGAAATGGAAGGTCAGAGATATTGACGGTTCTCGCTTTTATTTAGCGTATGCCCGTTTCTGCAGAAATGGAAGGTCAGGGATAT
Organism: Lathyrus sativus; assembly: GCA_963859935.3. Taxonomy (NCBI): domain Eukaryota; kingdom Viridiplantae; phylum Streptophyta; class Magnoliopsida; order Fabales; family Fabaceae; genus Lathyrus; species Lathyrus sativus. The sequence continues at coordinate 6,543 of CAWUDS030002857.1, forward strand.
TGACGGTTCTCGCTTTTATTTAGCGTATGCCCGTTTCTGTGGAAATGGAAGGTCAGAGATATTGAAGGTTCTCGCTTTTATTTAGCGTATGCTCGTTTCTGCAGAAATGGAAGGTCAGAGATATTGACGGTTCTCGCTTTTATTTAGCATATGCCCGTTTCTGTGGAAATGCAAGGTCAGAGATATTGATGATTCTCGCTTTTATTTAGCGTATGCCCGTTTCTGCGGAAATGGAAGGTCAGAGATATTGACGATTCTCGCTTTTATTTAGCGTATGCCAATTTCTACGGAAATAGAAGGTCAGAGATATTGACGATTCTCGCTTTTGTTTAACGTATGCCGTTTTTCTACAGAACTGGAAGGTCAAAGATATTGACGATTCTCGCTTTTATTTAGCGTATGCTTGTTTCTGCGGAAATGGAAGGTCAGAGATATTGACGGTTCTCGCTTTTATAAAGCGTATGCTCGTTTCTGCGGAAATGGAAGGTCAGAGATATTGATGATTCTCGCTTTTATTTAGCGTATGCCCGTTTCTGCAGAAATGGAAGGTCAGAGATATTGAAGATTCTCGCTTTTATTTAGCGTATGCCCGTTTCTACGGAAATGGAAGGTCAGAGATATTGACGATTCTCGCTTTTATTTAGCGTATGCCCGTTTCTGCGGAAATGGAAGGTCAGAGATATTGACGACTCTCGCTTTTATTTAGCGTATGCCCGTTTCTGCAGAAATGGAAGGTCAGAGATATTGACGGTTCTCGCTTTTATTTTGCTTATGCCCGTTTCTGCGGAAATGGAAGGTCAGAGATATTGACGGTTCTCGCTTTTATTTAGCGTATACCCGTTTCTGTGGAAATGGAAGGTCAGAGATATTGACGATTCTCGCTTTTATTTAGCGTATGCTCGTTTCTGCAGAAATTGAAGGTCAGAGATATTGACGGTTCTCGCTTTTATTTAGCATATGCCAGTTTCTGTGGAAATGGAAGGTCAGAGATATTGATGATTCTCGCTTTTATTTAGCGTATGCCCGTTTCTGCGGAAATGGAAGGTCACAGATATTGACGATTCTCGCTTTTATTTAGCGTATGCCCATTTCTACGGAAATAGAAGGTCAGAGATATTGACGATTCTCGCTTTTGTTTAACGTATGCCGTTTTTCTACGGAAATGGAAGGTCAGAGATATTGACGATTCTCGCTTTTATTTAGTGTATGCCCGTTTCTGCAGAAATGGAAGGTCAGAGATATTGACGGTTCTCGCTTTTATAAAGCGTATGCCCGTTTCTGCGGAAATGGAAGGTCAGAGATATTGACGACTCTCGCTTTTATTTAGCGTATGCCCGTTTCTGCAGAAATGGAAGGTCATAGATATTGACGGTTCTCGCTTTTATTTAGCGTATGCCCGTTTCTACGGAAATGGAAGGTCAGAGATATTGACGATTCTCGCTTTTATTTAGCGTATGTCCGTTTCTGCGGAAATGGAAGGTCAGAGATATTGACGACTCTCGCTTTTATTTAGCGTATGCCCGTTTCTGCAGAAATGGAAGGTCAGAGATATTGACGGTTCTCGCTTTTATTTAGCGTATGCCCGTTTCTACGGAAATGGAAAGTCAGAGATATTGACGGTTCTCGCTTTTATTTAGCGTATGCCCATTTCTGCGGAAATGGAAGGTCAGAGATATTGACGGTTCTCGCTTTTATTTAGCGTATGCCCATTTCTGCGGAAATGGAAGGTCAAAGATATTGATGATTCTCGCTTTTATTTAGCGTATGCCCGTTTCTGTGGAAATGGAAGGTCAGAGATATTGACGATTCTCGCTTTTATTTAGCGTATGCCCGTTTCTGCAGAAAAGGAAGGTCAGAGATATTGACGGTTCTCGCTTTTATTTAGCGTATGCGCGTTTCTGCGGAAATGGAAGGTCAGAGATATTGACGATTCTCGCTTTTATATATCATATGCCCGTTTCTGTGGAAATGGAAGGTCAGAGATATTGACAATTCTCGCTTTTATTCAGCGTATGCCCGTTTCTGCGGAAATGGAAGGTCAAAGATATTGACGATTCTCTCTTTTATTTAGCGTATGCCCGTTTCTGCAGAAATGGAAGGTCAGAGATATTGACGATTCAGGCTTTTATTTTGCGTATGCCCGTTTCTGCGGAAATGGAAGGTCAGAGATATTGACGACTCTCGCTTTTATTTAGCGTATGCCCGTTTCTGCAGAAATGGAAGGTCAGAGATATTGACGGTTCTCGCTTTTATTTTGCTTATGCCCGTTTCTGCGGAAATGGAAGGTCAGAGATATTGACGGTTCTCGCTTTTATTTAGCGTATACCCGTTTCTGTGGAAATGGAAGGTCAGAGATATTGACGATTCTCGCTTTTATTTAGCGTATGCTCGTTTCTGCAGAAATGGAAGGTCAGAGATATTGACGGTTCTCGCTTTTATTTAGCATATGCCAGTTTCTGTGGAAATGGAAGGTCAGAGATATTGATGATTCTCGCTTTTATTTAGCGTATGCCCGTTTCTGCGAAAATGGAAGGTCACAGATATTGACGATTCTCGCTTTTATTTAGCGTATGCCCATTTCTACGGAAATAGAAGGTCAGAGTTATTGACGATTCTCGCTTTTGTTTAACGTATGCCGTTTTTCTACGGAAATGGAAGGTCAGAGATATTGACGATTCTCGCTTTTATTTAGTGTATGCCCGTTTCTGCGGAAATGGAAGGTCAGAGATATTGACGGTTCTCGCTTTTATAAAGCGTATGCCCGTTTCTGCGAAAATGGAAGGTCAGAGATATTGACGACTCTCGCTTTTATTTAGCGTATGCCCGTTTCTGCAGAAATGGAAGGTCATAGATATTGACGGTTCTCGCTTTTATTTAGCGTATGCCCGTTTCTACGGAAATGGAAAGTCAGAGATATTGACGGTTCTCGCTTTTATTTAGCGTATGCCCATTTCTGCGGAAATGGAAGGTCAGAGATATTGACGGTTCTCGCTTTTATTTAGTGTATGCCCATTTCTGCGGAAATGGAAGGTCAAAGATATTGACGATTCTCGCTTTTATTTAGCGTATGCCCGTTTCTGTGGAAATGGAAGGTCAGAGATATTGACGATTCTCGCTTTTATTTAGCGTATGCCCGTTTCTGCAGAAATGGAAGGTCAGAGATATTGACGGTTCTCGCTTTTATTTAGCGTATGCGCGTTTCTGCGGAAATGGAAGGTCAGAGATATTGACGATTCTCGCTTTTATATAGCATATGCCCGTTTCTGTGGAAATGGAAGGTCAGAGATATTGACAATTCTCGCTTTTATTCAGCGTATGCCCGTTTCTGCGGAAATGGAAGGTCAAAGATATTGACGATTCTCTCTTTTATTTAGCGTATGCCCGTTTCTGCAGAAATGGAAGGTCAGAGATATTGACGATTCAGGCTTTTATTTTGCGTATGCCTGTTTCTGCGGAAATGGAAGGTCAGAGATATTGACGATTCTCGCTTTTATTTAGCATATGCCCGTTTCTACGGAAATGGAAGGTCAGAGATATTGACGATTCTCGCTTTTATTTAGCGTATGTCCGTTTCTGCGGAAATGGAAGGTCAGAGATATTGACGACTCTCGCTTTTATTTAGCGTATGCCCGTTTCTGCAGAAATGGAAGGTCAGAGATATTGACGGTTCTCGCTTTTATTTAGCGTATGCCCGTTTCTACGGAAATGGAAAATCAAAGATATTGACGGTTCTCGCTTTTATTTAGCGTATGCCCATTTCTGCGGAAATGGAAGGTCAGAGATATTGACGGTTCTCGCTTTTATTTAGCGTATGCCCATTTCTGCGGAAATGGAAGGTCAAAGATATTGACGATTCTCGCTTTTATTTAGCGTATGCCCGTTTCTGTGGAAATGGAAGGTCAGAGATATTGACGATTCTCGCTTTTATTTAGCGTATGCCCGTTTCTGCAGAAATGGAAGGTCAGCGATATTGACGGTTCTCGCTTTTATTTAGCGTATGCACGTTTCTGCGGAAATGGAAGGTCAGAGATATTGACGATTCTCGCTTTTATATAGCATATGCCCGTTTCTGTGGAAATGGAAGGTCAGAGATATTGACAATTCTCGCTTTTATTCAGCGTATGCCCGTTTCTGCGGAAATGAAAGGTCAAAGATATTGACGATTCTCTCTTTTATTTAGCGTATGCCCGTTTCTGCAGAAATGGAAGGTCAGAGATATTGACGATTCAAGCTTTTATTTTGCGTATGCCCGTTTCTGCGGAAATGGAAGTTCAGAGATATTGACGATTCTCGCTTTTATTTAGCGTATGTCCGTTTCTGCGGAAATGGAAGGTCAAAGATATTGACGACTCTCGCTTTTATTTAGCGTATGCCCGTTTCTGCAGAAATGGAAGGTCAGAGATATTGACGGTTCTCGCTTTTATTTAGCGTATGCCCGTTTCTACGGAAATGGAAGGTCAGAGATATTGACGGTTCTCGCTTTTATTTAGCGTATGCCCATTTCTGCGGAAATGGAAGGTCAAAGATATTGACGATTCTCGCTTTTATTTAGCGTATGCCCGTTTCTGTGGAAATGGAAGGTCAGAGATATTGACGATTCTCGCTTTTATTTAGCGTATGCTCGTTTCTGCAGAAATGGAAGGTCAGAGATATTGACGGTTCTCGCTTTTATTTAGCGTATGCGTGTTTCTGCGAAAATGGAAGGTCAGAGATATTGACGATTCTCGCTTTTATATAGCATATGCCCGTTTCTGTGGAAATGGAAGGTCAAAGATATTGACAATTCTCGCTTTTATTCAGCGTATGCCCGTTTCTGCGGAAATGGAAGGTCAGAGATATTGACGATTCTCTCTTTTATTTAGCGTATGCCCGTTTCTGCAGAAATGGAAGGTCAGAGATATTGACGATTCAAGCTTTTATTTTGCGTATGCCCGTTTCTGCGGAAATGGAAGGTCAGAGATATTGACGATTCTCGCTTTTATTTAGCGTATGCCCGTTTCTGCGGAAATAGAAGGTCAGAGATATTGACGATTCTCACTTTTATTTAGCTTATGCCCGTTTCTGCAGAAATGGAAGGTCAGAGATATTGACGGTTCTCGCTTTTATTTAGCGTATGCCCGTTTCTGCAGAAATGGAAGGTCAGGGATATTGACGGTTCTCGCTTTTATTTAGCGTATGCCCGTTTCTATGGAAATGGAAGGTCAGAGATATTGAAGGTTCTCGCTTTTATTTAGCGTATGCTCGTTTCTGCAGAAATGGAAGGTCAGAGATATTGACGGTTCTCGCTTTTATTTAGCATATGCCCGTTTCTGTGGAAATGGAAGGTCGGAGATATTGATGATTCTCGCTTTTATTTAGCGTATGCCCGTTTCTGCGGAAATGGAAGGTCAGAGATATTGACGATTCTCGCTTTTATTTAGCGTATGCCCTTTTCTACGGAAATAGAAGGTCAGAGATATTGACGATTCTCGCTTTTGTTTAACGTATGCCGTTTTTCTACGGAACTGAAAGGTCAGAGATATTGACGATTCTCGCTTTTATTTAGCGTATGCTTGTTTCTGCGGAAATGGAAGGTCAGAGATATTGACGGTTCTCGCTTTTATAAAGCGTATGCTCGTTTCTCCGGAAATGGAAGGTCAGAGATATTGATGATTCTCGCTTTTATTTAGCGTATGCCCGTTTCTGCAGAAATGGAAGGTCAGAGATATTGAAGATTCTCGCTTTTATTTAGCGTATGCCCGTTTCTACGGAAATGGAAGGTCAGAGATATTGACGATTCTCGCTTTTATTTAGCGTATGCCCGTTTCTGCGGAAATGGAAGGTCAAGGATATTGACGACTCTCGCTTTTATTTAGCGTATGCCCGTTTCTGCAGAAATGGAAGGTCAGAGATATTGACGGTTCTCGCTTTTATTTTGCGTATGCCCGTTTCTGCGGAAATGGAAGGTCAGAGATATTGACGGTTCTCGCTTTTATTTAGCGTATGCCCGTTTCTGTGGAAATGGAAGGTCAGAGATATTGAAGGTTCTCGCTTTTATTTAGCGTATGCTCGTTTCTGCAGAAATGGAAGGTTAGAGATATTGACGGTTCTCGCTTTTATTTAGCATATGCCAGTTTCTGTGGAAATGGAAGGTCAGAGATATTGATGATTCTCGCTTTTATTTAGCGTATGCCCGTTTCTGCGGAAATGGAGGGTCACAAATATTGACGATTCTCGCTTTTATTTAGCGTATGCCCATTTCTACGGAAATAGAAGGACAGAGATATTGACGATTCTCGCTTTTGTTTAACGTATGCCGTTTTTCTACGGAAATGGAAGGTCAGAGATATTGACGATTCTCGCTTTTATTTAGCGTATGCCCGTTTCTGCGGAAATGGAAGGTCAGAGATATTGACGGTTCTCGCTTTTATTTAGCGTATGCTCGTTTCTGCGGAAATGGAAGGTCAGAGATATTGATGATTCTCGCTTTTATTTAGCGTATGCCCGTTTCTGCAGAAATGGAAGGTCAGAGATATTGAAGATTCTCGCTTTTATTTAGCGTATGCCCGTTTCTACGGAAATGGAAGGTCAGAGATATTGACGATTCTCGCTTTTATTTAGCGTATGTCCGTTTCTGCGGAAATGGAAGGTCAGAGATATTGACGACTCTCGCTTTTATTTAGCGTATGCCCGTTTCTGCAGAAATGGAAGGTCAGAGATATTGACGGTTCTCACTTTTATTTAGCGTATGCGCGTTTCTGCGGAAATGGAAGGTCAGAGATATTGACGGTTCTCGCTTTTATAAAGCGTATGCCCGTTTCTCCGGAAATGGAAGGTCAGAGATATTGACGATTCTCGCTTTTATTTAGCGTATGCCCGATTCTGCGGAAATGGAAGGTCAGAGATATTGACGACTCTCTCTTTTATTTAGCGAATGCCCGTTTCTGCAGAAATGGAAGGTCAGAGATATTGGCGGTTCTCGCTTTTATTAGCGTTTGCCCGTTTCTACGGAAATGGAAGGTCAGAGATATTGACGGTTCTCGCTTTTATTTAGCGTATGCCCATTTCTGCGGAAATGGAAGGTCAAAGATATTGACGGTTCTCGCTTTTATTTAGCGTATGCCCATTTCTGCGGAAATGTAAGGTCAGAGATATTGACGATTCTCGCTTTTATTTAGCGTATGCCCATTTCTGCGGAAATGGAAGGTCAGAGATATTGACGATTCTCGCTTTTATTTAGCGTATGCCCGTTTCTGCGGAAATGGAAGGTCAGAGATATTGACGATTCTCGCTTTTATTTAGCGTATGACCGTTTCTGCAGAAATGGAAGGTCAGAGATATTGACGGTTCTCGCTTTTATTTAGCGTATGCGCATTTCTGCGGAAATGGAAGGTCAGAGATATTGACGACTCTCGCTTTTATTTAGCGTATGCCCGTTTCTGTGGAAATGGAAGGTCAGAGATATTGACGGTTCTCGCTTTTATTTAGCGAATGCTCGTTTCTCCTGAAACGGAAGGTCAGAGATATTGACGATTCTCCCTTTAATTTAGCGTATGCCCATTTCTGTCGAAATGGAAGGTCAGAGATATTGATGATTCTCGCTTTTATTTAGCGTATGCCCGTTCCTGTGGAAATGGAAGGTCAGAGATATTGACGATTCTCTTTTTTATTTAGCGTATGCCCATTTCTACGGAAATAGAAGGTCAGAGATATTGACGATTCTCGCTTTTGTTTAACGTATGCCATTTTTCTACGGAAATGGAAGGTCAGAGATATTGACGATTCTCGCTTTTATTTAGCGTATGCTCGTTTCTGCGGAAATGGAAGGTCAAAGATATTGACGGTTCTCGCTTTTATAAAGCGTATGCTCGTTTCTGCGGAAATGGAAGGTCAGAGATATTGATGATTCTCGCTTTTATTTAGCGTATGTCCGTTTCTGCAGAAATGAAAGGTCAGAGATATTGACGATTCTCGCTTTTATTTAGCGTATGCCCGTTTCTACGGAAATGGAAGGTCAGAGATATTGACGATTCTCGCTTTTATTTAGCGTATGCCCGTTTCTGCGGAAATGGAAGGTCAGAGATATTGACGACTCTCGCTTTTATTTTGCGTATGCCCGTTTCTGCAAAAATGGAAGGTCAGAGATATTGACGGTTCTCGCTTTTATTTAGCGTATGCCCGTTTCTACGGAAATGGAAGGTCAGAGATATTGACGGTTCTCGCTTTTATTTAGCGTATGCCCGTTTCTGCAGAAATGGAAGGTCAGGGATATTGACGGTTCTAGCTTTTATTTAGCGTACGCCCGTTTCTGCGGAAATGGAAGGTCAGAGATATTGAAGGTTCTCGCTTTTATTTAGCGTATGCTCGTTTCTGCAGAAATGGAAGGTCATAGATATTGACGGTTCTCGCTTTTATTTAGCATATGCCCGTTTCTGTGGAAATGGAAGGTCAGAGATATTGATGATTCTCGTTTTTATTTAGCGTATGCCCGTTTCTGCAGAAATGGAAGGTCAGAGATATTGACGATTCTTGCTTTTATTTAGCGTATGCTCGTTTCTGCAGAAATGGAAGGTCAGAGATATGGACGGTTCTCGCTTTTATTTAGCATATGCCAGTTTCTGTGGAAATGGAAGGTCAGAGATATTGATGATTCTCGCTTTTATTTAGCGTATGCCCGTTTATGCAGAAATGGAAGGTCACAGATATTGACGATTCTCACTTTTATTTAGCGTATGCCCATTTCTACGGAAATAGAAGGTCAGAGATATTGACGATTCTCGCTTTTGTTTAACGTATGCCGTTTTTCTACGGAAATGGAAGGTCAGAGATATTGACGATTCTCGCTTTTATTTAGCGTATGCCTGTTTCTGCGGAAATGGAAGGTCAGAGATATTGACGGTTCTCGCTTTTATAAAGCGTATGCCCGTTTCTGCAGAAATGGAAGGGCAGGGATATTGACGGTTCTCGCTTTTATTTAGCGTATGCCCGTTTCTGTGGAAATGGAAGGTCAGAGATATTGAAGGTTCTCGCTTTTATTTAGCATATGCCCGTTTCTACGGAAATCGAAGGTCAGAGATATTGACGGTTCTCGCTTTTATTTAGCGTATGCCCATTTCTGCGGAAATGGAAGGTCAGAGATATTGACGGTTCTCGCTTTTATTTAGCGTATGCCCATTTCTGCGGAAATGGAAGGTCAAAGATATTGACGATTCTCGCTTTTATTTAGCGTATGCCCGTTTCTGTGGAAATGGAAGGTCAGAGATATTGACGATTCTCGCTTTTATTTAGCATATGCCCGTTTCTGCAGAAATGGAAGGTTAGAGATATTGACGGTTCTCGCTTTTATTTAGCGTATGCGCGTTTCTGCGGAAATGGAAGGTCAGAGATATTGACGATTCTCGCTTTTATTTAGCGTATGCCCGTTTCTGCGGAAATGGAAGGTAAGAGATATTGACAATTCTCGCTTTTATTCAGCGTATGCCCGTTTCTGCGGAAATGGAAGGTCAGAGATATTGACGATTCTCTCTTTTATTTAGCGTATGCCCATTTCTGCAGAAATGGAAGGTCAGAGATATTGACGATTCAAGCTTTTATTTTGCGTATGCCCGTTTCTGCGGAAATGGAAGGTCAGAGATATTGACGATTCTCGCTTTTATTTAGCGTATGCCCGTTTCTGTGGAAATGGAAGGTCAGAGATATTGAAGGTTCTCGCTTTTATTTAGCGTATGCTCGTTTCTGCAGAAATGGAAGGTCAGAGATATTGACGGTTCTCGCTTTTATTTAGCATATGCCAGTTTATGTGGAAATGGAAGGTCAGAGATATTGATGATTCTTGCTTTTATTTAGCGTATGCCCGTTTCTGCGGAAATGGAAGGTCACAGATATTGAAGATTCTCACTTTTATTTAGCGTATGCCCATTTCTACGGAAATAGAAGGTCAGAGATATTGACGATTCTCGCTTTTGTTTAACATATGCCGTTTTTCTACGGAAATGGAAGGTCAGAGATATTGACGATTCTCGCTTTTATTTAGCGTATGCCCGTTTCTGCGGAAATGGAAGGTCAGAGATATTGACGGTTCTCGCTTTTATAAAGCGTATGCCCGTTTCTGCGGAAATGGAAGGTCAGAGATATTGACGACTCTCGCTTTTATTTAGCGTATGCCCGTTTCTGCAGAAATGGAAGGTCATAGATATTGACGGTTCTCGCTTTTATTTAGCGTATGTCCGTTTCTACGGAAACGGAAGGTCACAGATATTGACGATTCTCGCTTTTATTTAGCGTATGTCCGTTTCTGCGGAAATGGAAGGTCAGAGATATTGACGACTCTCGCTTTTATTTAGCATATGCCCGTTTCTGTAGAAATGGAAGGTCAGAGATATTGACGGTTCTCGCTTTTATTTAGCGTATGCCCGTTTCTACGGAAATGGAAGGTCAGAGATATTGACGGTTCTCGCTTTTATTTAGCGTATGCCCATTTCTGCGGAAATGGAAGGTCAAAGATATTGACGATTCTCGCTTTTATTTAGCCTATGCCCGTTTCTGTGGAAATGCAAGGTCAGAGATATTGACGATTCTCGCTTTTATTTAGCGTATGCCCGTTTCTGCAGAAATGGAAGGTCAGAGATATTGACGGTTCTCGCTTTTATTTAGCGTATGCGCGTTTCTGCGGAAATGGAAGGTCAGAGATATTGACGATTCTCGCTTTTATATAGCATATGCCCGTTTTTGTGGAAATGGAAGGTCAGAGATATTGACAATTCTCGCTTTTATTCAGCGTATGCCCGTTTCTGCGGAAATGGAAGGTCAGAGATATTGACGATTCTCTCTTTTATTTAGCGTATGCCCGTTTCTGCAGATATGGAAGGTCAGAGATATTGACGACTCAAGCTTTTATTTTGCGTATGCCCGTTTCTGTGGAAATGGAAGGTCAGAGATATTGACGATTCTCGCTTTTATTTAGCGTATGCCCGTTTCTGCGGAAATAGAAGGTCAGAGATATTGACGATTCTCTCTTTTATTTAGCGTATGCCCGTTTCTGCAGAAATGGAAGGTCAGAGATATTGACGGTTCTCGCTTTTATTTAGCGTATGCCCGTTTCTGCAGAAATGGAAGGTCAGGGATATTGACGGTTCTCGCTTTTATTTAGCGTATGCCCGTTTCTGTGGAAATGGAAGGTCAGAGATATTGAAGGTTCTCGCTTTTATTTAGCGTATGCTCGTTTCTGCAGAAATGGAAGGTCAGAGATATTGACGGTTCTCACTTTTATTTAGCATATGCCCGTTTCTGTGGAAATGGAAGGTCAGAGATATTGATGATTATCGCTTTTATTTAGCGTATGCCCGTTTCTGCGGAAATGGAAGGTCAGAGATATTGACGATTCTCGCTTTTATTTAGCGTATGCCCATTTCTACGGAAATAGAAGGTCAGAGATATTGACGATTCTCGCTTTTGTTTAACGTATGCCGTTTTTCTACGGAACTGGAAGGTCAGAGATATTGACGATTCTCGCTTTTATTTAGCGCATGCTTGTTTCTGCGGAAATGGAAGGTCAGAGATATTGACGGTTCTCGCTTTTATAAAGCGTATGCTCGTTTCTGCGGAAATGGAAGGTCAGAGATATTGATGATTCTCGCTTTTATTTAGCGTATGCCCGTTTTTCTACGGAAATGGAAGGTAAGAGATATTGACGATTCTCGCTTTTATTTAGCGTATGCCCGTTTCTACGGAAATGGAAGGTCAGAGATATTGACGATTCTCGCTTTTATTTAGCGTATGCCCGTTTCTGCGGAAATGGAAGGTCAGAGATATTGACGACTCTCGCTTTTATTTAGCGTATGCCCGTTTCTGCAGAAATGGAAGGTCATAGGTATTGACGGTTCTCGCTTTTATTTAGCGTATGCCCGTTTCTACGGAAATGGAAGGTCAGAGATATTTACGATTCTCGCTTTTATTTAGCGTATGTCCGTTTCTGCGGAAATGGAAGGTCAGAGATATTGACGACTCTCGCTTTTATTTAGCGTATGCCCGTTTCTGCAGAAATGGAAGGTCAGAGATATTGACGGTTCTCGCTTTTATTTAGCGTATGCCCGTTTCTACGGAAATGGAAGGTCAGAGATATTGACGGTTCTCGCTTTTATTTAGCGTATGCCCATTTCTGCGGAAATGGAAGGTCAAAGATATTGACGATTCTCGCTTTTATTTAGCGTATGCCCATTTCTACGGAAAGAGAAGGTCAGAGATATTGACGATTCTCGCTTTTGTTTAACGTATGCCGTTTTTCTACGGAAATGGAAGGTCAGAGATATTGACGATTCTCGCTTTTATTTAGCGTATGCCCGTTTCTGCGGAAATGGAAGGTCAGAGATATTGACGGTTCTCGCTTTTATAAAGCGTATGCCCGTTTCTGCGGAAATGGAAGGTCAGAGATATTGACGACTCTCGCTTTTATTTAGCGTATGCCCGTTTCTGGAGAAATGGAAGGTCATAGATATTGACGGTTCTCGCTTTTATTTAGCGTATGCCCGTTTCTACGGAAATGGAAGGTCAGAGATATTGACGATTCTCGCTTTTATTTAGCGTATGTCCGTTTCTGCGGAAATGGAAGGTCAGAGATATTGACGACTCTCGCTTTTATTTAGCATATGCCCGTTTCTGCAGAAATGGAAGGTCAGAGGTATTGACGGTTCTCGCTTTTATTTAGCGTATGCCCGTTTCTACGGAAATGGAAGGTCAGAGATATTGACGGTTCTCGCTTTTATTTAGCGTATGCCCATTTCTGCGGAAATGGAAGGTCAAAGATATTGACGATTCTCGCTTTTATTTAGCGTATGCCCGTTTCTGTGGAAATGGAAGGTCAGAGATATTGACGATTCTCTCTTTTATTTAGCGTATGCCCGTTTCTGTGGAAATGGAAGGTCAGAGATATTGACAATTCTCTCTTTTATTCAGCGTATGCCCGTTTCTGCGGAAATGGAAGGTCAGAGATATTGACGATTCTCTCTTTTATTTAGCGTATGCGCGTTTCTGCGGAAATGGAAGGTCAGAGATATTGACGATTCTCGCTTTTATATAGCATATGCCCGTTTCTGTGGAAATGGAAGGTCAGAGATATTGACAATTCTCGCTTTTATTCAGCGTATGCCCGTTTCTGCGGAAATGGAAGGTCAGAGATATTGACGATTCTCTCTTTTATTTAGCGTATGCCCGTTTCTGCAGAAATGGAAGGTCAGAGATATTGACGATTCAAGCTTTTATTTTGCGTATGCCCGTTTCTGCGGAAATGGAAGGTCAGAGATATTGACGATTCTCGCTTTTATTTAGCGTATGCCCGTTTCTGCGGAAATGGAAAGTCAGAGATATTGACGATTCTCTCTTTTATTTAGCGTATACCCGTTTCTGCAGAAATGGAAGGTCAGAGATATTGACGATTCAAGCTTTTATTTTGCGTATGCCCGTTTCTGCGGAAATGGAAGGTCAGAGATATTGACGATTCTCGCTTTTATTTAGCGTATACCCGTTTCTGTGGAACTGGAAGGTCAGAGATATTGAAGGTTCTCGCTTTTATTAAGCGTATGCTCGTTTCTGCAGAAATGGAAGGTCAGAGATATTGACGGTTCTCGATTTTATTTAGCATATGCCAGTTTCTGTGGAAATGGAAGGTCAGAGATATTGATGATTCTCGCTTTTATTTAGCGTATGCCCGTTTCTGCGGAAATGGAAGGTCACAGATATTGACGATTCTCACTTTTATTTAGCGTATGCCCATTTCTACGGAAATAGAAGGTCATAGATATTGACGATGCCGCTTTTGTTTAACGTATGCCCGTTTTTCTACAGAAATGGAAGGTCAGAGATATTGACGATTCTCGCTTTTATTTAGCGTATGCCCGTTTTTGCGGAAATGGAAGGTCAGAGATATTGACGGTTCTCGCTTTTATAAAGCGTATGCCCGTTTCTGCGGAAATGGAAGGTCAGAGATATTGACGACTCTCGCTTTTATTTAGCGTATGTCTGTTTCTGCAGAAATGGAAGGTCATAGATATTGACGGTTCTCGCTTTTATTTTGCGTATGCCCGTTTCTACGGAAATGGAAGGTCAGAGATATTGACGATTCTCGCTTTTATTTAGCGTATGTCCGTTTCTGTGGAAATGGAAGGTCAGAGATATTGACGACTCTCGCTTTTATTTAGCGTATGCCCGTTTCTGCAGAAATGGAAGGTCAGAGATATTGACGGTTCTCGCTTTTATTTAGCGTATGCCCGTTTTTGCAGAAATGGAAGGTCAGAGATATTGACGGTTCTCGCTTTTATTTTGCGTATGCCCGTTTCTACGGAAATGGAAGGTCAGAGATATTGACGGTTCTCGCTTTTATTTAGCGTATGCCCGTTTCTGTGGAAATGTAAGGTCAGAGATATTGAAGGTTCTCGCTTTTATTTAGCGTATGCTCGTTTCTGCAGAAATGGAAGGTCAGAGATATTGACGGTTCTCGCTTTTATTTAGCATATGCCAGTTTCTGTGGAAATGGAAGGTCAGAGATATTGATGATTCTCGCTTTTATTTAGCATATGCCCGTTTCTGCGGAAATGGAAGGTCACAGATATTGACGATTCTCGCTTTTATTTAGCGTATGCCCATTTCTACGGAAATAGAAGGTCAGAGATATTGACGATTCTCGCTTTTGTTTAACGTATGCCGTTTTTCTACGGAAATGGAAGGTCAGAGATATTGACGATTCTCGCTTTTATTTAGTGTATGCCCGTTTCTGCGGAAATGGAAGGTCAGAGATATTGACGGTTCTCACTTTTATAAAGCGTATGCCCGTTTCTGTGGAAATGGAAGGTCAGAGATATTGATGACTCTCGCTTTTATTTAGCGTATGCCCGTTTCTGCAGAAATGGAAGGTCATAGATATTGACGGTTCTCGCTTTTATTTAGCGTATGCCTGTTTCTACGGAAATGGAAGGTCAGAGATATTGACAATTCTCGCTTTTATTCAGCGTATGCCCGTTTCTGCGGAAATGGAAGGTCAGAGATATTGACGATTCTCTCTTTTATTTAGCGTATGCCCGTTTCTGCAGAAATGGAAGGTCAGAGATATTGACGATTCAAGCTTTTATTTTGCGTATGCCCGTTTCTGCGGAAATGGAAGGTCAGAGATATTGACGATTCTCACTTTTATTTAGCGTATGCCCGTTTCTGCGGAAATGGAAGGTCAGAGATATTGACGATTCTCTCTTTTATTTAGCGTATGCCCGTTTCTGCAGAAATGGAAGGTCAGAGATTTTGACGGTTCTCGCTTTTATTTAGCGTATGCCCGTTTCTGCAGAAATGGAAGGTCAGGGATATTGACGGTTCTCGCTTTTATTTAGCGTATGCCCGTTTCTGTGGAAATGGAAGGTCAGAGATATTGAAGGTTCTCGCTTTTATTTAGCGTATGCTCGTTTCTGCAGAAATGGAAGGTCAGAGATATTGACGATTCTCGCTTTTATTTAGTGTATGCCCGTTTCTGCGGAAATGGAAGGTCAGAGATATTGACAATTCTCGCTTTTATTCAGCGTATGCCCGTTTCTGCGGAAATGGAAGGTCAGAGATATTGACGATTCTCTCTTTTATTTAGCGTATGCCCGTTTCTGCAGAAATGGAAGGTCAGAGATATTGACGATTCAAGCTTTTATTTTGCGTATGCCCGTTTCTACGGAAATGGAAGGTCAGAGATATTGACGATTCTCGCTTTTATTTAGCGTATACCCGTTTCTGTGGAAATGGAAGGTCAGAGATATTGAAGGTTCTCGCTTTTATTAAGCGTATGCTCGTTTCTGCAGAAATGGAAGGTCAGAGATATTGACGGTTCTCGATTTTATTTAGCATATGCCAGTTTCTGTGGAAATGGAAGGTCAGAGATATTGATGATTCTCGCTTTTATTTAGCGTATGCCCGTTTCTGCGGAAATGGAAGGTCACAGATATTGACGATTCTCACTTTTATTTAGCGTATGCCCATTTCTACGGAAATAGAAGGTCAGAGATATTGACGATGCCGCTTTTGTTTAACGTATGCCGTTTTTCTACGGAAATGGAAGGTCAGAGATATTGACGGTTCTCGCTTTTATAAAGCGTATGCCCGTTTCTGCGGAAATGGAAGGTCAGAGATATTGACGACTCTCGCTTTTATTTAGCGTATGCCCGTTTCTGCAGAAATGGAAGGTCATAGATATTGACGGTTCTCGCTTTTATTTAGCGTATGCCCGTTTCTACGGAAATGGAAGGTCAGAGATATTGACGATTCTCGCTTTTATTTAGCGTATGTCCGTTTCTGCGGAAATGGAAGGTCAGAGATATTGACGACTCATGCTTTTATTTAGCGTATGCCCGTTTCTGCAGAAATGGAAGGTCAGAGATATTGACGATTCTCGCTTTTATTTAGCGTATGCCCGTTTCTGCGGAAATGGAAGGTCAGAGATATTGACAATTCTCGCTTTTATTTTGCGTATGCCCGTTTCTGCGGAAATGGAAGGTCAGAGATATTGACGGTTCTCGCTTTTATTTAGCGTATGCCCGTTTCTGTGGAAATGTAAGGTCAGAGATATTGAAGGTTCTCGCTTTTATTTAGCGTATGCTCGTTTCTGCAGAAATGGAAGGTCAGAGATATTGACGGTTCTCGCTTTTATTTAGCATATGCCAGTTTCTGTGGAAATGGAAGGTCAGAGATATTGATGATTCTCGCTTTTATTTAGCGTATGCCCGTTTCTGCGGAAATGGAAGGTCACAGATATTGACGATTCTCGCTTTTATTTAGCGTATGCCCAATTCTACGGAAATAGAAGGTCAGAGTATTGACGATTCTCGCTTTTGTTTAACGTATGTCGTTTTTCTACGGAAATGGAAGGTCAGAGATATTGACGATTCTCGCTTTTATTTAGCGTATGCCCGTTTCTGCGGAAATGGAAGGTCAGAGATATTGACGGTTCTCACTTTTATAAAGCGTATGCCCGTTTCTGTGGAAATGGAAGGTCAGAGATATTGATGACTCTCGCTTTTATTTAGCGTATGCCCGTTTCTGCAGAAATGGAAGGTCATAGATATTGACGGTTCTCGCTTTTATTTAGCGTATGCCCGTTTCTACGGAAATGGAAGGTCAGAGATATTGACGATTCTCGCTTTTATTTAGCGTATGTCCGTTTCTGCGGAAATGGAAGGTCAAAGATATTGACGACTCTCGCTTTTATTTAGCGTATGCCCGTTTCTGCAGAAATGGAAGGTCAGAGATATTAACGGTTCTCGCTTTTATTTAGCGTATGCCCGTTTCTACGGAAATGGAAGGTCAAAGATATTGACAGTTCTCGCTTTTATTTAGCGTATGCCCATTTCTGCGGAAATGGAAGGTCAGAGATATTGACGGTTCTCGCTCTTATTTAGCGTATGCCCATTTCTGCGGAAATGGAAGGTCAAAGATATTGACGATTCTCGCTTTTATTTAGCGTATGCCCGTTTCTGTGGAAATGGAAGGTCAGAGATATTGACGATTCTCGCTTTTATTTAGCGTATGCCCGTTTCTGCAGAAATGGAAGGTCAGAGATATTGACGGTTCTCGCTTTTATTTAGCGTATGCGCGTTTCTGCGGAAATGGAAGGTCAGAGATATTGACGATTCTCGCTTTTATATAGCATATGCCCGTTTTTGTGGAAATGGAAGGTCAGAGATATTGATAATTCTCGCTTTTATTCAGCGTATGCCCGTTTCTACGGAAATGGAAGGTCAGAGATATTGACGATTCTCGCTTTTATTTAGCGTATGCCCGTTTCTACGGAAATGGAAGGTCAGGGATATTGACGGTTCTCGCTTTTATATAGCGTATGCCCGTTTCTGTGGAAATGGAAGGTCAGAGATATTGAAGGATATCGCTTTTATTTAGCGTATGCTCGTTTCTGCCGAAATGGAAGGTCAGAGATATTGACGATTCTCGCTTTTATTTAGCGTATGCCCGTTTCTGCGGAAATGGAAGGTCAGAGATATTGACGATTCTCGCTTTTATTCAGCGTATGCCCGTTTCTGCGGAAATAGAAGGTCAGAGATATTGACGATTCTCTCTTTTATTTAGCGTATGCCCGTTTCTGCAGAAATGGAAGGTCATAGATATTGACGATTCAAGCTTTTATTTTGCGTATGCCCGTTTCTGCGGAAATGGAAGGTCAGAGATATTGACGATTCTTGCTTTTATTTAGCGTATGCCCGTTTCTGTGGAAATGGAAGGTCAGAGATATTGAAGGTTCTCGCTTTTATTTAGCGTATGCTCGTTTCTGCAGAAATGGAAGGTCAGAGATATTGACGGTTCTCGCTTTTATTTAGCATATGCCAGTTTCTGTGGAAATGGAAGGTCAGAGATATTGACGATTCTCGCTTTTATTTAGCGTATGCCCGTTTCTGCGGAAATGGAAGGTCAGAGATATTGACGGTTCTCTCTTTTATTTAGCGTATGCCCGTTTCTGCAGAAATGGAAGGTCAGAGATATTGACGGTTCTCGCTTTTATTTAGCGTATGCCCGTTTCTGCAGAAATGGAAGGTCAGGGATATTGACGGTTCTCGCTTTTATATAGCGTATGCCCGTTTCTGTGGAAATGGAAGGTCAGAGATATTGAAGGTTCTCGCTTTTATTTAGCGTATGCTCGTTTCTGCCGAAATGGAAGGTCAGAGATATTGACGATTCTCGCTTTTATTTAGCGTATGCCCGTTTCTGCGGAAATGGAAGGTCAGAGATATTGACGATTCTCGCTTTTATTCAGCGTATGCCCGTTTCTGCGGAAATGGAAGGTCAGAGATATTGACGATTCTCTCTTTTATTTAGCGTATGCCCGTTTCTGCAGAAATGGAAGGTCAGAGATATTGACGATTCAAGCTTTTATTTTGCGTATGCCCGGTTCTGCGGAAATGGAAGGTCAGAGATATTGACGATTCTCGCTTTTATTTAGCGTATGCCTGTTTCTGTGGAAATGGAAGGTCAGAGATATTGAAGGTTCTCGCTTTTATTTAGCGTATGCTCGTTTCTGCAGAAATGGAAGGTCAGAGATATTGACGGTTCTCGCTTTTATTTAGCATATGCCAGTTTCTGTGGAAATGGAAGGTCACAGATATTGACGATTCTCACTTTTATTTAGCGTATGCCCATTTCTACAGAAATAGAAGGTCAGAGATATTGACGATTCTCGCTTTTGTTTAACGTATGCCGTTTTTCTACGGAAATGGAAGGTCAGAGATATTGACGATTCTCGCTTTTATTTAGCGTATACCCGTTTCTGCAGAAATGGAAGGTCAGAGATATTGACGGTTCTCGCTTTTATAAAGCGTATGCTCGTTTCTGCGGAAATAGAATGTCAGAGATATTGACGACTCTCGCTTTTATTTAGCGTATGCCCGTTTCTGCAGAAATGGAAGGTCATAGATATTGACGGTTCTCGCTTTTATTTAGCGTATGCCCGTTTCTACGGAAATGGAAGGTCAGAGATATTGACGATTCTCGCTTTTATTTAGCATATGTCCGTTTCTGCGGAAGTGGAAGGTCAGAGATATTGACGACTCTCGCTTTTATTTAGCGTATGCCCGTTTCTGCAGAAATGGAAGGTCAGAGATATTGACGGTTCTCGCTTTTATTTAGCGTATGCCCGTTTCTACGGAAATGGAAGGTCAGAGATATTGACGGTTCTCGCTTTTATTTAGCGTATGCCCATTTCTGCGGAAATGGAAGGTCAAAGATATTGACGATTCTCGCTTTTATTTAGCGTATGCCCGTTTCTGTGGAAATGGAAGGTCAGAGATATTGACGATTCTCGCTTTTATTTAGCGTATGCCCGTTTCTGCAGAAATGGAAGGTCAGAGATATTGACGGTTCTCGCTTTTATTTAGCGTATGCGCGTTTCTGCGGAAATGGAAGGTCAGAGATATTGACGATTCTCGCTTTTATATAGCATATGCCCGTTTCTGTGGAAATGGAAGGTCACAGATATTGACAATTCTCGCTTTTATTCAGCGTATGCCCGTTTCTGCGGAAATGGAAGGTCAGAGATATTGACGATTCTCTCTTTTATTTAGCGTATGTCCGTTTCGGCAGAAATGGAAGGTCAGAGAGATTGACGATTCAAGCTTTTATTTTGCGTATGCCCGTTTCTGCGGAAATGGAAGGTCAGAGATATTGACGATTCTCGCTTTTATTCAGCGTATGCCCGTTTCTGCGGAAATAAAAGGTCAGAGATATTGACGATTCTCTCTTTTATTTAGCGTATGCCCGTTTCTGCAGAAATGGAAGGTCAGAGATATTGACGGTTCTCGCTTTTATTTAGCGTATGCCCGTTTCTGCAGAAATGGAAGGTCAGGGATATTGACGGTTCTCGCTTTTATTTAGCGTATGCCCGTTTCTGTGGAAATGGAAGGTCAGAGATATTGAAGGTTCTCGCTTTTATTTAGCGTATGCTCGTTTCTGCAGAAATGGAAGGTCAGAGATATTGACGGTTCTCGCTTTTATTTAGCATATGCCCGTTTTTGTAGAAATGGAAGGTCAGAGATATTGATGATTCTCGCTTTTATTTAGCGTATGCCCGTTTCTGCGGAAATGGAAGGTCAGAGATATTGACGATTCTCGCTTTTATTTAGCGTATGCCCATTTCTACGGAAATAGAAGGTCAGAGATATTGACGATTCTTGCTTTTGTTTAACGTATGCCGTTTTTCTACGGAACTGGAAGGTCAAAGATATTGACGATTCTCGCTTTTATTTAGCGTATGCTTGTTTCTGCGGAAATGGAAGGTCAGAGATATTGACGGTTCTCGCTTTTATAAAGCGTATGCTCGTTTCTGCGGAAATGGAAGGTCAGAGATATTGACGATTCTCGCTTTTATTTAGCGTATGTCCGTTTTTGCAGAAATGGAAGGTCAGAGATATTGAAGATTCTCGCTTTTATTTAGCGTATGCCCGTTTCTACGGAAATGGAAGGTCAGAGATATTGACGATTCTCGCTTTTATTTAGCGTATGCCCGTTTCTGCGGAAATGGAAGGTCAGAGATATTGACGACTCTCTCTTTTATTTAGCGTATGCCCGTTTCTGCAGAAATGGAAGGTCAGAGATATTGACGGTTCTCGCTTTTATTTTGCGTATGCCCGTTTCTGCGGAAATGGAAGGTCAGAGATATTGACGGTTCTCGCTTTTATTTAGCGTATGCCCGTTTCTGTGGAAATGGAAGGTCAGAGATATTGAAGGTTCTCGCTTTTATTTAGCGTATGCTCGTTTCTGCAGAAATGGAAGGTCAGAGATATTGATGATTCTCGCTTTTATTTAGCGTATGCCCGTTTCTGCGGAAATGGAAGGTCAGAGATATTGACGATTCTCGCTTTTATTTAGCGTATGCCCATTTCTACGGAAATAGAAGGTCAGAGATATTGACGATTCTCGCTTTTGTTTAACGTATGCCGTTTTTCTACGGAAATGGAAGGTCAGAGATATTGACGATTCTCGCTTTTATTTAGTGTATGCCCGTTTCTGCGGAAATGGAAGGTCAGAGATATTGACGGTTCTCGCTTTTATAAAGCGTATGCCCGTTTCTGCGGAAATGGAAGGTCAGAGATATTGACAACTCTCGCTTTTATTTAGCGTATGCCCGTTTCTGCAGAAATGGAAGGTCATAGATATTGACGGTTCTCGCTTTTATTTAGCGTATGCCCGTTTCTACGGAAATGGAAGGTCAGAGATATTGACGATTCTCGCTTTTATTTAGCGTATGTCCGTTTCTGCGGAAATGGAAGGTCAGAGATATTGACGACTCTAGCTTTTATTTAGCGTATGCCCGTTTCTGCAGAAATGGAAGGTCAGAGATATTGACGGTTCTCGCTTTTATTTAGCGTATGCCCGTTTCTACGGAAATGGAAAGTCAGAGATATTGACGGTTCTCGCTTTTTTTTAGCGTATGCCCATTTCTGCGGAAATGGAAGGTCAGAGATATTGACGGTTCTCGCTTTTATTTAGCGTATGCCCATTTCTGCGGAAATGGAAGGTCAAAGATATTGACGATTCTCGCTTTTATTTAGCGTATGCCCGTTTCTGTGGAAATGGAAGGTCAGAGATATTGACGATTCTCGTTTTTATTTAGCGTATGCCCGTTTCTGCAGAAATGGAAGGTCAGAGATATTGACGGTTCTCGCTTTTATTTAGCGTATGCGCGTTTCTGCGGAAATGGAAGGTCAGAGATATTGACGATTCTCGCTTTTATGTAGCATATGCCCATTTCTGTGGAAATGGAAGGTTAGAGATATTGACAATTCTCGCTTTTATTCAGCGTGTGCCCGTTTCTGCGGAAATGGAAGGTCAAAGATATTGACGATTCTCTCTTTTATTTAGCATATGCCTGTTTATGCAAAAATGGAAGGTCAAAGATATTGACGATTCAAGCTTTTATTTTGCGTATGCCCGTTTCTGCGGAAATGGAAGGTCAGAGATATTGACGATTCTCGCTTTTATTTAGCGTATGCCCGTTTCTACGGAAATGGAAGGTCAGAGATATTGACGATTCTCGCTTTTATATAGCATATGCCCGTTTCTGTGGAAATGGAAGGTCAGAGATATTGACAATTCTAGCTTTTATTCAGCGTATGCCCGTTTCTGCGGAAATGGAAGGTCAAAGATATTGACGATTCTCTCTTTTATTTAGTGTATGCCCGTTTCTGCAGAAATGGAAGGTCAGAGATATTGACGATTCAAGCTTTTATTTTGCGTATGCCCGTTTCTGCGGAAATGGAAGGTCAGAGATATTGACGATTCTCGCTTTTATTTAGCGTATGTCCGTTTCTGCGGAAATGGAAGGTCAAAGATATTGACGACTCTCGCTTTTATTTAGCGTATGCCCGTTTCTGCAGAAATGGAAGGTCAGAGATATTGACGGTTCTCGCTTTTATTTAGCGTATCCCCGTTTCTACGGAAATGGAAGGTCAGAGATATTGACGGTTCTCGCTTTTATTTAGCGTATGCCCATTTCTGCGGAAATGGAAGGTCAAAGATATTGACGATTCTCGCTTTTATTTAGCGTATGCCCATTTCTGCGGAAATGGAAGGTCAAAGATATTGACGATTCTCGCTTTTATTTAGCGTATGTCCGTTTCTGTGGAAATGGAAGGTCAGAGATATTGACGATTCTCGCGTTTATTTAGCGTATGCCCGTTTCTGCAGAAATGGAAGGTCAGAGATATTGACGGTTCTCGCTTTTATTTAGCGTATGCGCGTTTCTGCGGAAATGGAAGGTCAGAGATATTGACGATTCTCGCTTTTATATAGCATATGCCCGTTTCTGTGGAAATGGAAGGTCAAAGATATTGACAATTCTCGCTTTTATTCAGCGTATGCCCGTTTCTGCGGAAATGGAAGGTCAGAGATATTGACGATTCTCTCTTTTATTTAGCGTATGCCCGTTTCTGCAGAAATGGAAGGTCAGAGATATTGACGATTCAAGCTTTTATTTTGCGTATGCCCGTTTCTGCAAAAATGGAAGGTCAGAGATATTGACGATTCTCGCTTTTATTTAGCGTATGCCCGTTTCTGTGGAAATAGAAGGTCAGAGATATTGACGATTCTCTCTTTTATTTAGCGTATGCCCGTTTCTGCAGAAATGGAAGGTCAGAGATATTGACGGTTCTCGCTTTTATTTAGCGTATGCCCGTTTCTGCAGAAATGGAAGGTCAGGAATATTGACGGTTCTCGCTTTTATTTAGCGTATGCCCGTTTCTGTGGAAATGGAAGGTCAGAGATATTGAAGGTTCTCGCTTTTATTTAGCGTATGCTCGTCTCTGCAGAAATGGAAGGTCAGAGATATTGACGGTTCTCGCTTTTATTTAGCATATGCCCGTTTCTGTGGAAATGGAAGGTCAGAGATATTGATGATTCTCGCTTTTATTTAGCGTATGCCCGTTTCTGCGGAAATGGAAGGTCAGAGATATTGACGATTCTCGCTTTTATTTAGCGTATGCCCATTTCTACGGAAATAGAAGATCAGAGATATTGACGATTCTCGCTTTTGTTTAACGTATGCCGTTTTTCTACGGAACTGGAAGGTCAAAGATATTGACGATTCTCGCTTTTATTTAGCGTATGCTTGTCTCTGCGGAAATGGAAGGTCAGAGATATTGATGGTTCTCGCTTTTATAAAGCGTATGCTCGTTTCTGCGGAAATGGAAGGTCAGAGATATTGATGATTCTCGCTTTTATTTAGCGTATGCCCGTTTCTGCAGAAATGGAAGGTCAGAGATATTGAAGATTCTCGCTTTTATTTAGCGTATGCCCGTTTCTACGGAAATGGAAGGTCAAAGATATTGACGATTCTCGCTTTTATTTAGCGTATGCCCGTTTCTGCGGAAATGGAAGGTCAGAGATATTGACGACTCTCGCTTTTATTTAGCGTATGCCCGTTTCTGCAGAAATGGAAGGTCAGAGATATTGACGGTTCTCGCTTTTATTTTCGTATGCCCGTTTCTGCGGAAATGGAAGGTCAGAGATATTGACGGTTCTCGCTTTTATTTAGCGTATGCCCGTTTCTGTGGAAATGGAAGGTCAGAGATATTGACGGTTCTCGCTTTTATTTAGCGTATGCGCGTTTCTGCGGAAATGGAAGGTCAGAGATATTGACGATTCTCGCTTTTATATAGCATATGCCCGTTTCTGTGGAAATGAAAGGTCAGAGATATTGACAATTCTCGCTTTTATTCAGCGTATACCCGTTTCTGCGGAAATGGAAGGTCAAAGATATTGACGATTCTCTCTTTTATTTAGCGTATGCCCGTTTCTGCAGAAATGGAAGGTTAGAGATATTGACGATTCAAGCTTTTATTTTGCGTATGCCCGTTTCTGCGGAAATGGAAGGTCAGAGATATTGACGATTCTCGCTTTTATTTAGCGTATGTCCGTTTCTGCGGAAATGGAAGGTCAAAGATATTGACGACTCTCGCTTTTATTTAGCGTATGCCCGTTTCTGCAGAAATGGAAGGTCAGAGATATTGACGGTTCTCGCTTTTATTTAGCGTATGCCCGTTTCTACGGAAATGGAAGGTCAGAGATATTGACGGTTCTCGCTTTTATTTAGCGTATGCCCATTTCTGCGGAAATGGAAGGTCAAAGATATTGACGATTCTCGCTTTTATTTAGCGTATGTCCATTTCTGTGGAAATGGAAGGTCAGAGATATTGACTATTCTCGCTTTTATTTAGCGTATGCCCGTTTCTGCAGAAATGGAAGGTCAGAGATATTGACGGTTCTCGCTTTTATTTAGCGTATGCGCGTTTCTGCGGAAATGGAAGGTCAGAGATATTGACGATTCTCGCTTTTATATAGCATATGCCCGTTTCTGTGGAAATGGAAGGTCAAAGATATTGACAATTCTCGCTTTTATTCAGCGTATGCCCGTTTCTGCGGAAATGGAAGGTCAGAGATATTGACGATTCTCTCTTTTATTTAGCGTATGCCCGTTTCTGCAGAAATGGAAGGTCAGAGATATTGACGATTCAAGCTTTTATTTTGTGTATGCCCGTTTCTGCGGAAATGGAAGGTCAGAGATATTGACGATTCTCGCTTTTATTTAGCGTATGCCCGTTTCTGCGGAAATAGAAGGTCAGAGATATTGACGATTCTCTCTTTTATTTAGCGTATGCCCGTTTCTGCAGAAATGGAAGGTCAGAGATATTGACGGTTCTCGCTTTTATTTAGCGTATGCCCGTTTCTGCAGAAATGGAAGGTCAGGGATATTGACGGTTCTCGCTTTTATTTAGCGTATGCCCGTTTCTGTGGAAATGGAAGGTCAGAGATATTGAAGGTTCTCGCTTTTATTTAGCGTATGCTCGTTTCTGCAGAAATGGAAGGTCAGAGATATTGACGGTTCTCGCTTTTATTTAGCATATGCCCGTTTCTGTGGAAATGGAAGGTCGGAGATATTGATGATTCTCGCTTTTATTTAGCGTATGCCCGTTTCTGCGAAAATGGAAGGTCAGAGATATTGACGATTCTCGCTTTTATTTAGCGTATGCCCATTTCTACGGAAATAGAAGGTCAGAGATATTGACGATTCTCGCTTTTGTTTAACGTATGCCATTTTTATACGGAACTGGAAGGTCAAAGATATTGACGATTCTCGCTTTTATTTAGCGTATGCTTGTCTCTGCGGAAATGGAAGGTCAGAGATATTGACGGTTCTCGCTTTTATAAAGCGTATGCTCGTTTCTTCGGAAATGGAAGGTCAGAGATATTGATGATTCTCGCTTCTATTTAGCGTATGCCCGTTTCTGCAGAAATGGAAGGTCAGAGATATTGAAGATTCTCGCTTTTATTTAGCGTATGCCCGTTTCTACGGAAATGGAAGGTCAGAGATATTGACGATTCTCGCTTTTATTTAGCGTATGCCCGTTTCTGCGGAAATGGAAGGTCAGAGATATTGACGACTCTCGCTTTTATTTAGCGTATGCCCGTTTCTGCAGAAATGGAAGGTCAGAGATATTGACGGTTCTCGCTTTTATTTTGCGTATACCCGTTTCTGCGGAAATGCAAGGTCAGAGATATTGACGGTTCTCGCTTTTATTTAGCGTATGCCCGTTTCTGTGGAAATGGAAGGTCAGAGATATTGAAGGTTCTCGCTTTTATTTAGAGTATGCTCGTTTCTGCAGAAATGGAAGGCTAGAGATATTGACGGTTCTCGCTTTTATTTAGCATATGCCAGTTTCTGTGGAAATGGAAGGTCAGAGATATTGATGATTCTCGCTTTTATTTAGCGTATGCCCGTTTCTGCGGAAATGGAAGGTCACAGATATTGACGATTCTCGCTTTTATTTAGCGTATGCCCATTTCTACGGAAATAGAAGGACAAAGATATTGACGATTCTCGCTTTTGTTTAACGTATGCCGTTTTTCTACGGAAATGGAAGGTCAGAGATATTGACGATTCTCGCTTTTATTTAGCGTATGCCCGTTTCTGCGGAAATGGAAGGTCAGAGATATTGACGGTTCTCGCTTTTATAAAGCGTATGCCCGTTTTTGCGGAAATGGAAGGTCAGAGATATTGACGACTCTCGCTTTTATTTAGCGTATGCCCGTTTCTGCGGAAATGGAAGGTCAGAGATATTGACGACTCTCGCTTTTATTTAGCGTATGCCCGTTTCTGCAGAAATGGAAGGTCAGAGATATTGACGGTTCTCGCTTTTATTTAGCGTATGCCCGTTTCTACGGAAATGGAAAGTCAGAGATATTGACGGTTCTCGCTTTTATTTAGCGTATGCCCATTTCTACGGAAATGGAAGGTCAGAGATATTGACGGTTCTCGCTTTTATTTAGCGTATGCCCATTTCTGCGGAAATGGAAGGTCAAAGATATTGACGATTCTCGCTTTTATTTAGCGTATGCCCGTTTCTGTGGAAATGGAAGGTCAGAGATATTGACGATTCTCGCTTTTATTTAGCGTATGCTTGTCTCTGCGGAAATGGAAGGTCAAAGATATTGACGGTTCTCGCTTTTATAAAGCGTATGCGCGTTTCTGCGGAAATGGAAGGTCAGAGATATTGATGATTCTCGCTTCTATTTAGCGTATGCCCGTTTCTGCAGAAATGGAAGGTCAGAGATATTGAAGATTCTCGCTTTTATTTAGCGTATGCCCGTTTCTACGGAAATGGAAGGTCAGAGATATTGACGATTCTCGCTTTTATTTAGCGTATGCCCGTTTCTGCGGAAATGGAAGGTCAGAGATATTGACGACTCTCACTTTTATTTAGCGTATGCCCGTTTCTGCAGAAATGGAAGGTCAGAGATATTGACGGTTCTCGCTTTTATTTTGCGTATGCCCGTTTCTGCGGAAATGCAAGGTCAGAGATATTGACGGTTCTCGCTTTTATTTAGCGTATGCCCGTTTCTGTGGAATTGGAAGGTCAGAGATATTGAAGGTTCTCGCTTTTATTTAGCGTATGCTCGTTTCTGCAGAAATGGAAGGTTAGAGATATTGACGGTTCTCGCTTTTATTTAGCATATGCCAGTTTCTGTGGAAATGGAAGGTCAGAGATATTGATGATTCTCGCTTTTATTTAGCGTATGCCCGTTTCTGCGGAAATGGAAGGTCACAGATATTGACGATTCTCGATTTTATTTAGCGTATGCCCATTTCTACGGAAATAGAAGGACAGAGATATCGACGATTCTCGCTTTTGTTTAACGTATGCCGTTTTTCTACGGAAATGGAAGGTCAGAGATATTGACGATTCTCGCTTTTATTTAGCGTATGCCCGTTTCTGCGGAAATGGAAGGTCAGAGATATTGACGGTTCTCGCTTTTATAAAGCGTATGCCCGTTTTTGCGGAAATGGAAGGTCAGAGATATTGACGACTCTCGCTTTTATTTAGCGTATGCCCGTTTCTGTGGAAATGGAAGGTCAGAGATATTGACGATTCTCGCTTTTATTTAGCGTATGCCCGTTTCTGCAGAAATGGAAGGTCAGAGATATTGACGGTTCTCGCTTTTATTTAGCGTATGCGCGTTTCTGCGGAAATGGAAGGTCAGAGATATTGACGATTCTCGCTTTTATATAGCATATGCCCGTTTCTGTGGAAATGGAAGGTCAGAGATATTGACAATTCTCGCTTTTATTCAGCGTATGCCCGTTTCTGCGGAAATGGAAGGTCAGAGATATTGACGATTCTCTCTTTTATTTAGCGTATGCCCGTTTCTGCAGAAATGGAAGGTCAGAGATATTGACGATTCAAGCTTTTATTTTGCGTATGCCCGTTTCTAAGGAAATGGAAGATCAGAGATATTGACGATTCTAGCTTTTATTTAGCGTATGCCCGTTTCTGCGGAAATGGAAGGTCAGAGATATTGACGATTCTCTCTTTTATTTAGCGTATGCCCGTTTCTGCAGAAATGGAAGGTCAAAGATATTGACGGTTCTCGCTTTTATTTAGCGTATGCCCGTTTCTGCAGAAATGGAAGGTCAAGGATATTGACGGTTCTCGCTTTTATTTAGCGTATGCCCGTTTCTGTGGAAATGGATGGTCAGAGATATTGAAGGTTCTCGCTTTTATTTAGCGTATGCTCGTTTCTGCAGAAATGGAAGGTCAGAGATATTGACGGTTCTCGCTTTTATTTAGCATATGCCCGTTTCTGTGGAAATGGAAGGTCAGAGATATTGATGATTCTCGCTTTTATTTAACGTTTGCTCGTTTCTGCAGAAATGGAAGGTCAGAGATATTGACGATTCTCGCTTTTATTTAGCGTATGCCCATTTCTACGGAAATAGAAGGTCAGAGATATTGACGATTCTCGCTTTTGTTTAACGTATGCCGTTTTTCTACGGAAATGGAAGGTCAAAGATATTGACGATTCTCGCTTTTATTTAGCGTATGCTCGTTTCTGCGGAAATGGAAGGTCAGAGATATTGACGGTTCTCGCTTTTTTAAAGCGTATGCTCGTTTCTGCGGAAATGGAAGGTCAGAGATATTGATGATTCTCGCTTTTATTTAGCGTATGCCCGTTTCTGCAGAAATGGAAGGTCAGAGATATTGAAGATTCTCGCTTTTATTTAGCGTATGCCCGTTTCAACGGAAATGGAAGGTCAGAGATATTGACGATTCTCGCTTTTATTTAGCGTATGCCCGTTTCTGCGGAAATGGAAGGTCAGAGATATTGACGACTCTCGCATTTATTTAGCGTATGCCCGTTTCTGCAGAAATGGAAGGTCAGAGATATTGACGGTTCTCGCTTTTATTTAGCGTATGCCTGTTTCTACGGAAATGGAAGGTCAGAGATATTGACGGTTCTCGCTTTTATTTAGCGTATGCCCATTTCTGCGGAAATGGAAGGTCAGAGATATTGACGGTTCTCGCTTTTATTTAGCGTATGCGCGTTTCTGCGGAAATGGAAGGTCAGAGATATTGACGATTCTCGCTTTTATTTAGCGTATGCCCGTTTCTGTGGAAATGGAAGGTCAGAGATATTGACGATTCTCGCTTTTATTTAGCGTATGCCCGTTTCTGCAGAAATGGAAGGTCAGAGATATTGATGGTTCTCGCTTTTATTTAGCGTATGCGCGTTTCTGCGGAAATGGAAGGTCAGAGATATTGACGATTCTCGCTTTTATATAACATATGCCCGTTTCTGTGGAAATGGAAGGTCAGAGATATTGATGATTCTCGCTTTTATTTAGCGTATGCCCGTTTCTGCGGAAATGGAAGGTCAGAGATATTGACGATTCTCTCTTTTATTTAGCGTATGCCCGTTTCTGCAGAAATGGAAGGTCAGAGATATTGACGGTTCTCGCTTTTATTTAGCGTATGCCCGTTTCTGCAGAAATGGAAGGTCAGGGATATTGACGGTTCTCGCTTTTATTTAGCGTATGCCCGTTTCTGTGGAAATGGAAGGTCAGAGATATTGAAGGTTCTCGCTTTTATTTAGCGTATGCTCGTTTCTACGGAAATGGAAGGTCAGAGATATTGACGATTCTCGCTTTTATTTAGCGTATGCCCATTTCTACGGAAATAGAAGGTCAGAGATATTGACGATTCTAGCTTTTGTTTAACGTATGCCGTTTTTCTACGGAAATGGAAGGTCAAAGATATTGACGATTCTCGCTTTTATTTAGCGTATGCCCGTTTCTGCAGAAATGGAAGGTCAGAGATATTGACGGTTCTCGCTTTTATTTAGCGTATGCGCGTTTCTGCGAAAATGGAAGGTCAGAGATATTGACGATTCTCGCTTTTATATAACATATGCCCGTTTCTGTGGAAATGGAAGGTCAGAGATATTGATGATTCTCGCTTTTATTTAGCGTATGCCCGTTTCTGCAGAAATGGAAGGTCAGAGATATTGACGATTCTCTCTTTTATTTAGCGTATGCCCGTTTCTGCAGAAATGGAAGGTCAGAGATATTGACGATTCAAGCTTTTATTTTGCGTATGCCCATTTCTGTGGAAATGGAAGGTCAGAGATATTGACGATTCTCGCTTTTATTTAGCGTATGCCCGTTTCTGCGGAAATGGAAGGTCAGAGATATTGACGATTCTCTCTTTTATTTAGCGTATGCCCGTTTCTGCAGAAATGGAAGGTCAGAGATATTGACGGTTCTCGCTTTTATTTAGCGTATGCCCGTTTCTGCAGAAATGGAAGGTCATGGATATTGACGGTTCTCGCTTTTATTTAGCGTATGCCCGTTTCTGTGGAAATGGAAGGTCAGAGATATTGAAGGTTCTCGCTTTTATTTAGCGTATGCTCGTTTCTACGGAAATTGAAGGTCAGAGATATTGACGATTCTCGCTTTTATTTAGCGTATGCCCATTTCTACGGAAATAGAAGGTCAGAGATATTGACGATTCTAGCTTTTGTTTAACGTATGCCGTTTTTCTACGGAAATGGAAGGTCAAAGATATTGACGATTCTCGCTTTTATTTAGCGTATGCCCGTTTCTGCAGAAATGGAAGGTCAGAGATATTGACGGTTCTCGCTTTTATTTAGCGTATGCGCGTTTCTGCGGAAATGGAAGGTCAGAGATATTGACGATTCTCGCTTTTATATAACATATGCCCGTTTCTGTGGAAATGGAAGGTCAGAGATATTGACAATTCTCGCTTTTATTCAGCGTATGCCCGTTTCTGCAGAAATGGAAGGTCAGAGATATTGACGATTCTCTCTTTTATTTAGCGTATGCCCGTTTCTGCAGAAATGGAAGGTCAGAGATATTGACGATTCAAGCTTTTATTTTGCGTATGCCCGTTTCTGTGGAAATGGAAGGTCAGAGATATTGACGATTCTCGCTTTTATTTAGCGTATGCCCGTTTCTGCGGAAATGGAAGGTCAGAGATATTGACGATTCTCTCTTTTATTTAGCGTATGCCCGTTTCTGCAGAAATGGAAGGTCAGAGATATTGACGGTTCTCGCTTTTATTTAGCGTATGCCCGTTTCTGCAGAAACGGAAGGTCAGGGATATTGACGGTTCTCGCTTTTATTTAGCGTATGCCCATTTCTGTGGAAATGGAAGGTCAGAGATATTGATGATTCTCGCTTTTATTTAGCGTATGCCCGTTTCTGCGGAAATGGAAGGTCAGAGATATTGACGATTCTCGCTTTTATTTAGCGTATGCCCATTTCTACGGAAATAGAAGGTCAGAGATATTGACGATTCTAGCTTTTGTTTAACGTATGCCGTTTTTCTACGGAAATGGAAGGTCAAAGATATTGACGATTCTCGCTTTTATTTAGCGTATGCTCGTTTCTGCGGAAATGGAAGGTCAGAGATATTGACGGTTCTCGCTTTTATAAAGCGTATGCTCGTTTCTGCGGAAATGGAAGGTCAGAGATATTGACGATTCTCGCTTTTATTTAGCGTATGCCCGTTTCTGCAGAAATGGAAGGTCAGAGATATTGACGATTCAAGCTTTTATTTTGCGTATGCCCGTTTCTGCGGAAATGGAAGATCAGAGATATTGACGATTCTAGCTTTTATTTAGCGTATGCCCGTTTCTGCGGAAATGGAAGGTCAGAGATATTGACGATTCTCTCTTTTATTTAGCGTATGCCCGTTTCTGCAGAAATGGAAGGTCAAAGATATTGACGGTTCTCGCTTTTATTTAGCGTATGCCCGTTTCTGCAGAAATGGAAGGTCAAGGATATAGACGGTTCTCGCTTTTATTTAGCGTATGCCCGTTTCTGTGGAAATGGATGGTCAGAGATATTGAAGGTTCTCGCTTTTATTTAGTGTATGCTCGTTTCTGCAGAAATGGAAGGTCAGAGATATTGACGGTTCTCGCTTTTATTTAGCATATGCCCGTTTCTGTGGAAATGGAAGGTCAGAGATATTGATGATTCTCACTTTTATTTAACGTATGCCCGTTTCTGCAGAAATGGAAGGTCAGAGATATTGACGATTCTCGCTTTTATTTAGCGTATGCCCATTTCTACGGAAATAGAAGGTCAGAGATATTGACGATTCTCGCTTTTGTTTAACGTATGTCGTTTTTCTACGGAAATGGAAGGTCAAAGATATTGACGATTCTCGATTTTATTTAGCGTATGCTCGTTTCTGCGGAAATGGAAGGTCAGAGATATTGACGGTTCTCGCTTTTATAAAGCGTATGCTCGTTTCTGCGGAAATGGAAGGTCAGAGATATTGATGATTCTCGCTTTTATTTAGCGTATGCCCGTTTCTGCAGAAATGGAAGGTCAGAGATATTGAAGATTCTCGCTTTTATTTAGCGTATGCCCGTTTCAACGGAAATGGAAGGTCAGAGATATTGACGATTCTCGCTTTTATTTAGCGTATGCCCGTTTCTGCGGAAATGGAAGGTCAGAGATATTGACGACTCTCGCATTTATTTAGCGTATGCCCGTTTCTGCAGAAATGGAAGGTCAGAGATATTGACGGTTCTCGCTTTTATTTAGCGTATGCCTGTTTCTACGGAAATGGAAGGTCAGAGATATTGACGGTTCTCGCTTTTATTTAGCGTATGCCCATTTCTGCGGAAATGGAAGGTCAGAGATATTGACGGTTCTCGCTTTTATTTAGCGTATGCCCATTTCTGCGGAAATGGAAGGTCAAAGATATTGACGATTCTCGCTTTTATTTAGCGTATGCCCGTTTCTGCGGAAATGGAAGGTCAGAGATATTGATGATTCTCACTTTTATTTAACGTATGCCCGTTTCTGCAGAAATGGAAGGTCAGAGATATTGACGATTCTCGCTTTTATTTAGCGTATGCCCATTTCTACGGAAATAGAAGGTCAGAGATATTGACGATTCTCGCTTTTGTTTAACGTATGTCGTTTTTCTACGGAAATGGAAGGTCAAAGATATTGACGATTCTCGATTTTATTTAGCGTATGCTCGTTTCTGCGGAAATGGAAGGTCAGAGATATTGACGGTTCTCGCTTTTATAAAGCGTATGCTCGTTTCTGCGGAAATGGAAGGTCAGAGATATTGATGATTCTCGCTTTTATTTAGCGTATGCCCGTTTCTGCAGAAATGGAAGGTCAGAGATATTGAAGATTCTCGCTTTTATTTAGCGTATGCCCGTTTCAACGGAAATGGAAGGTCAGAGATATTGACGATTCTCGCTTTTATTTAGCGTATGCCCGTTTCTGCGGAAATGGAAGGTCAGAGATATTGACGACTCTCGCATTTATTTAGCGTATGCCCGTTTCTGCAGAAATGGAAGGTCAGAGATATTGACGGTTCTCGCTTTTATTTAGCGTATGCCTGTTTCTACGGAAATGGAAGGTCAGAGATATTGACGGTTCTCGCTTTTATTTAGCGTATGCCCATTTCTGCGGAAATGGAAGGTCAGAGATATTGACGGTTCTCGCTTTTATTTAGCGTATGCCCATTTCTGCGGAAATGGAAGGTCAAAGATATTGACGATTCTCGCTTTTATTTAGCGTATGCCCGTTTCTGTGGAAATGGAAGGTCAGAGATATTGACGATTCTCGCTTTTATTTAGCGTATGCCCGTTTCTGCAGAAATGGAAGGTCAGAGATATTGATGGTTCTCCATTTTATTTAGCGTATGCGCGTTTCTGCGGAAATGGAAGGTCAGAGATATTGACGATTCTCGCTTTTATATAACATATGCCCGTTTCTGTGGAAATGGAAGGTCAGAGATATTGACAATTCTCGCTTTTATTCAGCGTATGCCCGTTTCTGCAGAAATGGAAGGTCAGAGATATTGATGATTCTCTCTTTTATTTAGCGTATGCCCGTTTCTGCAGAAATGGAAGGTCAGAGATATTGACGATTCAAGCTTTTATTTTGCGTATGCCCGTTTCTGTGGAAATGGAAGGTCAGAGATATTGACGATTCTCGCTTTTATTTAGCGTATGCCCGTTTCTGCGGAAATGGAAGGTCAGAGATATTGACGATTCTCTCTTTTATTTAGCGTATGCCCGTTTCTGCAGAAATGGAAGGTCAGAGATATTGACGGTTCTCGCTTTTATTTAGCGTATGCCCGTTTCTGCAGAAATGGAAGGTCAGAGATATTGACGGTTCTCGCTTTTATTTAGCATATGCCCGTTTCTGTGGAAATGGAAGGTCAGAGATATTGATGATTCTCGCTTTTATTTAGCGTATGCCCGTTTCTGCGGAAATGGAAGGTCAGAGATATTGACGATTCTCGCTTTTATTTAGCGTATGCCCATTTCTACGGAAATAGAAGGTCAGAGATATTGACGATTCTAGCTTTTGTTTAACGTATGCCGTTTTTCTACGGAAATGGAAGGTCAAAGATATTGACGATTCTCGCTTTTATTTAGCGTATGTCCGTTTCTGCAGAAATGGAAGGTCAGAGATATTGACGGTTCTCGCTTTTATTTAGCGTATGCGCGTTTCTGCGGAAATGGAAGGTCAGAGATATTGACGATTCTCGCTTTTATATAACATATGCCCGTTTCTGTGGAAATGGAAGGTCAGAGATATTGACAATTCTCGCTTTTATTCAGCGTATGCCCGTTTCTGCAGAAATGGAAGGTCAGAGATATTGACGATTCTCTCTTTTATTTAGCGTATGCCCGTTTCTGCAGAAATGGAAGGTCAGAGATATTGACGATTCAAGCTTTTATTTTGCGTATGCCCGTTTCTGTGGAAATGGAAGGTCAGAGATATTGATGATTCTCGCTTTTATTTAGCGTATGCCCGTTTCTGCGGAAATGGAAGGTCAGAGATATTGACGATTCTCTCTTTTATTTAGCGTATGCCCGTTTCTGCAGAAATGGAAGGTCAGAGATATTGACGGTTCTCGCTTTTATTTAGCGTATGCCCGTTTCTGCAGAAATTGAAGGTCAGGGATATTGACGGTTCTCGCTTTTATTTAGCGTATGCCCGTTTCTGTGGAAATGGAAGGTCAGAGATATTGATGATTCTCGCTTTTATTTAGCGTATGCCCGTTTCTGCGGAAATGGAAGGTCAGAGATATTGACGATTCTCGCTTTTATTTAGCGTATGCCCATTTCTACGGAAATAGAAGGTCAGAGATATTGACGATTCTAGCTTTTGTTTAACGTATGCCGTTTTTCTACGGAAATGGAAGGTCAAAGATATTGACGATTCTCGCTTTTATTTAGCGTATGCTCGTTTCTGCGGAAATGGAAGGTCAGAGATATTGACGGTTCTCGCTTTTATAAAGCGTATGCTCGTTTCTGCGGAAATGGAAGGTCAGAGATATTGACGATTCTCGCTTTTATTTAGCGTATGCCCGTTTCTGCAGAAATGGAAGGTCAGACATATTGACGGTTCTCGCTTTTATTTAGCGTATGCCCGTTTCTACGGAAATGGAAGGGTAGAGATATTGACGGTTCTCGCTTTTATTTAGCGTATGCCCATTTCTGCGGAAATGGAAGGTCAGAGATATTGACGGTTCTCGCTTTTATTTAGCGTATGCCCATTTCTGCGGAAATGGAAGGTCAAAGATATTGACGATTCTCGCTTTTATTTAGTGTATGCCCGTTTCTGTGGAAATGGAAGGTCAGAGATATTGACGATTCTCGCTTTTATTTAGCGTATGCCCGTTTCTGCAGAAATGGAAGGTCAGAGATATTGACGGTTCTCGCTTTTATTTAGCGTATGCCCGTTTCTACGGAAATGGAAGGGTAGAGATATTGAAGGTTCTCGCTTTTATTTAGCGTATGCTCGTTTCTGCAGAAATGGAAGGTCATAGATATTGGCGGTTCTCGCTTTTATTTAGCATATGCCAATTTATGTGGAAATGGAAGGTCAGAGATATTGATGATTCTCTCTTTTATATAGCATATGCCCGTTTCTGTGGAAATGGAAGGTCAGAGATATTGACGATTCTCGCTTTTATTCAGCGTATGCCCGTTTCTGCGGAAATGGAAGGTCAGAGATATTGACGATTCTCGCTTTTGTTTAACGTATGCCGTTTTTCTACGGAAATGGAAGGTCAGAGATATTGACGATTCTCGCTTTTATTTAGCGTATGCTCGTTTCTGCGGAAATGGAAGGTCAGAGATATTGACGGTTCTCGCTTTTATAAAGCGTATGCTCGTTTATGCGGAAATGGAAGGTCAGAGATATTGATGATTCTCGCTTTTATTTAGCGTATGTCCGTTTCTGCAGAAATGAAAGGTCAGAGATATTGACGGTTCTCGCTTTTATTTAGCGTATGCTCGTTTCTACGTAAATGGAAGGTCAGAGATATTGACGATTCTCGCTTTTATTTAGCGTATGCCCGTTTCTGCGGAAATGGAAGGTCAGA
This sequence comes from Lathyrus sativus, assembly GCA_963859935.3. Taxonomy (NCBI): domain Eukaryota; kingdom Viridiplantae; phylum Streptophyta; class Magnoliopsida; order Fabales; family Fabaceae; genus Lathyrus; species Lathyrus sativus. Next base: position 43,766 of record CAWUDS030002857.1, read on the forward strand.
GATATTGACGACTCTCTCTTTTATTTAGCGTATGCCCGTTTCTGCAGAAATGGTAGGTCAGAGATATTGGCGGTTCTCGCTTTTATTTAGCGTATGCCCGTTGCTACGGAAATGGAAGGTCAGAGATATTGACGGTTCTCGCTTTTATTTCGCGTATGCCCGTTTCTGCGGAAATGGAAGGTCAGAGATATTGACGGTTCTCGCTTTTATTTAGCGTATGCCCATTTCTACGGAAATGGAAGGTTAGAGATATTGACGATTCTCGCTTTTATTTAGCGTATGCCCGTTTCTACAGAAATGGAAGGTCAGAGATATTGACGATTCTCGCTTTTATTTAGCGTATGCCCGTTTCTGCAGAAATGGAAGGTCAGAGATATTGACGGTTCTCGCATTTATTTAGCGTATGCGCGTTTCTGCGGAAATGGAAGGTCAGAGATATTAACGATTCTCGCTTTTATTTAGCGTATTCCCGTTTCTGCGGAAATGGAAGGTCAAACATATTGACGATTCTCGCTTTTATTTAGCGTATGCCCGTTTCTGCGGAAATGGAAGGTCACAGATATTGACGATTCTCTCTTTTTTTAGCGTATGCCCGTTTCTGCAGAAATAGAAGGTCAGAGATATTGACGATTCAAGCTTTTGTTTAACGTATGCCGTTTTTCTACGGAAATGGAAGGTCAGAGATATTGACGGTTCTCGCTTTTATTTAGCGTATGCCCATTTCTGCGGAAATGGAAGGTCAGAGATATTGACGGTTCTCGATTTTATTTAGCGTATGCCCATTTCTAGGGAAATAGAAGGTCAGAGATATTGACGATTCTCGCTTTTATTTAGCGTATGCCCGTTTCTGCGGAAATGGAAGGTCAGAGATATTGACGACTCTCGCTTTTATTTAGCGTATGCTCGTTTCTGCAGAAATGGAAGGTCAGAGATATTGACGGTTCTCGCTTTTATTTAGCGTATGCCCGTTTCTACGGAAATCGAAGGTCAGAGATATTGACGGTTCTCGCTTTTATTTAGCGTATGCCCATTTCTGCGGAAATGGAAGGTCAGAGATATTGACGGTTCTCGCTTTTATAAAGCGTATGCCCATTTCTGCGGAAATGGAAGGTCAAAGATATTGACGGTTCTCGCTTTTATTTAGCGTATGCGCGTTTCTGCGGAAATGGAAGGTCAGAGATATTGACGATTCTCGCTTTTATATAACATATGCCCGTTTCTGTGGAAATGGAAGGTCAGAGATATTGACAATTCTCGCTTTTATTCAGCGTATGCCCGTTTCTGCAGAAATGGAAGGTCAGAGATATTGACGATTCTCTCTTTTATTTAGCGTATGCCCGTTTCTGCAGAAATGGAAGGTCAGAGATATTGACGATTCAAGCTTTTATTTTGCGTATGCCCGTTTCTGTGGAAATGGAAGGTCAGAGATATTGACGATTCTCGCTTTTATTTAGCGTATGCCCGTTTCTGCAGAAATGGAAGGTCAGAGATATTGACGGTTCTCGCTTTTATTTAGCGTATGCGCGTTTCTGCAGAAATGGAAGGTCAGAGATATTGACGATTCTCGCTTTTATTTAGCGTATGCCCGTTTCTGCGGAAATGGAAGGTCAGAGATATTGACAATTCTCGCTTTTATTCAGCGTATGCCCGTTTCTGCGGAAATGGAAGGTCAGAGATATTGACGATTCTCGTTTTTATTTAGCGTATGCCCGTTTTTCTACGGAAATGGAAGGTCAGAGATATTGAAGGTTCTCGCTTTTATTTAGCGTATGCTCGTTTCTGCAGAAATGGAAGGTCAGAGATATTGACGGTTCTCGCTTTTATTTAGCATATGCTAGTTTCTGTGGAAATGGAAGGTCAGAGATATTGATGATTCTCGCTTTTATTTAGCGTATGCCCGTTTCTGCGGAAATGGAAGGTCACAGATATTGACGATTCTCACTTTTATTTAGCGTATGCCCATTTCTACGGAAATAGAAGGTCAGAGATATTGACGATTCTAGCTTTTGTTTAACCTATGCCGTTTTTCTACGGAAATGGAAGGTCAGAGATATTGACGATTCTCGCTTTTATTTAGCGTATGCCCGTTTCTGCGGAAATGGAAGGTCAGAGATATTGACGGTTCTCGCTTTTATAAAGCGTATGCCCGTTTCTGCAGAAATGGAAGGTCAGAGATATTGACGACTCTCGCTTTTATTTAGCGTATGCCCGTTTCTGCAGAAATGGAAGGTCATAGATATTGACGGTTCTCGCTTTTATTTAGCGTATGCCCGTTTCTACGGAAATGGAAGGTCAGAGATATTGACGATTCTCGCTTTTATTTAGCGTATGTCCGTTTCTGCGGAAATGGAAGGTCATAGATATTGACGACTCTCGCTTTTATTTAGCGTATGCCCGTTTCTGCAGAAATGGAAGGTCAGAGATATTGACGGTTCTCGCTTTTATTTAGCGTATGCCCGTTTCTACGGAAATGGAAGGTCAGAGATATTGACGGTTCTCGCTTTTATTTAGCGTATGCCCATTTCTGCGGAAATGGAAGGTCAGAGATATTGACGATTCTCTCTTTTATTTAGCGTATGCCCGTTTCTGCAGATATGGAAGGTCAGAGATATTGACGATTCAAGCTTTTAATTTGCGTATGCCCGTTTCTGCGGAAATGGAAGGTCAGAAATATTGATGATTCTCGCTTTTATTTAGCGTATGCCCGTTTCTGCGGAAATAGAAGGTCATAGATATTGACGATTCTCTCTTTTATTTAGTGTATGCCCGTTTCTGCAGAAATGGAAGGTCAGAGATATTGACGGTTCTCGCTTTTATTTAGCGTATGCCCGTTTCTGCAGAAATGGAAGGTCAGGGATATTGACGGTTCTCACTTTTATTTAGCGTATGCCCGTTTTTCTACGGAAATGGAAGGTCAGAGATATTGAAGGTTCTCGCTTTTATTTAGCGTATGCTCGTTTCTGCAGAAATGGAAGGTCAGAGATATTGACGGTTCTCGCTTTTATTTAGCGTATGCTCGTTTCTGCGGAAATGGAAGGTCAGAGATATTGACGGTTCTCGCTTTTATAAAGCGTATGCTCGTTTATGCGGAAATGGAAGGTCAGAGATATTGATGATTCTCGCTTTTATTTAGCGTATGTCCGTTTCTGCAGAAATGAAAGGTCAGAGATATTGACGGTTCTCGCTTTTATTTAGCGTATGCTCGTTTCTACGTAAATGGAAGGTCAGAGATATTGACGATTCTCGCTTTTATTTAGCGTATGCCCGTTTCTGCGGAAATGGAAGGTCAGAGATATTGACGACTCTCTCTTTTATTTAGCGTATGCCCGTTTCTGCGGAAATGGTAGGTCAGAGATATTGGCGGTTCTCGCTTTTATTTAGCGTATGCCCGTTGCTACGGAAATGGAAGGTCAGAGATATTGACGGTTCTCGCTTTTATTTCGCGTATGCCCGTTTCTGCGGAAATGGAAGGTCAGAGATATTGACGGTTCTCGCTTTTATTTAGCGTATGCCCATTTCTACGGAAATGGAAGGTTATAGATATTGACGATTCTCGCTTTTATTTAGCGTATGCCCGTTTCTACAGAAATGGAAGGTCAGAGATATTGACGATTCTCGCTTTTATTTAGCGTATGCCCGTTTCTGCAGAAATGGAAGGTCAGAGATATTGACGGTTCTCGCATTTATTTAGCGTATGCGCGTTTCTGCGGAAATGGAAGGTCAGAGATATTAACGATTCTCGCTTTTATTTAGCGTATTCCCGTTTCTGCGGAAATGGAAGGTCAAACATATTGACGATTCTCGCTTTTATTTAGCGTATGCCCGTTTCTGCGGAAATGGAAGGTCACAGATATTGACGATTCTCTCTTTTTTTAGCGTATGCCCGTTTCTGCAGAAATAGAAGGTCAGAGATATTGACGATTCAAGCTTTTGTTTAACGTATGCCGTTTTTCTACGGAAATGGAAGGTCAGAGATATTGACGGTTCTCGCTTTTATTTAGCGTATGCCCATTTCTGCGGAAATGGAAGGTCAGAGATATTGACGGTTCTCGATTTTATTTAGCGTATGCCCATTTCTAGGGAAATAGAAGGTCAGAGATATTGACGATTCTCGCTTTTATTTAGCGTATGCCCGTTTCTGCGGAAATGGAAGGTCAGAGATATTGACGACTCTCGCTTTTATTTAGCGTATGCTCGTTTCTGCAGAAATGGAAGGTCAGAGATATTGACGGTTCTCGCTTTTATTTAGCGTATGCCCGTTTCTACGGAAATCGAAGGTCAGAGATATTGACGGTTCTCGCTTTTATTTAGCGTATGCCCATTTCTGCGGAAATGGAAGGTCAGAGATATTGACGGTTCTCGCTTTTATAAAGCGTATGCCCATTTCTGCGGAAATGGAAGGTCAAAGATATTGACGGTTCTCGCTTTTATTTAGCGTATGCGCGTTTCTGCGGAAATGGAAGGTCAGAGATATTGACGATTCTCGCTTTTATATAACATATGCCCGTTTCTGTGGAAATGGAAGGTCAGAGATATTGACAATTCTCGCTTTTATTCAGCGTATGCCCGTTTCTGCAGAAATGGAAGGTCAGAGATATTGACGATTCTCTCTTTTATTTAGCGTATGCCCGTTTCTGCAGAAATGGAAGGTCAGAGATATTGACGATTCAAGCTTTTATTTTGCGTATGCCCGTTTCTGTGGAAATGGAAGGTCAGAGATATTGACGATTCTCGCTTTTATTTAGCGTATGCCCGTTTCTGCAGAAATGGAAGGTCAGAGATATTGACGGTTCTCGCTTTTATTTAGCGTATGCGCGTTTCTGCAGAAATGGAAGGTCAGAGATATTGACGATTCTCGCTTTTATTTAGCGTATGCCCGTTTCTGCGGAAATGGAAGGTCAGAGATATTGACAATTCTCGCTTTTATTCAGCGTATGCCCGTTTCTGCGGAAATGGAAGGTCAGAGATATTGACGATTCTCGTTTTTATTTAGCGTATGCCCGTTTTTCTACGGAAATGGAAGGTCAGAGATATTGAAGGTTCTCGCTTTTATTTAGCGTATGCTCGTTTCTGCAGAAATGGAAGGTCAGAGATATTGACGGTTCTCGCTTTTATTTAGCATATGCTAGTTTCTGTGGAAATGGAAGGTCAGAGATATTGATGATTCTCACTTTTATTTAGCGTATGCCCGTTTCTGCGGAAATGGAAGGTCACAGATATTGACGATTCTCACTTTTATTTAGCGTATGCCCATTTCTACGGAAATAGAAGGTCAGAGATATTGACGATTCTAGCTTTTGTTTAACCTATGCCGTTTTTCTACGGAAATGGAAGGTCAGAGATATTGACGATTCTCGCTTTTATTTAGCGTATGCCCGTTTCTGCGGAAATGGAAGGTCAGAGATATTGACGGTTCTCGCTTTTATAAAGCGTATGCCCGTTTCTGCAGAAATGGAAGGTCAGAGATATTGACGACTCTCGCTTTTATTTAGCGTATGCCCGTTTCTGCAGAAATGGAAGGTCATAGATATTGACGGTTCTCGCTTTTATTTAGCGTATGCCCGTTTCTACGGAAATGGAAGGTCAGAGATATTGACGATTCTCGCTTTTATTTAGCGTATGTCCGTTTCTGCGGAAATGGAAGGTCATAGATATTGACGACTCTCGCTTTTATTTAGCGTATGCCCGTTTCTGCAGAAATGGAAGGTCAGAGATATTGACGGTTCTCGCTTTTATTTAGCGTATGCCCGTTTCTACGGAAATGGAAGGTCAGAGATATTGACGGTTCTCGCTTTTATTTAGCGTATGCCCATTTCTGCGGAAATGGAAGGTCAGAGATATTGACGATTCTCTCTTTTATTTAGCGTATGCCCGTTTCTGCAGATATGGAAGGTCAGAGATATTGACGATTCAAGCTTTTAATTTGCGTATGCCCGTTTCTGCGGAAATGGAAGGTCAGAAATATTGATGATTCTCGCTTTTATTTAGCGTATGCCCGTTTCTGCGGAAATAGAAGGTCATAGATATTGACGATTCTCTCTTTTATTTAGTGTATGCCCGTTTCTGCAGAAATGGAAGGTCAGAGATATTGACGGTTCTCGCTTTTATTTAGCGTATGCCCGTTTCTGCAGAAATGGAAGGTCAGGGATATTGACGGTTCTCACTTTTATTTAGCGTATGCCCGTTTTTCTACGGAAATGGAAGGTCAGAGATATTGAAGGTTCTCGCTTTTATTTAGCGTATGCTCGTTTCTGCAGAAATGGAAGGTCAGAGATATTGACGGTTCTCGCTTTTATTTAGCATATGCCCGTTTCTGTGGAAATGGAAGGTCAGAGATATTGATGATTCTCGCTTTTATTTAGCATATGCCCGTTTCTGCGGAAATGGAAGGTCAGAGATATTGACGATTCTCGCTTTTATTTAGCGTATGCCCATTTCTACGGAAATAGAAGGTCAGAGATATTGACGATTCTCGCTTTTGTTTAACGTATGCCGTTTTTCTACGGAACTGGAAGGTTAAAGATATTGACGATTCTCGCTTTTATTTAGCGTATGCTTGTTTCTGTGGAAATGGAAGGTCAGAGATATTGACGGTTCTCGCTTTTATAAAGCGTATGCTCGTTTCTGCGGAAATGGAAGGTCAGAGATATTGATGATTCTCGCTTTTATTTAGCGTATGCCCGTTTCTGCAGAAATGGAAGGTCAGAGATATTGAAGATTCTCGCTTTTATTTATCGTATGCCCGTTTCTACGGAAATGGAAGGTCAGAGATATTGACGATTCTCGCTTTTATTTAGCGTATGCCCGTTTCTACGGAAATGGAAGGTCAGAGATATTGATGACTCTCGCTTTTATTTTGCGTATGCCCGTTTCTGTGGAAATGGAAGGTCAGAGATATTGACGATTCTCGCTTTTATTTAGCGTATGCCCGTTTCTGCAGAAATGGAAGGTCAGAGATATTGACGGTTCTCGCTTTTATTTAGCGTATGCGCGTTTCTGCAGAAATGGAAGGTCAGAGATATTGACGATTCTCGCTTTTATTTAGCGTATGCCCGTTTCTGCGGAAATGGAAGGTCAGAGATATTGACAATTCTCGCTTTTATTCAGCGTATGCCCGTTTCTGCGGAAATGGAAGGTCAGAGATATTGACGATTCTCGTTTTTATTTAGCGTATGCCCGTTTTTCTACGGAAATGGAAGGTCAGAGATATTGAAGGTTCTCGCTTTTATTTAGCGTATGCTCGTTTCTGCAGAAATGGAAGGTCAGAGATATTGACGGTTCTCGCTTTTATTTAGCATATGCTAGTTTCTGTGGAAATGGAAGGTCAGAGATATTGACGGTTCTCGCTTTTATAAAGCGTATGCTCGTTTCTGCGGAAATGGAAGGTCAGAGATATTGATGATTCTCGCTTTTATTTAGCGTATGCCCGTTTCTGCAGAAATGGAAGGTCAGAGATATTGAAGATTCTCGCTTTTATTTATCGTATGCCCGTTTCTGCAGAAATGGAAGGTCAGAGATATTGACGATTCTCTCTTTTATTTAGCGTATGCCCGTTTCTGCAGAAATGGAAGGTCAGAGATATTGACGATTCAAGCTTTTATTTTGCGTATGCCCGTTTCTGTGGAAATGGAAGGTCAGAGATATTGACGATTCTCGCTTTTATTTAGCGTATGCCCGTTTCTGCAGAAATGGAAGGTCAGAGATATTGACGGTTCTCGCTTTTATTTAGCGTATGCGCGTTTCTGCAGAAATGGAAGGTCAGAGATATTGACGATTCTCGCTTTTATTTAGCGTATGCCCGTTTCTGCGGAAATGGAAGGTCAGAGATATTGACAATTCTCGCTTTTATTCAGCGTATGCCCGTTTCTGCGGAAATGGAAGGTCAGAGATATTGACGATTCTCGTTTTTATTTAGCGTATGCCCGTTTTTCTACGGAAATGGAAGGTCAGAGATATTGAAGGTTCTCGCTTTTATTTAGCGTATGCTCGTTTCTGCAGAAATGGAAGGTCAGAGATATTGACGGTTCTCGCTTTTATTTAGCATATGCTAGTTTCTGTGGAAATGGAAGGTCAGAGATATTGATGATTCTCGCTTTTATTTAGCGTATGCCCGTTTCTGCGGAAATGGAAGGTCACAGATATTGACGATTCTCACTTTTATTTAGCGTATGCCCATTTCTACGGAAATAGAAGGTCAGAGATATTGACGATTCTAGCTTTTGTTTAACCTATGCCGTTTTTCTACGGAAATGGAAGGTCAGAGATATTGACGATTCTCGCTTTTATTTAGCGTATGCCCGTTTCTGCGGAAATGGAAGGTCAGAGATATTGACGGTTCTCGCTTTTATAAAGCGTATGCCCGTTTCTGCAGAAATGGAAGGTCAGAGATATTGACGACTCTCGCTTTTATTTAGCGTATGCCCGTTTCTGCAGAAATGGAAGGTCATAGATATTGACGGTTCTCGCTTTTATTTAGCGTATGCCCGTTTCTACGGAAATGGAAGGTCAGAGATATTGACGATTCTCGCTTTTATTTAGCGTATGTCCGTTTCTGCGGAAATGGAAGGTCATAGATATTGACGACTCTCGCTTTTATTTAGCGTATGCCCGTTTCTGCAGAAATGGAAGGTCAGAGATATTGACGGTTCTCGCTTTTATTTAGCGTATGCCCGTTTCTACGGAAATGGAAGGTCAGAGATATTGACGGTTCTCGCTTTTATTTAGCGTATGCCCATTTCTGCGGAAATGGAAGGTCAGAGATATTGACGATTCTCTCTTTTATTTAGCGTATGCCCGTTTCTGCAGATATGGAAGGTCAGAGATATTGACGATTCAAGCTTTTAATTTGCGTATGCCCGTTTCTGCGGAAATGGAAGGTCAGAAATATTGATGATTCTCGCTTTTATTTAGCGTATGCCCGTTTCTGCGGAAATAGAAGGTCATAGATATTGACGATTCTCTCTTTTATTTAGTGTATGCCCGTTTCTGCAGAAATGGAAGGTCAGAGATATTGACGGTTCTCGCTTTTATTTAGCGTATGCCCGTTTCTGCAGAAATGGAAGGTCAGGGATATTGACGGTTCTCACTTTTATTTAGCGTATGCCCGTTTTTCTACGGAAATGGAAGGTCAGAGATATTGAAGGTTCTCGCTTTTATTTAGCGTATGCTCGTTTCTGCAGAAATGGAAGGTCAGAGATATTGACGGTTCTCGCTTTTATTTAGCATATGCCCGTTTCTGTGGAAATGGAAGGTCAGAGATATTGATGATTCTCGCTTTTATTTAGCATATGCCCGTTTCTGCGGAAATGGAAGGTCAGAGATATTGACGATTCTCGCTTTTATTTAGCGTATGCCCATTTCTACGGAAATAGAAGGTCAGAGATATTGACGATTCTCGCTTTTGTTTAACGTATGCCGTTTTTCTACGGAACTGGAAGGTTAAAGATATTGACGATTCTCGCTTTTATTTAGCGTATGCTTGTTTCTGTGGAAATGGAAGGTCAGAGATATTGACGGTTCTCGCTTTTATAAAGCGTATGCTCGTTTCTGCGGAAATGGAAGGTCAGAGATATTGATGATTCTCGCTTTTATTTAGCGTATGCCCGTTTCTGCAGAAATGGAAGGTCAGAGATATTGAAGATTCTCGCTTTTATTTATCGTATGCCCGTTTCTACGGAAATGGAAGGTCAGAGATATTGACGATTCTCGCTTTTATTTAGCGTATGCCCGTTTCTACGGAAATGGAAGGTCAGAGATATTGATGACTCTCGCTTTTATTTAGCGTATGCCCGTTTCTGCAGAAATGGAAGGTCAGAGATATTGACGGTTCTCGCTTTTATTTTGCGTATGCCCGTTTCTGCGGAAATGGAAGGTCAGAGATATTGACGGTTCTCGCTTTTATTTAGCGTATGCCCGTTTCTGTGGAAATGGAAGGTCAGAGATATTGAAGGTTCTCGCTTTTATTTAGCGTATGCTCGTTTCTGCAGAAATGGAAGGTCAGAGATATTGACGGTTCTCGCTTTTATTTAGCATATGCCAGTTTCTGTGGAAATGGAAGGTTAGAGATATTGATGATTCTCGCTTTTATTTAGCGTATGCCCGTTTCTGCGGAAATGGAAGGTCACAGATATTGACGATTCTCGCTTTTATTTAGCGTATGCCCATTTCTACGGAAATAGAAGGTCAGAGATATTGACGATTCTCGCTTTTGTTTAACGTATGCCGTTTTTCTACGGAAATGGAAGGTCAGAGATATTGACGATTCTCGCTTTTATTTAGCGTATGCTCGTTTCTGCAGAAATGAAAGGTCAGAGATATTGACGGTTCTCGCTTTTATTTAGCATATGCCAGTTTCTGTGGAAATGGAAGGTCAGAGATATTGATGATTCTCGCTTTTATTTAGCGTATGCCCGTTTCTGCGGAAATGGAAGGTCAGAGATATTGACGATTCTCTCTTTTATTTAGCGTATGCCCGTTTCTGCAGATATGGAAGGTCAGAGATATTGACGATTCAAGCTTTTAATTTGCGTATGCCCGTTTCTGCGGAAATGGAAGGTCAGAAATGATTCTCGCTTTTATTTAGCGTATGCCCGTTTCTGCGGAAATAGAAGGTCAGAGATATTGACGATTCCCTCTTTTATTTAGTGTATGCCCGTTTCTGCAGAAATGGAAGGTCAGAGATATTGACGGTTCTCGCTTTTATTTAGCGTATGCCCGTTTCTGCAGAAATGGAAGGTCAGGGATATTGACGGTTCTCGCTTTTATTTAGCGTATGCCCGTTTTTCTACGGAAATGGAAGGTCAGAGATATTGAAGGTTCTCGCTTTTATTTAGCGTATGCTCGTTTCTGCAGAAATGGAAGGTCAGAGATATTGACGGTTCTCGCTTTTATTTAGCATATGCCCGTTTCTGTGGAAATGGAAGGTCAGAGATATTGATGATTCTCGCTTTTATTTAGCGTATGCCCGTTTCTGCGGAAATGGAAGGTCAGAGATATTGACGATTCTCGCTTTTATTTAGCGTATGCCCATTTCTACGGAAATAGAAGGTCAGAGATATTGACGATTCTCGCTTTTGTTTAACGTATGCCGTTTTTCTACGGAACTGGAAGGTTAAAGATATTGACGATTCTCGCTTTTATTTAGCGTATGCTTGTTTCTGCGGAAATGGAAGGTCAGAGATATTGACGGTTCTCGCTTTTATAAAGCGTATGCTCGTTTCTGCGGAAATGGAAGGTCAGAGATATTGATGATTCTCGCTTTTATTTAGCGTTTGCCCGTTTCTGCAGAAATGGAAGGTCAGAGATATTGAAGATTCTCGCTTTTATTTATCGTATGCCCGTTTCTACGGAAATGGAAGGTCAGAGATATTGACGATTCTCGCTTTTATTTAGCGATTGCCCGTTTCTGCGGAAATGGAAGGTCAGAGATATTGACGACTCTCGCTTTTATTTAGCGTATGCCCGTTTCTGCAGAAATGGAAGGTCAGAGATATTGACGGTTCTCGCTTTTATTTTGCGTATGCCCGTTTCTGCGGAAATGGAAGGTCAGAGATATTGACGGTTCTCGCTTTTATTTAGCGTATGCCCGTTTCTGTGGAAATGGAAGGTCAGAGATATTGAAGGTTCTCGCTTTTATTTAGCGTATGCTCGTTTCTGCAGAAATGGAAGGTCAGAGATATTGACGGTTCTCGCTTTTATTTAGCATATGCCAGTTTCTGTGGAAATGGAAGGTTAGAGATATTGATGATTCTCGCTTTTATTTAGCGTATGCCCGTTTCTGCGGAAATGGAAGGTCACAGATATTGACGATTCTCGCTTTTATTTAGCGTATGCCCATTTCTACGGAAATAGAAGGTCAGAGATATTGACGATTCTCGCTTTTGTTTAACGTATGCCGTTTTTCTACGGAAATGGAAGGTCAGAGATATTGACGATTCTCGCTTTTATTTAGCGTATGCTCGTTTCTGCAGAAATGAAAGGTCAGAGATATTGACGGTTCTCGCTTTTATTTAGCATATGCCAGTTTCTGTGGAAATGGAAGGTCAGAGATATTGATGATTCTCGCTTTTATTTAGCGTATGCCCGTTTCTGCGGAAATGGAAGGTCACAGATATTGACGATTCTCGCTTTTATTTAGCGTATGCCCATTTCTACGGAAATAGAAGGTCAGAGATATTGACGATTCTCGCTTTTGTTTAACGTATGCCGTTTTTCTACGGAAATGGAAGGTCAGAGATATTGACGATTCTCGCTTTTATTTAGCGTATGCCCGTTTCTGCGGAAATGGAAGGTCAGAGATATTGACGGTTCTCGCTTTTATAAAGCGTATGCCCGTTTCTGCGGAAATGGAAGGTCAGAGATATTGACGACTCTCGATTTTATTTAGCGTATGCCCGTTTCTGCAGAAATGGAAGGTCATAGATATTGACGGTTCTCGTTTTTATTTAGCGTATGCCCGTTTCTACGGAAATGGAAGGTCAGAGATATTGACGATTCTCGCTTTTATTTAGCGTATGTCCGTTTCTGCGGAAATGGAAGGTCAGAGATATTGACGACTCTCGCTTTTATTTAGCGTATGAACGTTTCTGCAGAAATGGAAGGTCAGAGATATTGACGGTTCTCGCTTTTATTTAGCGTATGCCCGTTTCTACGGAAATGGAAGGTCAGAGATATTGACGGTTCTCGCTTTTATTTAGCGTATGCCCATTTCTGCGGAAATGGAAGGTCAGAGATATTGACGGTTCTCGCTTTTATTTAGCGTATGCCCATTTCTGCGGAAATGGAAGGTCAAAGATATTGACGATTCTCGCTTTTATTTAGAGTATGCCCGTTTCTGTGGAAATGGAAGGTCAGAGATATTGACGATTCTCGCTTTTATTTAGCGTATGCCCGTTTCTGCAGAAATGGAAGGTCAGAGATATTGACGGCTCTCGCTTTTATTTAGCGTATGCGCGTTTCTGCGGAAATGGAAGGTCAGAGATATTGACGATTCTCGCTTTTATATAGCATATGCCCGTTTCTGTGGAAATGGAAGGTCAGAGATATTGACGGTTCTCGCTTTTATTTAGTGTATGCCCGTTTCTGCAGAAATGGAAGGTCAGGGATATTGACGGTTCTCGCTTTTATTTAGCGTATGCCCGTTTTTCTACGGAAATGGAAGGTCAGAGATATTGAAGGTTCTCGCTTTTATTTAGCGTATGCTCGTTTCTGCAGAAATGGAAGGTCAGAGATATTGACGGTTCTCGCTTTTATTTAGCATATGCCCGTTTCTGTGGAAATGGAAGGTCAGAGATATTGATGATTCTCGCTTTTATTTAGCGTATGCCCGTTTCTGCGGAAATGGAAGGTCAGAGATATTGACGATTCTCGCTTTTATTTAGCGTATGCCCATTTCTACGGAAATAGAAGGTCAGAGATATTGACGATTCTCTCTTTTGTTTAACGTATGCCGTTTTTCTACGGAAATGGAAGGTCAGAGATATTGACGATTCTCGCTTTTATTTAGCGTATGCCCGTTTCTGCGGAAATGGAAGGTCAGAGATATTGACGGTTCTCGCTTTTATAAACCGTATGCCCGTTTCTGCGGAAATGGAAGGTCAGAGATATTGACGACTCTCGCTTTTATTTAGCGTATGCCCGTTTCTGCAGAAATGGAAGGTCATAGATATTGACGGTTCTCGTTTTTATTTAGCGTATGCCCGTTTCTACGGAAATGGAAGGTCAGAGATATTGACGATTCTCGCTTTTATTTAGCGTATGTCCGTTTCTGCGGAAATGGAAGGTCAGAGATATTGACGACTCTCGCTTTTATTTAGCGTATAAACGTTTCTGCAGAAATGGAAGGTCAGAGATATTGACGGTTCTCGCTTTTATTTAGCGTATGCCCGTTTCTACGGAAATGGAAGGTCAGAGATATTGACGGTTCTCGCTTTTATTTAGCGTATGCCCATTTCTGCGGAAATGGAAGGTCAGAGATATTGACGGTTCTCGCTTTTATTTAGCGTATGCCCATTTCTGCGGAAATGGAAGGTCAAAGATATTGACGATTCTCGCTTTTATTTAGCGTATGCCCGTTTCTGTGGAAATGGAAGGTCACAGATATTGACGATTCTCGCTTTTATTTAGCGTATGCCCGTTTCTGCAGAAATGGAAGGTCAGAGATATTGATGGCTCTCGCTTTTATTTAGCGTATGCGCGTTTCTGCGGAAATGGAAGGTCAGAGATATTGACGATTCTCGCTTTTATATAGCATATGCCCGTTTCTGTGGAAATGGAAGGTCAGAGATATTGACGGTTCTCTCTTTTATTTAGCGTATGCCCGTTTCTGCAGAAATGGAAGGTCAGGGATATTGACGGTTCTCGCTTTTATTTAGCGTATGCCCGTTTTTCTACGGAAATGGAAGGTCAGAGATATTGAAGGTTCTCGCTTTTATTTAGCGTATGCTCGTTTCTGCAGAAATGGAAGGTCAGAGATATTGACGGTTCTCGCTTTTATTTAGCATATGCCCGTTTCTGTGGAAATGGAAGGTCAGAGATATTGATGATTCTCGCTTTTATTTAGCGTATGCCCGTTTCTGCGGAAATGGAAGGTCAGAGATATTGACGATTCTCGCTTTTATTTAGCGTATGCCCATTTCTACGGAAATAGAAGGTCAGAGATATTAACGATTCTCGCTTTTGTTTAACGTATGCCGTTTTTCTACGGAACTGGAAGGTTAAAGATATTGACGATTCTCGCTTTTATTTAGCGTATGCTTGTTTCTGCGGAAATGGAAGGTCAGAGATATTGACGGTTCTCGCTTTTATAAAGCGTATGCTCGTTTCTGCGGAAATGGAAGGTCAGAGATATTGATGATTCTCGCTTTTATTTAGCGTATGCCCGTTTCTGCAGAAATGGAAGGTCAGAGATATTGAAGATTCTCGCTTTTATTTAGCGTATGCCCGTTTCTACGGAAATGGAAGGTCAGAGATATTGACGATTCTCGCTTTTATTTAGCGTATGCCCGTTTCTGTGGAAATGGAAGGTCAGAGATATTGACGATTCTCGCTTTTATTTAGCGTATGCCCGTTTCTGCAGAAATGGAAGGTCAGAGATATTGACGGCTCTCGCTTTTATTTAGCGTATGCGCGTTTCTGCGGAAATGGAAGGTCAGAGATATTGACGATTCTCGCTTTTATATAGCATATGCCCGTTTCTGTGGAAATGGAAGGTCAGAGATATTGACGGTTCTCGCTTTTATTTAGTGTATGCCCGTTTCTGCAGAAATGGAAGGTCAGGGATATTGACGGTTCTCGCTTTTATTTAGCGTATGCCCGTTTTTCTACGGAAATGGAAGGTCAGAGATATTGAAGGTTCTCGCTTTTATTTAGCGTATGCTCGTTTCTGCAGAAATGGAAGGTCAGAGATATTGACGGTTCTCGCTTTTATTTAGCATATGCCCGTTTCTGTGGAAATGGAAGGTCAGAGATATTGATGATTCTCGCTTTTATTTAGCGTATGCCCGTTTCTGCGGAAATGGAAGGTCAGAGATATTGACGGTTCTCGCTTTTATAAAGCGTATGCCCGTTTCTGCGGAAATGGAAGGTCAGAGATATTGACGACTCTCGCTTTTATTTAGCGTATGCCCGTTTCTGCAGAAATGGAAGGTCATAGATATTGACGGTTCTCGTTTTTATTTAGCGTATGTCCGTTTCTACGGAAATGGAAGGTCAGAGATATTGACGATTCTCGCTTTTATTTAGCGTATGCCCGTTTCTGCGGAAATGGAAGGTCAGAGATATTGACGGTTCTCGCTTTTATAAAGCGTATGCCCGTTTCTGCGGAAATGGAAGGTCAGAGATATTGACGACTCTCGCTTTTATTTAGCGTATGCCCGTTTCTGCAGAAATGGAAGGTCATAGATATTGACGGTTCTCGTTTTTATTTAGCGTATGCCCGTTTCTACGGAAATGGAAGGTCAGAGATATTGACGATTCTCGCTTTTATTTAGCGTATGTCCGTTTCTGCGGAAATGGAAGGTCAGAGATATTGACGACTCTCGCTTTTATTTAGCGTATAAACGTTTCTGTAGAAATGGAAGGTCAGAGATATTGACGGTTCTCGCTTTTATTTAGCGTATGCCCGTTTCTACGGAAATGGAAGGTCAGAGATATTGACGGTTCTCGCTTTTATTTAGCGTATGCCCATTTCTGCGGAAATGGAAGGTCAGAGATATTGACGGTTCTCGCTTTTATTTAGCGTATGCCCATTTCTGCGGAAATGGAAGGTCAAAGATATTGACGATTCTCGCTTTTATTTAGCGTATGCCCGTTTCTGTGGAAATGGAAGGTCACAGATATTGACGATTCTCGCTTTTATTTAGCGTATGCCCGTTTCTGCAGAAATGGAAGGTCAGAGATATTGATGGCTCTCGCTTTTATTTAGCGTATGCGCGTTTCTGCGGAAATGGAAGGTCAGAGATATTGACGATTCTCGCTTTTATATAGCATATGCCCGTTTCTGTGGAAATGGAAGGTCAGAGATATTGACGGTTCTCTCTTTTATTTAGCGTATGCCCGTTTCTGCAGAAATGGAAGGTCAGGGATATTGACGGTTCTCGCTTTTATTTAGCGTATGCCCGTTTTTCTACGGAAATGGAAGGTCAGAGATATTGAAGGTTCTCGCTTTTATTTAGCGTATGCTCGTTTCTGCAGAAATGGAAGGTCAGAGATATTGACGGTTCTCGCTTTTATTTAGCATATGCCCGTTTCTGTGGAAATGGAAGGTCAGAGATATTGATGATTCTCGCTTTTATTTAGCGTATGCCCGTT
Organism: Lathyrus sativus; assembly: GCA_963859935.3. NCBI lineage: Eukaryota > Viridiplantae > Streptophyta > Magnoliopsida > Fabales > Fabaceae > Lathyrus > Lathyrus sativus. The sequence continues at coordinate 60,575 of CAWUDS030002857.1, forward strand.
TCTGCGGAAATGGAAGGTCAGAGATATTGACGATTCTCGCTTTTATTTAGCGTATGCCCATTTCTACGGAAATAGAAGGTCAGAGATATTAACGATTCTCGCTTTTGTTTAACGTATGCCGTTTTTCTACGGAACTGGAAGGTTAAAGATATTGACGATTCTCGCTTTTATTTAGCGTATGCTTGTTTCTGCGGAAATGGAAGGTCAGAGATATTGACGGTTCTCGCTTTTATAAAGCGTATGCTCGTTTCTGCGGAAATGGAAGGTCAGAGATATTGATGATTCTCGCTTTTATTTAGCGTATGCCCGTTTCTGCAGAAATGGAAGGTCAGAGATATTGAAGATTCTCGCTTTTATTTAGCGTATGCCCGTTTCTACGGAAATGGAAGGTCAGAGATATTGACGATTCTCGCTTTTATTTAGCGTATGCCCGTTTCTGTGGAAATGGAAGGTCAGAGATATTGACGATTCTCGCTTTTATTTAGCGTATGCCCGTTTCTGCAGAAATGGAAGGTCAGAGATATTGACGGCTCTCGCTTTTATTTAGCGTATGCGCGTTTCTGCGGAAATGGAAGGTCAGAGATATTGACGATTCTCGCTTTTATATAGCATATGCCCGTTTCTGTGGAAATGGAAGGTCAGAGATATTGACGGTTCTCGCTTTTATTTAGTGTATGCCCGTTTCTGCAGAAATGGAAGGTCAGGGATATTGACGGTTCTCGCTTTTATTTAGCGTATGCCCGTTTTTCTACGGAAATGGAAGGTCAGAGATATTGAAGGTTCTCGCTTTTATTTAGCGTATGCTCGTTTCTGCAGAAATGGAAGGTCAGAGATATTGACGGTTCTCGCTTTTATTTAGCATATGCCCGTTTCTGTGGAAATGGAAGGTCAGAGATATTGATGATTCTCGCTTTTATTTAGCGTATGCCCGTTTCTGCGGAAATGGAAGGTCAGAGATATTGACGTTTCTCGCTTTTATTTAGCGTATGCCCATTTCTACGGAAATAGAAGGTCAGAGATATTGACGATTCTCGCTTTTGTTTAACGTATGCCGTTTTTCTACGGAAATGGAAGGTCAGAGATATTGACGATTCTCGCTTTTATTTAGCGTATGCCCGTTTCTGCGGAAATGGAAGGTCAGAGATATTGACGGTTCTCGCTTTTATAAAGCGTATGCCCGTTTCTGCGGAAATGGAAGGTCAGAGATATTGACGACTCTCGCTTTTATTTAGCGTATGCCCGTTTCTGCAGAAATGGAAGGTCATAGATATTGACGGTTCTCGTTTTTATTTAGCGTATGCCCGTTTCTACGGAAATGGAAGGTCAGAGATATTGACGATTCTCGCTTTTATTTAGCGTATGCCCGTTTCTGCGGAAATGGAAGGTCAGAGATATTGACGACTCTCGCTTTTATTTAGCGTATGAACGTTTCTGCAGAAATGGAAGGTCAGAGATATTGACGGTTCTCGCTTTTATTTAGCGTATGCCCGTTTCTACGGAAATGGAAGGTCAGAGATATTGACGGTTCTCGCTTTTATTTAGCGTATGCCCATTTCTGCGGAAATGGAAGGTCAGAGATATTGACGGTTCTCGCTTTTATTTAGCGTATGCCCATTTCTGCGGAAATGGAAGGTCAAAGATATTGACGATTCTCGCTTTTATTTAGCGTATGCCCGTTTCTGTGGAAATGGAAGGTCAGAGATATTGACGATTCTCGCTTTTATTTAGCGTATGCCCGTTTCTGCAGAAATGGAAGGTCAGAGATATTGATGGCTCTCGCTTTTATTTAGCGTATGCGCGTTTCTGCGGAAATGGAAGGTCAGAGATATTGACGATTCTCGCTTTTATTTAGCGTATGCCCGTTTCTGTGGAAATGGAAGGTCAGAGATATTGACAGTTCTCGCTTTTATTTAGCGTATGCCCGTTTCTGCAGAAATGGAAGGTCAGGGATATTGACGGTTCTCGCTTTTATTTAGCGTATGCCCGTTTTTCTACGGAAATGGAAGGTCAGAGATATTGAAGGTTCTCGCTTTTATTTAGCGTATGCTCGTTTCTGCAGAAATGGAAGGTCAGAGATATTGACGGTTCTCGCTTTTATTTAGCATATGCCCGTTTCTGTGGAAATGGAAGGTCAGAGATATTGATGATTCTCGCTTTTATTTAGCGTATGCCCGTTTCTGCGGAAATGGAAGGTCAGAGATATTGACGATTCTCGCTTTTATTTAGCGTATGCCCATTTCTACGGAAATAGAAGGTCAGAGATATTGACGATTCTCGCTTTTGTTTAACGTATGCCGTTTTTCTACGGAACTGGAAGGTTAAAGATATTGACGATTCTCGCTTTTATTTAGCGTATGCTTGTTTCTGCGGAAATGGAAGGTCAGAGATATTGACGGTTCTCGCTTTTATAAAGCGTATGCTCGTTTCTGCGGAAATGGAAGGTCAGAGATATTGATGATTCTCGCTTTTATTTAGCGTATGCCCGTTTCTGCAGAAATGGAAGGTCAGAGATATTGAAGATTCTCGCTTTTATTTAGCGTATGCCCGTTTCTACGGAAATGGAAGGTCAGAGATATTGACGATTCTCGCTTTTATTTAGCGTATGCCCGTTTCTGCGGAAATGGAAGGTCAGAGATATTGACGACTCTCGCTTTTATTTAGCGTATGCCCGTTTCTGCAGAAATGGAAGGTCAGAGATATTGACGGTTCTCGCTTTTATTTTGCGTATGCCCGTTTCTGCGGAAATGGAAGGTCAGAGATATTGACGGTTCTCGCTTTTATTTAGCGTATGCCCGTTTCTGTGGAAATGGAAGGTCAGAGATATTGAAGGTTCTCGCTTTTATTTAGCGTATGCTCGTTTCTGCAGAAATGGAAGGTCAGAGATATTGACGGTTCTCGCTTTTATTTAGCATATGCCAGTTTCTGTGGAAATGGAAGGTTAGAGATATTGATGATTCTCGCTTTTATTTAGCGTATGCCCGTTTCTGCGGAAATGGAAGGTCACAGATATTGACGATTCTCGCTTTTATTTAGCGTATGCCCATTTCTACGGAAATAGAAGGTCAGAGATATTGACGATTCTCGCTTTTGTTTAACGTATGCCGTTTTTCTACGGAAATGGAAGGTCAGAGATATTGACGATTCTCGCTTTTATTTAGCGTATGCTCGTTTCTGCAGAAATGGAAGGTCAGAGATATAGACGGTTCTCGCTTTTATTTAGCATATGCCAGTTTCTGTGGAAATGGAAGGTCAGAGATATTGATGATTCTCGCTTTTATTTAGCGTATGCCCGTTTCTGCGGAAATGGAAGGTCACAGATATTGATGATTCTCGCTTTTATTTAGCGTATGCCCATTTCTACGGAAATAGAAGGTCAGAGATATTGACGATTCTCACTTTTGTTTAACGTATGCCGTTTTTCTACGGAAATGGAAGGTCAGAGATATTGACGATTCTCGCTTTTATTTAGCGTATGCCCGTTTCTGCGGAAATGGAAGGTCAGAGATATTGACGGTTCTTGCTTTTATAAAGCGTATGCCCGTTTCTGCGGAAATGGAAGGTCAGAGATATTGACGACTCTCGCTTTTATTTAGCGTATGCCTGTTTCTGCAGAAATGGAAGGTCATAGATATTGACGGTTCTCGTTTTTATTTAGCGTATGCCCGTTTCTACGGAAATGGAAGGTCAGAGATATTGACGATTCTCGCTTTTATTTAGCGTATGTCCGTTTCTGCGGAAATGGAAGGTCAGAGATATTGACGACTCTCGCTTTTATTTAGCGTATGAACGTTTCTGCAGAAATGGAAGGTCAGAGATATTGACGGTTCTCGCTTTTATTTAGCGTATGCCCGTTTCTACGGAAATGGAAGGTCAGAGATATTGACGGTTCTTGCTTTTATTTAGCGTATGCCCATTTCTGCGGAAATGGAAGGTCAGAGATATTGACGGTTCTCGCTTTTATTTAGCGTATGCCCATTTCTGCGGAAATGGAAGGTCAAAGATATTGACGATTCTCGCTTTTATTTAGCGTATGCCCGTTTCTGTGGAAATGGAAGGTCAGAGATATTGACGATTCTCGCTTTTATTTAGCGTATGCCCGTTTCTGCAGAAATGGAAGGTCAGAGATATTGACGGCTCTCGCTTTTATTTAGCGTATGCGCGTTTCTGCGGAAATGGAAGGTCAGAGATATTGACGATTCTCGCTTTTATATAGCATATGCCCGTTTCTGTGGAAATGGAAGGTCAGAGATATTGACAATTCTCGCTTTTATTCAGCGTATGCCCGTTTCTGCGGAAATGGAAGGTCAGAGATATTGACGATTCTCTCTTTTATTTAGCGTATGCCCGTTTCTGCAGAAATGGAAGGTCAGAGATATTGATGATTCAAGCTTTTATTTTGCGTATGCTCGTTTCTGCGGAAATGGAAGGTCAGAGATATTGACGATTCTCGCTTTTATTTAGCGTATGCCCGTTTCTACGGAAATGGAAGGTCAGAGATATTGATGATTCTCTCTTTTATTTAGCGTATGCCCGTTTCTGCAGAAATGGAAGGTCAGAGATTTTGACGGTTCTCGCTTTTATTTAGCGTATGCCCGTTTCTGCAGAAATGGAAGGTCAGGCATATTGACGGTTCTCGCTTTTATTTAGCGTATGCCCGTTTCTGTGGAAATGGAAGGTCAGAGATATTGAAGGTTCTCGCTTTTATTTAGCGTATGTTCGTTTCTGCAGAAATGGAAGGTCAGAGATATTGACGATTCTCGCTTTTATTTAGCGTATGCCCGTTTCTGCGGAAATGGAAGGTCAGAGATATTGACAATTCTCGCTTTTATTTAGCGTATGCCAGTTTCTGCGGAAATGGAAGGTCAGAGATATTGACGATTCTCTCTTTTATTTAGCGTATGCCCGTTTCTGTAGAAATGGAAGGTCAGAGATATTGACGATTCAAGCTTTTATTTTGTGTATGCCCGTTTCTGCGGAAATGGAAGGTCAAAGATATTGACGATTCTCGCTTTTATTTAGCGTATACCCGTTTTTGTGGAAATGGAAGGTCAGAGATATTGAAGGTTCTCGCTTTTATTTAGCGTATGCTCGTTTCTGCAGAAATGGAAGGTCAGAGATATTGACGGTTCTCGATTTTATTTAGCATATGCCAGTTTCTGTGGAAATGGAAGGTCAGAGATATTGATAATTCTCGCTTTTATTTAGCGTATGCCCGTTTCTGCGGAAATGGAAGGTCACAAATATTGACGATTCTCGCTTTTATTTAGCGTATGCCCATTTCTACGGAAATAGAAGGTCAGAGATATTGACGATTCTCGCTTTTGTTTAACTAATGCGTTTTTCTACGGAAATGGAAGGTCAGAGATATTGACGATTCTCGCTTTTATTTAGCGTATGCTCGTTTCTGCAGAAATGGAAGGTTAGAGATATAGACGGTTCTCGCTTTTATTTAGCATATGCCAGTTTCTGTGGAAATGGAAGGTCAGAGATATTGATGATTCTCGCTTTTATTTAGCGTATGCCCGTTTCTGCGGAAATGGAAGGTCACAGATATTGACGATTCTCGCTTTTATTTAGCGTATGCCCATTTCTACGGAAATAGAAGGTCAGAGATATTGACGATTCTCGCTTTTGTTTAACGTATGCCGTTTTTCTACGGAAATGGAAGGTCAGAGATATTGACGATTCTCGCTTTTATTTAGCGTATGCCCGTTTCTGCGGAAATGGAAGGTCAGAGATATTGACGGTTCTTGCTTTTATAAAGCGTATGCCCGTTTCTGCGGAAATGGAAGGTCAGAGATATTGACGACTCTCGCTTTTATTTAGCGTATGCCTGTTTCTGCAGAAATGGAAGGTCATAGATATTGACGGTTCTCGTTTTTATTTAGCGTATGCCCGTTTCTACGGAAATGGAAGGTCAGAGATATTGACGATTCTCGCTTTTATTTAGCGTATGTCCGTTTCTGCGGAAATGGAAGGTCAGAGATATTGACGACTCTCGCTTTTATTTAGCGTATGAACGTTTCTGCAGAAATGGAAGGTCAGAGATATTGACGGTTCTCGCTTTTATTTAGCGTATGCCCGTTTCTACGGAAATGGAAGGTCAGAGATATTGACGGTTCTTGCTTTTATTTAGCGTATGCCCATTTCTGCGGAAATGGAAGGTCAGAGATATTGACGGTTCTCGCTTTTATTTAGCGTATGCCCATTTCTGCGGAAATGGAAGGTCAAAGATATTGACGATTCTCGCTTTTATTTAGCGTATGCCCGTTTCTGTGGAAATGGAAGGTCAGAGATATTGACGATTCTCGCTTTTATTTAGCGTATGCCCGTTTCTGCAGAAATGGAAGGTCGGAGATATTGACGGCTCTCGCTTTTATTTAGCGTATGCGCGTTTCTGCGGAAATGGAAGGTCAGAGATATTGACGATTCTCGCTTTTATATAGCATATGCCCGTTTCTGTGGAAATGGAAGGTCAGAGATATTGACAATTCTCGCTTTTATTCAGCGTATGCCCGTTTCTGCGGAAATGGAAGGTCAGAGATATTGACGATTCTCTCTTTTATTTAGCGTATGCCCGTTTCTGCAGAAATGGAAGGTCAGAGATATTGATGATTCAAGCTTTTATTTTGCGTATGCCCGTTTCTGCGGAAATGGAAGGTCAGAGATATTGACGATTCTCGCTTTTATTTAGCGTATGCCCGTTTCTACGGAAATGGAAGGTCAGAGATATTGATGATTCTCTCTTTTATTTAGCGTATGCCCGTTTCTGCAGAAATGGAAGGTCAGAGATTTTGACGGTTCTCGCTTTTATTTAGCGTATGCCCGTTTCTGCAGAAATGGAAGGTCAGGCATATTGACGGTTCTCGCTTTTATTTAGCGTATGCCCGTTTCTGTGGAAATGGAAGGTCAGAGATATTGAAGGTTCTCGCTTTTATTTAGCGTATGTTCGTTTCTGCAGAAATGGAAGGTCAGAGATATTGACGATTCTCGCTTTTATTTAGCGTATGCCCGTTTCTGCGGAAATGGAAGGTCAGAGATATTGACAATTCTCGCTTTTATTTAGCGTATGCCAGTTTCTGCGGAAATGGAAGGTCAGAGATATTGACGATTCTCTCTTTTATTTAGCGTATGCCCGTTTCTGTAGAAATGGAAGGTCAGAGATATTGACGATTCAAGCTTTTATTTTGTGTATGCCCGTTTCTGCGGAAATGGAAGGTCAAAGATATTGAGGATTCTCGCTTTTATTTAGCGTATACCCGTTTCTGTGGAAATGGAAGGTCAGAGATATTGAAGGTTCTCGCATTTATTTAGCGTATGCTCGTTTCTGCAGAAATGGAAGGTCAGAGATATTGACGGTTCTCGATTTTATTTAGCATATGCCAGTTTCTGTGGAAATGGAAGGTCAGAGATATTGATAATTCTCGCTTTTATTTAGCGTATGCCCGTTTCTGCGGAAATGGAAGGTCACAGATATTGACGATTCTCACTTTTATTTAGCGTATGCCCATTTCTACGGAAATAGAAGGTCAGAGATATTGACGATTCTCGCTTTTGTTTAACGTATGCCGTTTTTCTACGGAAATGGAAGGTCAGAGATATTGACGATTCTCGCTTTTATTTAGCGTATGCCCGTTTCTGCGGAAATGGAAGGTCAGAGATATTGTCGGTTCTCGCTTTTATAAAGCGTATGCCCGTTTCTGCGGAAATGGAAGGTCAGAGATATTGACGACTCTCGCTTTTATTTAGCGTATGCCCGTTTCTGCAGAAATGGAAGGTCAGAGATATTGACGGTTCTCGCTTTTATTTAGCGTATGCCCGTTTCTACGGAAATGGAAGGTCAGAGATATTGACGATTCTCGCTTTTATTTAGCGTATGTCCGTTTCTGCGGAAATGGAAGGTCATAGATATTGACGACTCTCGCTTTTATTTAGCGTATGCCCGTTTCTGCAGAAATGGAAGGTCAGAGATATTGACGGTTCTCGCTTTTATTTAGCGTATGCCCGTTTCTGCAGAAATGGAAGGTCAGAGATATTGACGGTTCTCGCTTTTATTTTGCGTATGCCCGTTTCTGCGGAAATGGAAGGTCAGAGATATTGGCGGTTCTCGCTTTTATTTAGCGTATGCCCGTTTCTGTGGAAATGGAAGGTCAGAGATATTGAAGGTTCTCGCTTTTATTTAGCGTATGCTCGTTTCAGCAGAAATGGAAGGTCAGAGATATTGACGGTTTTCGCTTTTATTTAGCATATGCCAGTTTCTGTGGAAATGGAAGGTCAGAGATATTGATGATTCTCGCTTTTATTTAGCGTGTGCCCGTTTCTGCGGAAATGGAAGGTCACAGATATTGACGATTCTCGCTTTTATTAAGAGTATGCCCAATTCTACGGAAATAGAAGGTCAGAGATATTGACGATTCTCGCTTTTGTTTAACGTATGCCGTTTTTCTACGGAAATGGAAGGTTAGAGATATTGACGATTCTCGCTTTTATTTAGCGTATGCCCGTTTCTGCGGAAATGGAAGGTCAGAGATATTGACGGTTCTCGCTTTTATAAAGCGTATGCCCGTTTCTGTGGAAATGGAAGGTCAGAGATATTGACGACTCTCACTTTTATTTAGCGTATGTCCGTTTCTGCGGAAATGGAAGGACAGAGATATTGACGACTCTCGCTTTTATTTAGCGTATGCCCGTTTCTGCAGAAATGGAAGGTCAGAGATATTGACAGTTCTCGCTTTTATTTAGCGTATGCCCGTTTCTACGGAAATGGAAGGTCAGAGATATTGACGGTTCTCGCTTTTATTTAGCGTATGCCCATTTCTGCGGAAATGGAAGGTCAGAGATATTGACGGTTCTCGCTTTTATTTAGCCTATGCCCATTTCTGCGGAAATGGAAGGTCAAAGATATTGACGATTCTCGCTTTTATTTAGCGTATGCCCGTTTCTGTGGAAATGGAAGGTCAGAGATATTGACGATTCTCGCTTTTATTTAGCGTATGCCCGTTTCTGCAGAAATGGAAGGTCAGAGATATTGACGGTTCTCGCTTTTATTTAGCGTATGCGCGTTTCTGCGGAAATGGAAGGTCAGAGATATTGACGATTCTCGCTTTTATATAGCATATGCCCGTTTCTGTGGAAATGGAAGGTCAGAGATATTGACAATTCTCGCTTTTATTCAGCGTATGCCCGTTTCTGCGGAAATGGAAGGTCAGAGATATTGACGATTCTCGCTTTTATTTAGCGTATGCCCGTTTCTGCGGAAATGGAAGGTCAGAGATATTGACGGTTCTCTCTTTTATTTAGCGTATGCCCGTTTCTGCAGAAATGGAAGGTCAGAGATATTGACGGTTCTCGCTTTTATTTAGCGTATGCCCGTTTCTGCAGAAATGGAAGGTCAGGGATATTGACGGTTCTCGCTTTTATTTAGCGTATGCCCGTTTCTTTGGAAATGGAAGGTCAGAGATATTGAAGGTTCTCGCTTTTATTTAGCGTATGCTCGTTTCTGCAGAAATGGAAGGTCAGAGATATTGACGATTCTCGCTTTTATTTAGCGTATGCCCGTTTCTGCGGAAATGGAAGATCAGAGATATTGACGATTCTCGCTTTTATTCAGCGTATGCCCGTTTCTGCAGAAATGGAAGGTCAGAGATATTGAAGATTCTCTCTTTTATTTAGCGTATGCCCGTTTCTGCAGAAATGGAAGGTCAGAGATATTGACGATTCAAGCTTTTATTTTGCGTATGCCCGTTTCTGCGGAAATGGAAGGTCATAGATATTGACGATTCTCGCTTTTATTTAGCCTATGCCCGTTTCTATGGAAATGGAAGGACAAGATATTGAAGGTTCTCGCTTTTATTTAGCGTATGCTCGTTTCTGCAGAAATGGAAGGTCAGAGATATTGACGGTTCTCGCTTTTATTTAGCATATGCCAGTTTCTATGGAAATGGAAGGTCAGAGATATTGATGATTCTCGCTTTTATTTAGCTTATGCCCGTTTCTGCGGAAATGGAAGGTCACAGATATTGACGATTCTCACTTTTATTTAGCGTATGCCCATTTCTACGGAAATAGAAGGTCAGAGATATTGACGATTCTCGCTTTTGTTTAACATATGCCGTTTTTCTACGGAAACGGAAGGTCCGAGATATTGACGATTCTCGCTTTTATTTACCGTATACCCGTTTCTGCGGAAATGGAAGGTCAGAGATATTGACGGTTCTCGCTTTTATAAAGCGTATGCCCGTTTCTGCAGAAATAGAAGGTCAGAGATATTGACGACTCTCGCTTTTATTTAGCGTATGCCCGTTTCTGCAGAAATGGAAGGTCATAGATATTGACGGTTCTCGCTTTTGTTTAGCGTATGCCCGTTTCTACGGAAATGGAAGGTCAGAGATATTGACGATTCTAGCTTTTATTTAGCGTATGTCCGTTTCTGCGGAAATGGAAGGTCAGAGATATTGACGACTCTCGCTTTTATTTAGCGTATGCCCGTTTCTGCAGAAATGGAAGGTCAGAGATATTGACGGTTCTCGCTTTTATTTTGCGTATGCCCGTTTCTGCGGAAATGCAAGGTCAGAGATATTGACGGTTCTCGCTTTTATTTAGCGTATGCCCGTTTCTGTGGAAATGGAAGGTCAGAGATATTGAAGGTTCTCGCTTTTATTTAGCGTATGCTCGTTTATGCAGAAATGGAAGGTTAGAGATATTGACGGTTCTCGCTTTTATTTAGCATATGCCAGTTTCTGTGGAAATGGAAGGTCAGAGATATTGATGATTCTCGCTTTTATTTAGCGTATGCCCGTTTCTGCGGAAATGGAAGGTCACAGATATTGACGATTCTCGCTTTTATTTAGCGTATGCCCGTTTCTGCAAAAATGGAAGGTCAGAGATATTGACGGTTCTCGCTTTTATTTAGCGTATGCCCGTTTCTACGGAAATGGAAGGTCAAAGATATTGACGGTTCTCGCTTTTATTTAGCGTATGCCCATTTCTGTGGAAATGGAAGGTCAAAGATATTGACGATTCTCGCTTTTATTTAGCGTATGCCCGTTTCTGTGGAAATGGAAGGTCAGAGATATTGACGATTCTCGCTTTTATTTAGCGTATGCCCGTTTCTGCAGAAATGGAAGGTCAGAGATATTGACGGTTCTCGCTTTTATTTAGCGTATGCGTGTTTCTGCGGAAATGGAAGGTCAGAGATATTGACGATTCTCGCTTTTATATAGCATATGCCCGTTTCTGTGGAAATGGAAGGTCAGAGATATTAACAATTCTCGCTTTTATTCAGCGTATGCCCGTTTCTGCGGAAATGGAAGGTCAGAGATATTGACGATTCTCTCTTTTATTTAGCGTATGCCCGTTTCTGCAGAAATGGAAGGTTAGAGATATTGACGATTCAAGCTTTTATTTTGCGTATGCCCGTTTCTGCGGAAATGGAAGGTCAGAGATATTGAAGGTTCTCGCTTTTATTTAGCGTATGCTCGTTTCTGCAGAAATGGAAGGTCAGAGATATTGACGGTTCTCGCTTTTATTTAGCATATGCCAGTTTCTATGGAAATGGAAGGTCAGAGATATTGATGATTCTCGCTTTTATTTAGCTTATGCCCGTTTCTGCGGAAATGGAAGGTCACAGATATTGACGATTCTCACTTTTATTTAGCGTATGCCCATTTCTACGGAAATAGAAGGTCAGAGATATTGACGATTCTCGCTTTTGTTTAACGTATGCCGTTTTTCTACGGAAATGGAAGGTCAGAGATATTGACGATTCTCGCTTTTATTTACCGTATACCCGTTTCTGCGGAAATGGAAGGTCAGAGATATTGACGGTTCTCGCTTTTATAAAGCGTATGCCCGTTTCTGCGGAAATAGAAGGTCAGAGATATTGACGACTCTCGCTTTTATTTAGCGTATGCCCGTTTCTGCAGAAATGGAAGGTCATAGATATTGACGGTTCTCGCTTTTGTTTAGCGTATGCCCGTTTCTACGAAAATGGAAGGTCAGAGATATTGACGATTCTAGCTTTTATTTAGCGTATGTCCGTTTCTGCGGAAATGGAAGGTCAGAGATATTGACGACTCTCGCTTTTATTTAGCGTATGCCCGTTTCTGCAGAAATGGAAGGTCAGAGATATTGACGGTTCTCGCTTTTATTTTGCGTATGCCCGTTTCTGCGGAAATGGAAGGTCAGAGATATTGACGGTTCTCGCTTTTATTTAGCGTATGCCCGTTTCTGTGGAAATGGAAGGTCAGAGATATTGAAGGTTCTCGCTTTTATTTAGCGTATGCTCGTTTCTGCAAAAATGGAAGGTTAGAGATATTGACGGTTCTCGCTTTTATTTAGCATATGCCAGTTTCTGTGGAAATGGAAGGTCAGAGATATTGAAGGTTCTCGCTTTTATTTAGCGTATGCTCGTTTCTGCAGAAATGGAAGGTCAGAGATATTGACGGTTCTCGCTTTTATTTAGCATATGCCCGTTTCTGTGGAAATGGAAGGTCAGAGATATTGATGATTCTCGCTTTTATTTAGCGTATGCCCGTTTCTGCGGAAATGGAAGGTCAGAGATATTGACGATTCTCGCTTTTATTTAGCATATGCCCATTTCTACGGAAATAGAAGGTCAGAGATATTGACGATTCTCGCTTTTGTTTAACGTATGCCATTTTTCTACGGAACTGGAAGGTCAAAGATATTGACGATTCTCGCTTTTATTTAGCGTATGCTTGTTTCTGCGGAAATGGAAGGTCAGAGATATTGACGGTTCTCGCTTTTATAAAGCGTATGCTCGTTTCTGCGGAAATGGAAGGTCAGAGATATTGACGATTCTCGCTTTTATTTAGCGTATGCCCGTTTCTGCAGAAATGGAAGGTCAGAGATATTGAAGATTCTCGCTTTTATTTAGCGTATGCCCGTTTCTACGGAAATGGAAGGTCAGAGATATTGACGATTCTCGCTTTTATTTAGCGTATGCCCGTTTCTGCGGAAATGGAAGGTCAGAGATATTGACGACTCTCGCTTTTATTTAGCGTATGCCCGTTTCTGCAGAAATGGAAGGTCAGAGATATTGATGGTTCTCGCTTTTATTTTGCGTATGCCCGTTTCTGCGGAAATGGAAGGTCAGAGATATTGACGGTTCTCGCTTTTATTTAGCGTATGCCCGTTTCTGTGGAAATGGAAGGTCAGAGATATTGAAGGTTCTCGCTTTTATTTAGCGTATGCTCGTTTCTGCAGAAATGGAAGGTCAGAGATATTGACGGTTCTCGCTTTTATTTAGCATATGCCAGTTTCTGTGGAAATGGAAGGTCAGAGATATTGACGATTCTCGCTTTTATTTAGCGTATGCCCGTTTCTGCAGAAATGGAAGGTCAGGGATATTGACGGTTCTCGCTTTTATTTAGCGTATGCCCGTTTCTGTGGAAATGGAAGGTCAGAGACATTGAAGGTTCTCGCTTTTATTTAGCGTATGCTCGTTTCTGCAGAAATGGAAGGTCAGAGATATTGACGATTCTCGCTTTTATTTAGCGTATGCCCGTTTCTGCGGAAATGGAAGATCAGAGATATTGACGATTCTCGCTTTTATTCAGCGTATGCCCGTTTCTGCAGAAATGGAAGGTCAGAGATATTGAAGATTCTCTCTTTTATTTAGCGTATGCCCGTTTCTGCAGAAATGGAAGGTCAGAGATATTGACGATTCAAGCTTTTATTTTGCGTATGCCCGTTTCTGCGGAAATGGAAGGTCATAGATATTGACGATTCTCGCTTTTATTTAGCGTATGCCCGTTTCTGTGGAAATGGAAGGACAAGATATTGAAGGTTCTCGCTTTTATTTAGCGTATGCTCGTTTCTGCAGAAATGGAAGGTCAGAGATATTGACGGTTCTCGCTTTTATTTAGCATATGCCAGTTTCTATGGAAATGGAAGGTCAGAGATATTGATGATTCTCGCTTTTATTTAGCTTATGCCCGTTTCTGCGGAAATGGAAGGTCACAGATATTGACGATTCTCACTTTTATTTAGCGTATGCCCATTTCTACGGAAATAGAAGGTCAGAGATATTGACGATTCTCGCTTTTGTTTAACGTATGCCGTTTTTCTACGGAAATGGAAGGTCAGAGATATTGACGATTCTCGCTTTTATTTACCGTATACCCATTTCTGCGGAAATGGAAGGTCAGAGATATTGACGGTTCTCGCTTTTATAAAGCGTATGCCCGTTTCTGCGGAAATAGAAGGTCAGAGATATTGACGACTCTCGCTTTTATTTAGCGTATGCCCGTTTCTGCAGAAATGGAAGGTCATAGATATTGACGGTTCTCGCTTTTGTTTAGCGTATGCCCGTTTCTACGGAAATGGAAGGTCAGAGATATTGACGATTCTAGCTTTTATTTAGCGTATGTCCGTTTCTGCGGAAATGGAAGGTCAGAGATATTGACGACTCTCGCTTTTATTTAGCGTATGCCCGTTTCTGCAGAAATGGAAGGTCAGAGATATTGACGGTTCTCGCTTTTATTTTGCGTATGCCCGTTTCTGCGGAAATGCAAGGTCAGAGATATTGACGGTTCTCGCTTTTATTTAGCGTATGCCCGTTTCTGTGGAAATGGAAGGTCAGAGATATTGAAGGTTCTCGCTTTTATTTAGCGTATGCTCGTTTCTGCAGAAATGGAAGGTTAGAGATATTGACGGTTCTCGCTTTTATTTAGCATATGCCAGTTTCTGTGGAAATGGAAGGTCAGAGATATTGATGATTCTCGCTTTTATTTAGCGTATGCCCGTTTCTGCGGAAATGGAAGGTCACAGATATTGACGATTCTCGCTTTTATTTAGCGTATGCCCGTTTCTGCAAAAATGGAAGGTCAGAGATATTGACGGTTCTCGCTTTTATTTAGCGTATGCCCGTTTCTACGGAAATGGAAGGTCAAAGATATTGACGGTTCTCGCTTTTATTTAGCGTATGCCCATTTCTGTGGAAATGGAAGGTCAAAGATATTGACGATTCTCGCTTTTATTTAGCGTATGCCCGTTTCTGTGGAAATGGAAGGTCAGAGATATTGACGATTCTCGCTTTTATTTAGCGTATGCCCGTTTCTGCAGAAATGGAAGGTCAGAGATATTGACGGTTCTCGCTTTTATTTAGCGTATGCGTGTTTCTGTGGAAATGGAAGGTCAGAGATATTGACGATTCTCGCTTTTATATAGCATATGCCCGTTTCTGTGGAAATAGAAGGTCAGAGATATTGACAATTCTCGCTTTTATTCAGCGTATGCCCGTTTCTGCGGAAATGGAAGGTCAGAGATATTGACGATTCTCTCTTTTATTTAGCGTATGCCCGTTTCTGCAGAAATGGAAGGTCAGAGATATTGACGATTCAAGCTTTTATTTTGCGTATGCCCGTTTCTGCGGAAATGGAAGGTCATAGATATTGACGATTCTCGCTTTTATTTAGCGTATGCCCGTTTCTGTGGAAATGGAAGGACAAGATATTGAAGGTTCTCGCTTTTATTTAGCGTATGCTCGTTTCTGCAGAAATGGAAGGTCAGAGATATTGACGGTTCTCGCTTTTATTTAGCATATGCCAGTTTCTGTGGAAATGGAAGGTCAGAGATATTGACGGTTCTCGCTTTTATTTAGCGTATGCCCGTTTCTGCAGAAATGGAAGGTCAGGGATATTGACGGTTCTCGCTTTTATTTAGCGTATGCCCGTTTCTTTGGAAATGGAAGGTCAGAGATATTGAAGGTTCTCGCTTTTATTTAGCGTATGCTCGTTTCTGCAGAAATGGAAGGTCAGAGATATTGACGATTCTCGCTTTTATTTAGCGTATGCCCGTTTCTGCGGAAATGGAAGATCAGAGATATTGACGATTCTCGCTTTTATTCAGCGTATGCCCGTTTCTGCAGAAATGGAAGGTCAGAGATATTGAAGATTCTCTCTTTTATTTAGCGTATGCCCGTTTCTGCAGAAATGGAAGGTCAGAGATATTGACGATTCAAGCTTTTATTTTGCGTATGCCCGTTTCTGCGGAAATGGAAGGTCATAGATATTGACGATTCTCGCTTTTATTTAGCCTATGCCCGTTTCTGTGGAAATGGAAGGACAAGATATTGAAGGTTCTCGCTTTTATTTAGCGTATGCTCGTTTCTGCAGAAATGGAAGGTCAGAGATATTGACGGTTCTCGCTTTTATTTAGCATATGCCAGTTTCTATGGAAATGGAAGGTCAGAGATATTGATGATTCTCGCTTTTATTTAGCTTATGCCCGTTTCTGCGGAAATGGAAGGTCACAGATATTGACGATTCTCACTTTTATTTAGCGTATGCCCATTTCTACGGAAATAGAAGGTCAGAGATATTGACGATTCTCGCTTTTGTTTAACGTATGCCGTTTTTCTACGGAAATGGAAGGTCCGAGATATTGACGATTCTCGCTTTTATTTACCGTATACCCGTTTCTGCGGAAATGGAAGGTCAGAGATATTGACGGTTCTCGCTTTTATAAAGCGTATGCCCGTTTCTGGGGAAATAGAAGGTCAGAGATATTGACGACTCTCGCTTTTATTTAGCGTATGCCCTTTTCTGCAGAAATGGAAGGTCATAGATATTGACGGTTCTCGCTTTTGTTTAGCGTATGCCCGTTTCTACGGAAATGGAAGGTCAGAGATATTGACGATTCTAGCTTTTATTTAGCGTATGTCCGTTTCTGCGGAAATGGAAGGTCAGAGATATTGACGACTCTCGCTTTTATTTAGCGTATGCCCGTTTCTGCAGAAATGGAAGGTCAGAGATATTGACGGTTCTCGCTTTTATTTTGCGTATGCCCGTTTCTGCGGAAATGCAAGGTCAGAGATATTGACGGTTCTCGCTTTTATTTAGCGTATGCCCGTTTCTGTGGAAATGGAAGGTCAGAGATATTGAAGGTTCTCGCTTTTATTTAGCGTATGCTCGTTTCTGCAGAAATGGAAGGTTAGAGATATTGACGGTTCTCGCTTTTATTTAGCATATGCCAGTTTCTGTGGAAATGGAAGGTCAGAGATATTGATGATTCTCGCTTTTATTTAGCGTATGCCCGTTTCTGCGGAAATGGAAGGTCACAGATATTGACGATTCTCGCTTTTATTTAGCGTATGCCCGTTTCTGCAAAAATGGAAGGTCAGAGATATTGACGGTTCTCGCTTTTATTTAGCGTATGCCCGTTTCTACGGAAATGGAAGGTCAAAGATATTGACGGTTCTCGCTTTTATTTAGCATATGCCCATTTCTGTGGAAATGGAAGGTCAAAGATATTGACGATTCTCGCTTTTATTTAGCGTATGCCCGTTTCTGTGGAAATGGAAGGTCAGAGATATTGACGATTCTCGCTTTTATTTAGCGTATGCCCGTTTCTGCAGAAATGGAAGGTCAGAGATATTGACGGTTCTCGCTTTTATTTAGCGTATGCGTGTTTCTGCGGAAATGGAAGGTCAGAGATATTGACGATTCTCGCTTTTATATAGCATATGCCCGTTTCTGTGGAAATGGAAGGTCAGAGATATTAACAATTCTCGCTTTTATTCAGCGTATGCCCGTTTCTGCGGAAATGGAAGGTCAGAGATATTGACGATTCTCTCTTTTATTTAGCGTATGCCCGTTTCTGCAGAAATGGAAGGTCAGAGATATTGACGATTCAAGCTTTTATTTTGCGTATGCCCGTTTCTACGGAAATGGAAGGTCAGAGATATTGAAGGTTCTCGCTTTTATTTAGCGTATGCTCGTTTCTGCAGAAATGGAAGGTCAGAGATATTGACGGTTCTCGCTTTTATTTAGCATATGCCAGTTTCTATGGAAATGGAAGGTCAGAGATATTGATGATTCTCGCTTTTATTTAGCTTATGCCCGTTTCTGCGGAAATGGAAGGTCACAGATATTGACGATTCTCACTTTTATTTAGCGTATGCCCATTTCTACGGAAATAGAAGGTCAGAGATATTGACGATTCTCGCTTTTGTTTAACGTATGCCGTTTTTCTACGGAAATGGAAGGTCAGAGATATTGACGATTCTCGCTTTTATTTACCGTATACCCGTTTCTGCGGAAATGGAAGGTCAGAGATATTGACGGTTCTCGCTTTTATAAAGCGTATGCCCGTTTCTGCGGAAATAGAAGGTCAGAGATATTGACGACTCTCGCTTTTATTTAGCGTATGCCCGTTT
Organism: Lathyrus sativus; assembly: GCA_963859935.3. Lineage (NCBI taxonomy): Eukaryota > Viridiplantae > Streptophyta > Magnoliopsida > Fabales > Fabaceae > Lathyrus > Lathyrus sativus. Next base: position 78,756 of record CAWUDS030002857.1, read on the forward strand.
CTGCAGAAATGGAAGGTCATAGATATTGACGGTTCTCGCTTTTGTTTAGCGTATGCCCGTTTCTACGGAAATGGAAGGTCAGAGATATTGATGATTCTAGCTTTTATTTAGCGTATGTCCGTTTCTGCGGAAATGGAAGGTCAGAGATATTGACGACTCTCGCTTTTATTTAGCGTATGCCCGTTTCTGCAGAAATGGAAGGTCAGAGATATTGACGGTTCTCGCTTTTATTTAGCGTATGCCCGTTTCTACGGAAATGGAAGGTCAAAGATATTGACGGTTCTCGCTTTTATTTAGCGTATGCCCATTTCTGTGGAAATGGAAGGTCAAAGATATTGACGATTCTCGCTTTTATTTAGCGTATGCCCGTTTCTGTGGAAATGGAAGGTCAGAGATATTGACGATTCTCGCTTTTATTTAGCGTATGCCCGTTTCTGCAGAAATGGAAGGTCAGAGATATTGACGGTTCTCGCTTTTATTTAGCGTATGCGTGTTTCTGCGGAAATGGAAGGTCAGAGATATTGACGATTCTCGCTTTTATATAGCATATGCCCGTTTCTGTGGAAATGGAAGGTCAGAGATATTGACAATTCTCGCTTTTATTCAGCGTATGCCCGTTTCTGCGGAAATGGAAGGTCAGAGATATTGACGATTCTCTCTTTTATTTAGCGTATGCCCGTTTCTGCAGAAATGGAAGGTCAGAGATATTGACGATTCAAGCTTTTATTTTGCGTATGCCCGTTTCTGCGGAAATGGAAGGTCAGAGATATTGACGATTCTCGCTTTTATTTAGCGTATGCCCGTTTCTGCGGAAATAAAAGGTCAGAGATATTGACGATTCTCTCTTTTATTTAGCGTATGCCCGTTTCTGCAGAAATGGAAGGTCAGAGATATTGACGGTTCTCGCTTTTATTTAGCGTATGCCCGTTTCTGCAGAAATGGAAGGTCAGGGATATTGACGGTTCTCGCTTTTATTTAGCGTATGCTCGTTTCTGTGGAAATGGAAGGTCAGAGATATTTCGCTTTTATTTAGCGTATGCTCGTTTCTGCAGAAATGGAAGGTCAGAGATATTGACGGTTCTCGCTTTTATTTAGCATATGCCCGTTTCTGTGGAAATGGAAGGTCAGAGATATTGATGATTCTCGCTTTTATTTAGCGTATGCCCGTTTCTGCGGAAATGGAAGGTCAGAGATATTGACGATTCTCGCTTTTATTTAGCGTATGCCCATTTCTACGGAAATAGAAGGTCAGAGATATTGACGATTCTCGCTTTTGTTTAACGTATGCCGTTTTTCTACGGAACTGGAAGGTCAAAGATATTGACGATTCTCGCTTTTATTTAGCGTATGCTTGTTTCTGCGGAAACGGAAGGTCAGAGATATTGACGGTTCTCGCTTTTATAAAGCGTATGCTCGTTTCTGCGGAAATGGAAGGTCAGAGATATTGACGATTCTCGCTTTTATTTAGCGTATGCCCGTTTCTGCAGAAATGGAAGGTCAGAGATATTGAAGATTCTCGCTTTTATTTAGCGTATGCCCGTTTCTACAGAAATGGAAGGTCAGAGATATTGACGATTCTCGCTTTTATTTAGCGTATGCCCGTTTCTGCGGAAATGGAAGGTCAGAGATATTGACGACTCTCGCTTTTATTTAGCGTATGCCCGTATCTGCAGAAATGGAAGGTCAGAGATATTGACGGTTCTCGCTTTTATTTTGCGTATGCCCGTTTCTGCGAAAATGGAAGGTCATAGATATTGACGATTCTCGCTTTTATTTAGCGTATGCCCGTTTCTGCGGAAATAAAAGGTCAGAGATATTGACGATTCTCTCTTTTATTTAGCGTATGCCCGTTTCTGCAGAAATGGAAGGTCAGAGATATTGACGGTTCTCGCTTTTATTTAGCTTATGCCCGTTTCTGCAGAAATGGAAGGTCAGGGATATTGACGGTTCTCGCTTTTATTTAACGTATGCCCGTTTCTGTGGAAATGGAAGGTCAGAGATATTGAAGGTTCTCGCTTTTATTTAGCGTATGCTCGTTTCTGCAGAAATGGAAGGTCAGAGATATTGACGGTTCTCGCTTTTATTTAGCATATGCCCGTTTCTGTGGAAATGGAAGGTCAGAGATATTGATGATTCTCGCTTTTATTTAGCGTATGCCCGTTTCTGCGGAAATGGAAGGTCAGAGATATTGACGATTCTCGCTTTTATTTAGCATATGCCCATTTCTACGGAAATAGAAGGTCAGAGATATTGACGATTCTCGCTTTTGTTTAACGTATGCCGTTTTTCTACGGAACTGGAAGGTCAAAGATATTGACGATTCTCGCTTTTATTTAGCGTATGCTTGTTTCTGCGGAAATGGAAGGTCAGAGATATTGACGGTTCTCGCTTTTATAAAGCGTATGCTCGTTTCTGCGGAAATGGAAGGTCAGAGATATTGACGATTCTCGCTTTTATTTAGCGTATGCCCGTTTCTGCAGAAATGGAAGGTCAGAGATATTGAAGATTCTCGCTTTTATTTAGCGTATGCCCGTTTCTACGGAAATGGAAGGTCAGAGATATTGACGATTCTCGCTTTTATTTAGCGTATGCCCGTTTCTGCGGAAATGGAAGGTCAGAGATATTGACGACTCTCGCTTTTATTTAGCGTATGCCCGTTTCTGCAGAAATGGAAGGTCAGAGATATTGATGGTTCTCGCTTTTATTTTGCGTATGCCCGTTTCTGCGGAAATGGAAGGTCAGAGATATTGACGGTTCTCGCTTTTATTTAGCGTATGCCCGTTTCTGTGGAAATGGAAGGTCAGAGATATTGAAGGTTCTCGCTTTTATTTAGCGTATGCTCGTTTCTGCAGAAATGGAAGGTCAGAGATATTGACGGTTCTCGCTTTTATTTAGCATATGCCAGTTTCTGTGGAAATGGAAGGTCAGAGATATTGACGGTTCTCTCTTTTATTTAGCGTATGCCCGTTTCTGCAGAAATGGAAGGTCAGGGATATTGACGGTTCTCGCTTTTATTTAGCGTATGCCCGTTTCTGTGGAAATGGAAGGTCAGAGATATTGAAGGTTCTCGCTTTTATTTAGCGTATGCTCGTTTCTGCAGAAATGGAAGGTCAGAGATATTGACGATTCTCGCTTTTATTTAGCGTATGCCCGTTTCTGCGGAAATGGAAGATCAGAGATATTGACGATTCTCGCTTTTATTCAGCGTATGCCCGTTTCTGCAGAAATGGAAGGTCATAGATATTGAAGATTCTCTCTTTTATTTAGCGTATGCCCGTTTCTGCAGAAATGGAAGGTCAGAGATATTGACGATTCAAGCTTTTATTTTGCGTATGCCCGTTTCTGCGGAAATGGAAGGTCATAGATATTGACGATTCTCGCTTTTATTTAGCGTATGCCCGTTTCTGTGGAAATGGAAGGACAAGATATTGAAGGTTCTCGCTTTTATTTAGCGTATGCTCGTTTCTGCAGAAATGGAAGGTCAGAGATATTGACGGTTCTCGCTTTTATTTAGCATATGCCAGTTTCTATGGAAATGGAAGGTCAGAGATATTGATGATTCTCGCTTTTATTTAGCTTATGCCCGTTTCTGCGGAAATGGAAGGTCACAGATATTGACGATTCTCACTTTTATTTAGCGTATGCCCATTTCTACGGAAATAGAAGGTCAGAGATATTGACGATTCTCGCTTTTGTTTAACGTATGCCGTTTTTCTACGGAACTGGAAGGTCAAAGATATTGACGATTCTCGCTTTTATTTAGCGTATGCTTGTTTCTGCGGAAATGGAAGGTCAGAGATATTGACGGTTCTCGCTTTTATAAAGCGTATGCTCGTTTCTGCGGAAATGGAAGGTCAGAGATATTGACGATTCTCGCTTTTATTTAGCGTATGCCGGTTTCTGCAGAAATGGAAGGTCAGAGATATTGAAGATTCTCGCTTTTATTTAGCGTATGCCCGTTTCTACGGAAATGGAAGGTCAGAGATATTGACGATTCTCGCTTTTATTTAGCGTATGCCCGTTTCTGCGGAAATGGAAGGTCAGAGATATTGACGACTCTCGCTTTTATTTAGCGTATGCCCGTTTCTGCAGAAATGGAAGGTCAGAGATATTGATGGTTCTCGCTTTTATTTTGCGTATGCCCGTTTCTGCGGAAATGGAAGGTCAGAGATATTGACGGTTCTCGCTTTTATTTAGCGTATGCCCGTTTCTGTGGAAATGGAAGGTCAGAGATATTGAAGGTTCTCGCTTTTATTTAGCGTATGCTCGTTTCTGCAGAAATGGAAGGTCAGAGATATTGACGGTTCTCGCTTTTATTTAGCATATGCCAGTTTCTGTGGAAATGGAAGGTCAGAGATATTGACGGTTCTCGCTTTTATTTAGCGTATGCCCGTTTCTGCAGAAATGGAAGGTCAGGGATATTGACGGTTCTCGCTTTTATTTAGCGTATGCCCGTTTCTGTGGAAATGGAAGGTCAGAGATATTGAAGGTTCTCGCTTTTATTTAGCGTATGCTCGTTTCTGCAGAAATGGAAGGTCAGAGATATTGACGATTCTCGCTTTTATTTAGCGTATGCCCGTTTCTGCGGAAATGGAAGATCAGAGATATTGACGATTCTCGCTTTTATTCAGCGTATGCCCGTTTCTGCAGAAATGGAAGGTCATAGATATTGAAGATTCTCTCTTTTATTTAGCGTATGCCCGTTTCTGCAGAAATGGAAGGTCAGAGATATTGACGATTCAAGCTTTTATTTTGCGTATGCCCGTTTCTGCGGAAATGGAAGGTCATAGATATTGACGATTCTCGCTTTTATTTAGCGTATGCCCGTTTCTGTGGAAATGGAAGGACAAGATATTGAAGGTTCTCGCTTTTATTTAGCGTATGCTCGTTTCTGCAGAAATGGAAGGTCAGAGATATTGACGGTTCTCGCTTTTATTTAGCATATGCCAGTTTCTATGGAAATGGAAGGTCAGAGATATTGATGATTCTCGCTTTTATTTAGCTTATGCCCGTTTCTGCGGAAATGGAAGGTCACAGATATTGACGATTCTCACTTTTATTTAGCGTATGCCCATTTCTACGGAAATAGAAGGTCAGAGATATTGACGATTCTCGCTTTTGTTTAACGTATGCCGTTTTTCTACGGAAATGGAAGGTCAGAGATATTGACGATTCTCGCTTTTATTTACCGTATACCCGTTTCTGCGGAAATGGAAGGTCAGAGATATTGACGGTTCTCGCTTTTATAAAGCGTATGCCCGTTTCTGCGGAAATAGAAGGTCAGAGATATTGACGACTCTCGCTTTTATTTAGCGTATGCCCGTTTCTGCAGAAATGGAAGGTCATAGATATTGACGGTTCTCGCTTTTGTTTAGCGTATGCCCGTTTCTACGGAAATGGAAGGTCAGAGATATTGACGATTCTAGCTTTTATTTAGCGTATGTCCGTTTCTGCGGAAATGGAAGGTCAGAGATATTGACGACTCTCGCTTTTATTTAGCGTATGCCCGTTTCTGCAGAAATGGAAGGTCAGAGATATTGACGGTTCTCGCTTTTATTTTGCGTATGCCCGTTTCTGCGGAAATGGAAGGTCAGAGATATTGACGGTTCTCGCTTTTATTTAGCGTATGCCCGTTTCTGTGGAAATGGAAGGTCAGAGATATTGAAGGTTCTCGCTTTTATTTAGCGTATGCTCGTTTCTGCAAAAATGGAAGGTTAGAGATATTGACGGTTCTCGCTTTTATTTAGCATATGCCAGTTTCTGTGGAAATGGAAGGTCAGAGATATTGAAGGTTCTCGCTTTTATTTAGCGTATGCTCGTTTCTGCAGAAATGGAAGGTCAGAGATATTGACGGTTCTCGCTTTTATTTAGCATATGCCCGTTTCTGTGGAAATGGAAGGTCAGAGATATTGATGATTCTCGCTTTTATTTAGCGTATGCCCGTTTCTGCGGAAATGGAAGGTCAGAGATATTGACGATTCTCGCTTTTATTTAGCATATGCCCATTTCTACGGAAATAGAAGGTCAGAGATATTGACGATTCTCGCTTTTGTTTAACGTATGCCATTTTTCTACGGAACTGGAAGGTCAAAGATATTGACGATTCTCGCTTTTATTTAGCGTATGCTTGTTTCTGCGGAAATGGAAGGTCAGAGATATTGACGGTTCTCGCTTTTATAAAGCGTATGCTCGTTTCTGCGGAAATGGAAGGTCAGAGATATTGACGATTCTCGCTTTTATTTAGCGTATGCCCGTTTCTGCAGAAATGGAAGGTCAGAGATATTGAAGATTCTCGCTTTTATTTAGCGTATGCCCGTTTCTACGGAAATGGAAGGTCAGAGATATTGACGGTTCTCGCTTTTATTTAGCGTATGCCCGTTTCTACGGAAATGGAAGGTCAGAGATATTGACGATTCTAGCTTTTATTTAGCGTATGTCCGTTTCTGCGGAAATGGAAGGTCAGAGATATTGACGACTCTCGCTTTTATTTAGCGTATGCCCGTTTCTGCAGAAATGGAAGGTCAGAGATATTGACGGTTCTCGCTTTTATTTTGCGTATGCCCGTTTCTGCGGAAATGCAAGGTCAGAGATATTGACGGTTCTCGCTTTTATTTAGCGTATGCCCGTTTCTGTGGAAATGGAAGGTCAGAGATATTGAAGGTTCTCGCTTTTATTTAGCGTATGCTCGTTTCTGCAGAAATGGAAGGTTAGAGATATTGACGGTTCTCGCTTTTATTTAGCATATGCCAGTTTCTGTGGAAATGGAAGGTCAGAGATATTGATGATTCTCGCTTTTATTTAGCGTATGCCCGTTTCTGCGGAAATGGAAGGTCACAGATATTGACGATTCTCGCTTTTATTTAGCGTATGCCCGTTTCTGCAAAAATGGAAGGTCAGAGATATTGACGGTTCTCGCTTTTATTTAGCGTATGCCCGTTTCTACGGAAATGGAAGGTCAAAGATATTGACGGTTCTCGCTTTTATTTAGCGTATGCCCATTTCTGTGGAAATGGAAGGTCAAAGATATTGACGATTCTCGCTTTTATTTAGCGTATGCCCGTTTCTGTGGAAATGGAAGGTCAGAGATATTGACGATTCTCGCTTTTATTTAGCGTATGCCCGTTTCTGCAGAAATGGAAGGTCAGAGATATTGACGGTTCTCGCTTTTATTTAGCGTATGCGTGTTTCTGTGGAAATGGAAGGTCAGAGATATTGACGATTCTCGCTTTTATATAGCATATGCCCGTTTCTGTGGAAATAGAAGGTCAGAGATATTGACAATTCTCGCTTTTATTCAGCGTATGCCCGTTTCTGCGGAAATGGAAGGTCAGAGATATTGACGATTCTCTCTTTTATTTAGCGTATGCCCGTTTCTGCAGAAATGGAAGGTCAGAGATATTGACGATTCAAGCTTTTATTTTGCGTATGCCCGTTTCTGCGGAAATGGAAGGTCAGAGATATTGAAGGTTCTCGCTTTTATTTAGCGTATGCTCGTTTCTGCAGAAATGGAAGGTCAGAGATATTGACGGTTCTCGCTTTTATTTAGCATATGCCAGTTTCTATGGAAATGGAAGGTCAGAGATATTGATGATTCTCGCTTTTATTTAGCTTATGCCCGTTTCTGCGGAAATGGAAGGTCACAGATATTGACGATTCTCACTTTTATTTAGCGTATGCCCATTTCTACGGAAATAGAAGGTCAGAGATATTGACGATTCTCGCTTTTGTTTAACGTATGCCGTTTTTCTACGGAAATGGAAGGTCAGAGATATTGACGATTCTCGCTTTTATTTACCGTATACCCGTTTCTGCGGAAATGGAAGGTCAGAGATATTGACGGTTCTCGCTTTTATAAAGCGTATGCCCGTTTCTGCGGAAATAGAAGGTCAGAGATATTGACGACTCTCGCTTTTATTTAGCGTATGCCCGTTTCTGCAGAAATGGAAGGTCATAGATATTGACGGTTCTCGCTTTTGTTTAGCGTATGCCCGTTTCTACGGAAATGGAAGGTCAGAGATATTGACGATTCTAGCTTTTATTTAGCGTATGTCCGTTTCTGCGGAAATGGAAGGTCAGAGATATTGACGACTCTCGCTTTTATTTAGCGTATGCCCGTTTCTGCAGAAATGGAAGGTCAGAGATATTGACGGTTCTCGCTTTTATTTAGCGTATGCCCGTTTCTACGGAAATGGAAGGTCAAAGATATTGACGGTTCTCGCTTTTATTTAGCGTATGCCCATTTCTGTGGAAATGGAAGGTCAAAGATATTGACGATTCTCGCTTTTATTTAGCGTATGCCCGTTTCTGTGGAAATGGAAGGTCAGAGATATTGACGATTCTCGCTTTTATTTAGCGTATGCCCGTTTCTGCAGAAATGGAAGGTCAGAGATATTGACGGTTCTCGCTTTTATTTAGCGTATGCGTGTTTCTGCGGAAATGGAAGGTCAGAGATATTGACGATTCTCGCTTTTATATAGCATATGCCCGTTTCTGTGGAAATGGAAGGTCAGAGATATTGACAATTCTCGCTTTTATTCAGCGTATGCCCGTTTCTGCGGAAATGGAAGGTCAGAGATATTGACGATTCTCTCTTTTATTTAGCGTATGCCCGTTTCTGCAGAAATGGAAGGTCAGAGATATTGACGATTCAAGCTTTTATTTTGCGTATGCCCGTTTCTGCGGAAATGGAAGGTCAGAGATATTGACGATTCTCGCTTTTATTTAGCGTATGCCCGTTTCTGCGGAAATAAAAGGTCAGAGATATTGACGATTCTCTCTTTTATTTAGCGTATGCCCGTTTCTGCAGAAATGGAAGGTCAGAGATATTGACGGTTCTCGCTTTTATTTAGCGTATGCCCGTTTCTGCAGAAATGGAAGGTCAGGGATATTGACGGTTCTCGCTTTTATTTAGCGTATGCCCGTTTCTGTGGAAATGGAAGGTCAGAGATATTTCGCTTTTATTTAGCGTATGCTCGTTTCTGCAGAAATGGAAGGTCAGAGATATTGACGGTTCTCGCTTTTATTTAGCATATGGCCGTTTCTGTGGAAATGGAAGGTCAGAGATATTGATGATTCTCGCTTTTATTTAGCGTATGCCCGTTTCTGCGGAAATGGAAGGTCAGAGATATTGACGATTCTCGCTTTTATTTAGCGTATGCCCATTTCTACGGAAATAGAAGGTCAGAGATATTGACGATTCTCGCTTTTGTTTAACGTATGCCGTTTTTCTACGGAACTGGAAGGTCAAAGATATTGACGATTCTCGCTTTTATTTAGCGTATGCTTGTTTCTGCGGAAATGGAAGGTCAGAGATATTGACGGTTCTCGCTTTTATAAAGCGTATGCTCGTTTCTGCGGAAATGGAAGGTCAGAGATATTGACGATTCTCGCTTTTATTTAGCGTATGCCCGTTTCTGCAGAAATGGAAGGTCAGAGATATTGAAGATTCTCGCTTTTATTTAGCGTATGCCCGTTTCTACAGAAATGGAAGGTTAGAGATATTGACGATTCTCGCTTTTATTTAGCGTATGCCCGTTTCTGCGGAAATGGAAGGTCAGAGATATTGACGACTCTCGCTTTTATTTAGCGTATGCCCGTATCTGCAGAAATGGAAGGTCAGAGATATTGACGGTTCTCGCTTTTATTTTGCGTATGCCCGTTTCTGCGGAAATGGAAGGTCATAGATATTGACGATTCTCTCTTTAATTTAGCGTATGCCCGTTTCTGCGGAAATAAAAGGTCAGAGATATTGACGATTCTCTCTTTTATTTAGCGTATGCCCGTTTCTGCAGAAATGGAAGGTCAGAGATATTGACGGTTCTCGCTTTTATTTAGCTTATGCCCGTTTCTGCAGAAATGGAAGGTCAGGGATATTGACGGTTCTCGCTTTTATTTAACGTATGCCCGTTTCTGTGGAAATGGAAGGTCAGAGATATTGAAGGTTCTCGCTTTTATTTAGCGTATGCTCGTTTCTGCAGAAATGGAAGGTCAGAGATATTGACGGTTCTCGCTTTTATTTAGCATATGCCCGTTTCTGTGGAAATGGAAGGTCAGAGATATTGATGATTCTCGCTTTTATTTAGCGTATGCCCGTTTCTGCGGAAATGGAAGGTCAGAGATATTGACGATTCTCGCTTTTATTTAGCATATGCCCATTTCTACGGAAATAGAAGGTCAGAGATATTGACGATTCTCGCTTTTGTTTAACGTATGCCGTTTTTCTACGGAACTGGAAGGTCAAAGATATTGACGATTCTCGCTTTTATTTAGCGTATGCTTGTTTCTGCGGAAATGGAAGGTCAAAGATATTGACGGTTCTCGCTTTTATAAAGCGTATGCTCGTTTCTGCGGAAATGGAAGGTCAGAGATATTGACGATTCTCGCTTTTATTTAGCGTATGCCCGTTTCTGCAGAAATGGAAGGTCAGAGATATTGAAGATTCTCGCTTTTATTTAGCGTATGCCCGTTTCTACGGAAATGGAAGGTCAGAGATATTGACGATTCTCGCTTTTATTTAGCGTATGCCCGTTTCTGCGGAAATGGAAGGTCAGAGATATTGACGACTCTCGCTTTTATTTAGCGTATGCCCGTTTCTGCAGAAATGGAAGGTCAGAGATATTGATGGTTCTCGCTTTTATTTTGCGTATGCCCGTTTCTACGGAAATGGAAGGTCAGAGATATTGACGGTTCTCGCTTTTATTTAGCGTATGCCCGTTTCTGTGGAAATGGAAGGTCAGAGATATTGAAGGTTCTCGCTTTTATTTAGCGTATGCTCGTTTCTGCAGAAATGGAAGGTCAGAGATATTGATGGTTCTCGCTTTTATTTAGCATATGCCAGTTTCTGTGGAAATGGAAGGTCAGAGATATTGATGATTCTCGCTTTTATTTAGCGTATGCCCGTTTCTGCAGAAATGGAAGGTCAGAGATATTGACGATTCAAGCTTTTATTTTGCGTATGCCCGTTTCTGCGGAAATGGAAGGTCAGAGATATTGACGATTCTCGCTTTTGTTTAACGTATGTCGTTTTTCTACGGAAATGGAAGGTCAGAGATATTGACGATTCTCGCTTTTATTTAGTGTATGTCCGTTTCTGCGGAAATGGAAGGTCAGAGATATTGACGGTTCTCGCTTTTATAAAGCGTATGCCCGTTTCTAAGGAATTGGAAGGTCATAGATATTGACGACTCTCGCTTTTATTTAGCGTATGCCCGTTTCTGCAGAAATGGAAGGTCATAGATATTGACGGTTCTGGCTTTTATTTAGCGTATGCCCGTTTCTACGGAAATGGAAGGTCAGAGATATTGAAGATTCTCGCTTTTATTTAGCGTATGTCCGTTTCTGCGGAAATGGAAGGTCAGAGATATTGACGACTCTCGCTTTTATTTAGCGTATGCCCGTTTCTGCAGAAATGGAAGGTCAGAGATATTGACGGTTCTCGCTTTTATTTAGCGTATGCCCGTTTCTACGGAAATGGAAAGTCAGAGATATTGACGATTCTCGCTTTTATTTAGCGTATGCCAATTTCTGCGGAAATGGAAGGTCAGAGATATTGACGGTTCTCGCTTTTATTTAGCGTATGCCCATTTCTGCGGAAATGGAAGGTCAAAGATATTGACGATTCTCGCTTTTATTTAGCGTATGCCCGTTTCTGTGGAAATGGAAGGTCAGAGATATTGACGATTCTCGCTTTTATTTAGCGTATGCCCGTTTCTACAGAAATGGAAGGTCAAAGATATTGACGGTTCTCGCTTTTATTTAGCGTATGCGCGTTTCTGCGGAAATGGAAGGTCAGAGATATTGACGATTCTCGCTTTTATATAGCATATGCCCGTTTCTGTGGAAATGGAAGGTCAGGGATATTGACGGTTCTCGCTTTTATTTAGCGTATGCCCGTTTCTGTGGAAATGGAAGGTCAGAGATATTGAAGGTTCTCGCTTTTATTTAGCGTATGCTCGTTTCTGCAGAAATGGAAGGTCAGAGATATTGACGATTCTCGCTTTTATTTAGCGTATGCCCGTTTCTGCGGAAATGGAAGGTCAGAGATATTGATGATTCTCGCTTTTATTCAGCGTATGCCCGTTTCTGCGGAAATGGAAGGTCAGAGATATTGACGATTCTCTCTTTTATTTAGCGTATGCCCGTTTCTGCAGAAATGGAAGGTCAGAGATATTGACGATTCAAGCTTTTATTTTGCGTATGCCCGTTTCTGCGGAAATGGTAGGTCAAAGATATTGACGATTCTCGCTTTTATTTAGGGTATGCCCGTTTCTGTGGAAATGGAAGGTCAGAGATGTTGACGGTTCTCACTTTTATTTAGCATATGCCAGTTTCTATGGAAATGGAAGGTCAGAGATATTGATGATTCTCGCTTTTATTTAGCGTATGCCCGTTTCTGCGGAAATGGAAGGTCACAGATATTGACGATTCTCACTTTTATTTAGCGTATGTCCATTTCTACGGAAATAGAAGGTCAGAGATATTGACGATTCTCGCTTTTGTTTAACGTATGCCATTTTTCTACGGAAATGGAAGGTCAGAGATATTGACGATTCTCGCTTTTATTTAGCGTATACCCGTTTCTGCGGAAATGGAAGGTCAGAGATATTGACGGTTCTCGCTTTTATAAAGCGTATGCCCGTTTCTGCGGAAATAGAAGGTCAAAGATATTGACGACTCTCGCTTTTATTTAGCGTATGCCCGTTTCTGCAGAAATGGAAGGTCATAGATATTGACGGTTCTCGCTTTTATTTAGCGTATGCCCGTTTCTACGGAAATGGAGGGTCAGAGATATTGACGATTCTAGCTTTTATTTAGCGTATGTCCGTTTCTGCGGAAATGGAAGGTCAGAGATATTGACGACTCTCGCTTTTATTTAGCGTATGCCCGTTTCTGCAGAAATGGAAGGTCAGAGATATTGACGGTTCTCGCTTTTATTTAGCGTATGCCCGTTTCTACGGAAATGGAAGGTCAAAGATATTGACGGTTCTCGCTTTTATTTAGCGTATGCCCATTTCTGTGGAAATGGAAGGTCAAAGATATTGACGATTCTCGCTTTTATTTAGCGTATGCCCGTTTCTGTGGAAATGGAAGGTCAGAGATATTGACGATTCTCGCTTTTATTTAGCGTATGCCCGTTTCTGCAGAAATGGAAGGTCAGAGATATTGACGGTTCTCGCTTTTATTTAGCGTATGCGCGTTTCTGCGGAAATGGAAGGTCAGAGATATTGACGGTTCTCGCTTTTATATAGCATATGCCCGTTTCTGTGGAAATGGAAGGTCAGAGATATTGACAATTCTCGCTTTTATTCAGCGTATGCCCGTTTCTGCGGAAATGGAAGGTCAGAGATATTGACGATTCTCTCTTTTATTTAGCGTATGCCCGTTTCTGCAGAAATGGAAGGTCAGAGATATTGACGATTCAAGCTTTTATTTTGCGTATGGCCGTTTCTGCGGAAATGGAAGGTCAGAGATATTGACGATTCTCGCTTTTATTTAGCGTATGCCCGTTTCTGCGGAAATAAAAGGTCAGAGATATTGACGATTCTCTCTTTTATTTAGCGTATGCCCGTTTCTGCAGAAATGGAAGGTCAGAGATATTGACGGTTCTCGCTTTTATTTAGCGTATGCCCGTTTCTGCAGAATTGGAAGGTCAGAGATATTGACGGTTCTCGCTTTTATTTAGCGTATGCCCGTTTCTACGGAAATGGAAGGTCAAAGATATTGACGGTTCTCGCTTTTATTTAGCGTATGCCCATTTCTGTGGAAATGGAAGGTCAAAGATATTGACGATTCTCGCTTTTATTTAGCGTATGCCCGTTTCTGTGGAAATGGAAGGTCAGAGATATTGACGATTCTCGCTTTTATTTAGCGTATGCCCGTTTCTGCAGAAATGGAAGGTCAGAGATATTGACGGTTCTCGCTTTTATTTAGCGTATGCGCGTTTCTGCGGAAATGGAAGGTCAGAGATATTGACGATTCTCGCTTTTATATAGCATATGCCCGTTTCTGTGGAAATGGAAGGTCAGAGATATTGACAATTCTCGCTTTTATTCAGCGTATGCCCGTTTCTGCGGAAATGGAAGGTCAGAGATATTGACGACTCTCGCTTTTATTTAGCGTATGCCCGTTTCTGCAGAAATGGAAGGTCAGAGATATTGACGGTTCTCGCTTTTATTTTGCGTATGCCCGTTTCTGCGGAAATGGAAGGTCAGAGATATTGACGGTTCTCGCTTTTATTTAGCGTATGCCCGTTTCTGTGGAAATGGAAGGTCAGAGATATTGAAGGTTCTCGCTTTTATTTAGCGTATGCTCGTTTCTGCAGAAATGGAAGGTCAGAGATATTGACGGTTCTCGCTTTTATTTAGCATATGCCCGTTTCTGTGGAAATGGAAGGTCAGAGATATTGATGATTCTCGCTTTTATTTAGCGTATGCCCGTTTCTGCGGAAATGGAAGGTCAGAGATATTGACGATTCTCGCTTTTATTTAGCGTATGCCCATTTCTACGGAAATAGAAGGTCAGAGATATTGACGATTCTCGCTTTTGTTTAACGTATGCCGTTTTTCTACGGAAATGGAAGGTCAGAGATATTGACGATTCTCGCTTTTATTTAGTGTATGCCCGTTTCTGCGGAAATGGAAGGTCAGAGATATTGACGGTTCTCGCTTTTATAAAGCGTATGCCCGTTTCTGCGGAAATGGAAGGTCAGAGATATTGACGACTCTCGCTTTTATTTAGCGTATGCCCGTTTCTGCAGAAATGGAAGGTCATAGATATTGACGGTTCTCGCTTTTATAAAGCGTATGCCCGTTTCTGCGGAAATGGAAGGTCAGAGATATTGACGACTCTCGCTTTTATTTAGCGTATGCCCGTTTCTGCAGAAATGGAAGGTCAGAGATATTGACGGTTCTCGCTTTTATTTAGCGTATGCCCGTTTCTACGGAAATGGAAGGTCAGAGATATTGACGATTCTCGCTTTTATTTAGTGTATGTCCGTTTCTGCGGAAATGGAAGGTCAGAGATATTGACGACTCTCGCTTTTATTTAGCGTATGCCCGTTTCTGCAGAAATGGAAGGTCAGAGATATTGACGGTTCTCGCTTTTATTTAGCGTATGCCCGTTTCAACGGAAATGGAAAGTCAGAGATATTGACGGTTCTCGCTTTTATTTAGCGTATGCCCATTTCTGCGGAAATGGAAGGTCAGAGATATTGACGGTTCTCGCTTTTATTTAGCGTATGCCCATTTCTGCAGAAATGGAAGGTCAAAGATATTGACGATTCTCGCTTTTATTTAGCGTATGCCCGTTTCTGTGGAAATGGAAGGTCAGAGATATTGACGATTCTCGCTTTTATTTAGCGTATGCCCGTTTCTGCAGAAATGGAAGGTCAGAGATATTGACGGTTCTCGCTTTTATTTAGCGTATGCGCGTTTCTGCGGAAATGGAAGGTCAGAGATATTGACGATTCTCGCTTTTATATAGCATATGCCCGTTTCTATGGAAATGGAAGGTCAGAGATATTGACAATTCTCGCTTTTATTCAGCGTATGCCCGTTTCTGCGGAAATGGAAGGTCAAAGATATTGACGATTCTCTCTTTTATTTAGCGTATGCCCGTTTCTGCAGAAATGGAAGGTCAGAGATATTGACGATTCAAGCTTTTATTTTGCGTATGCCCGTTTCTACGGAAATGGAAGGTCAGAGATATTGATGATTCTCGCTTTTATTTAGCATATGCCCGTTTCTACGGAAATGGAAGGTCAGAGATATTGACGATTCTCGCTTTTATTTAGCGTATGTCCGTTTCTGCGGAAATGGAAGGTCAGAGATATTGACGACTCTCGCTTTTATTTAGCGTATGCCCGTTTCTGCAGAAATGGAAGGTCAGAGATATTGACGGTTCTCGCTTTTATTTAGCGTATGCCCGTTTCTACGGAAATGGAAAGTCAAAGATATTGACGGTTCTCGCTTTTATTTAGCGTATGCCCATTTCGGCGGAAATGGAAGGTCAGAGATATTGACGGTTCTCGCTTTTATTTAGCGTATGCCCATTTCTGCGGAAATGGAAGGTCAAAGATATTGACGATTCTCGCTTTTATTTAGCGTATGCCCGTTTCTATGGAAATGGAAGGTCAGAGATATTGACGATTCTCGCTTTTATTTAGCGTATGCCCGTTTCTGCAGAAATGGAAGGTCAGAGATATTGACGGTTCTCGCTTTTATTTAGCGTATGCACGTTTCTGCGGAAATGGAAGGTCAGAGATATTGACGATTCTCGCTTTTATATGGCATATGCCCGTTTCTGTGGAAATGGAAGGTCAGAGATATTGACAATTCTCGCTTTTATTCAGCGTATGCCCGTTTCTGCGGAAATGGAAGGTCAAAGATATTGACGATTCTCTCTTTTATTTAGCGTATGCCCGTTTCTGCAGAAATGGAAGGTCAGAGATATTGACGATTCAAGCCTTTATTTTGCGTATGCCCGTTTCTGCGGAAATGGAAGGTCAGAGATATTGATGATTCTCGCTTTTATTTAGCATATGCCCGTTTCTACGGAAATGGAAGGTCAGAGATATTGACGATTCTCGCTTTTATTTAGCGTATGTCCGTTTCTGCGGAAATGGAAGGTCAGAGATATTGACGACTCTCGCTTTTATTTAGCGTATGCCCGTTTCTGCAGAAATGGAAGGTCAGAGATATTGACGGTTCTCGCTTTTATTTAGCGTATGCCCGTTTCTGCGAAAATGGAAGGTCAGAGATATTGACGACTCTCGCTTTTATTTAGCATATGCCCGTTTCTACGGAAATGGAAGGTCAGAGATATTGACGACTCTCGCTTTTATTTAGCGTATGCCCGTTTCTGCAGAAATGGAAGGTCAGAGATATTGACGGTTCTCGCTTTTATTTAGCGTATGCCCGTTTCTACGGAAATGGAAGGTCAGAGATATTGACGATTCTCGCTTTTATTTAGCGCATGCCCGTTTCTGCGAAAATGGAAGGTCAGAGATATTGACGACTCTCGCTTTTATTTAGCGTATGCCCGTTTCTGCAGAAATGGAAGGTCAGAGATATTGACGGTTCTCGCTTTTATTTTGCGTATGCCCGTTTCTTCGGAAATGGAAGGTCAGAGATATTGACGATTCTCGCTTTTATTTAGCGTATGCCCGTTTCTGCGAAAATAAAAGGTCAGAGATATTGACGTTTCTCTCTTTTATTTAGCGTATGCCCGTTTCTGCAGAAATGGAAGGTCAGAGATATTGACGGTTCTCGCTTTTATTTAGCGTATGCCCGTTTCTGCAGAAATGGAAGGTCAGAGATATTGACGGTTCTCGCTTTTATTTAGCGTATGCCCGTTTCTACGGAAATGGAAAGTCAAAGATATTGACGGTTCTCGCTTTTATTTAGCGTATGCCCATTTCGGCGGAAATGGAAGGTCAGAGATATTGACGGTTCTCGCTTTTATTTAGCGTATGCCCATTTCTGCGGAAATGGAAGGTCAAAGATATTGACGATTCTCGCTTTTATTTAGCGTATGCCCGTTTCTATGGAAATGGAAGGTCAGAGATATTGACGATTCTCGCTTTTATTTAGCGTATGCCCGTTTCTGCAGAAATGGAAGGTCAGAGATATTGACGGTTCTCGCTTTTATTTAGCGTATGCACGTTTCTGCGGAAATGGAAGGTCAGAGATATTGACGATTCTCGCTTTTATATGGCATATGCCCGTTTCTGTGGAAATGGAAGGTCAGAGATATTGACAATTCTCGCTTTTATTCAGCGTATGCCCGTTTCTGCGGAAATGGAAGGTCAAAGATATTGACGATTCTCTCTTTTATTTAGCGTATGCCCGTTTCTGCAGAAATGGAAGGTCAGAGATATTGACGATTCAAGCCTTTATTTTGCGTATGCCCGTTTCTGCGGAAATGGAAGGTCAGAGATATTGACGATTCTCGCTTTTATTTAGCATATGCCCGTTTCTACGGAAATGGAAGGTCAGAGATATTGACGACTCTCGCTTTTATTTAGCGTATGCCCGTTTCTGCAGAAATGGAAGGTCAGAGATATTGACGGTTCTCGCTTTTATTTAGCGTATGCCCGTTTCTACGGAAATGGAAGGTCAGAGATATTGACGATTCTCGCTTTTATTTAGCGCATGCCCGTTTCTGCGAAAATGGAAGGTCAGAGATATTGACGACTCTCGCTTTTATTTAGCGTATGCCCGTTTCTGCAGAAATGGAAGGTCAGAGATATTGACGGTTGTCGCTTTTATTTTGCGTATGCCCGTTTCTTCGGAAATGGAAGGTCAGAGATATTGACGATTCTCGCTTTTATTTAGCGTATGCCCGTTTCTGCGAAAATAAAAGGTCAGAGATATTGACGTTTCTCTCTTTTATTTAGCGTATGCCCGTTTCTGCAGAAATGGAAGGTCAGAGATATTGACGGTTCTCGCTTTTATTTAGCGTATGCCCGTTTCTGCAGAAATGGAAGGTCAGGGATATTGACGGTTCTCGCTTTTATTTAGCGTATGCCCGTTTCTGTGGAAATGGAAGGTCAGAGATATTGAAGGTTCTCGCTTTTATTTAGCGTATGCTCGTTTCTGCAGAAATGGAAGGTCAGAGATATTGACGGTTCTCGCTTTTATTTAGCATATGCCCGTTTCTGTGGAAATGGAAGGTCAGAGATATTGATGATTCTCGCTTTTATTTAGCGTATGCCCGTTTCTGCGGAAATGGAAGGTCAGAGATATTGACGATTCTCGCTTTTATTTAGCGTATGCCCATTTCTACGGAAATAGAAGGTCAGAGATATTGACGATTCTCGCTTTTGTTTAACGTATGCCGTTTTTCTACGGAACTGGAAGGTCAAAGATATTGACGATTCTCGTTTTTATTTAGCATATGCTTGTTTCTGCGGAAATGGAAGGTCAGAGATATTGACGGTTCTCGCTTTTATAAAGCGTATGCTCGTTTCTGCGGAAATGGAAGGTCAGAGATATTGACGATTCTCGCTTTTATTTAGCGTATGCCCGTTTCTGCAGAAATGGAAGGTCAGAGATATTGACGGTTCTCGCTTTTATTTTGCGTATGCCCGTTTCTGCGGAAATGGAAGGTCAGAGATATTGACGGTTCTCGCTTTTATTTAGCATATGCCAGTTTCTGTGGAAATGGAAGGTCAGAGATATTGATGATTCTCGCTTTTATTTAGTGTATGCCCGTTTCTGCGGAAATGGAAGGTCACAGATATTGACGATTCTCGCTTTTATTTAGCGTATGCCCATTTCTACGGAAATAGAAGGTCAGAGATATTGACGATTCTCGCTTTTGTTTAACGTATGCCGTTTTTCTACGGAAATGGAAGGTCAGAGATATTGACGATTCTCGCTTTTATTTAGTGTATGCCCGTTTCTGCGGAAATGGAAGGTCAGAGATATTGACGGTTCTCGCTTTTATAAAGCATATGCCCGTTTCTGCGGAAATGGAAGGTCAGAGATATTGACGACTCTCGCTTTTATTTAGCGTATGCCCGTTTCTGCAGAAATGGAAGGTCATAGATATTGACGGTTCTCGCTTTTATTTAGCGTATGCCCGTTTCTACGGAAATGGAAGGTCAGAGATATTGACGATTCTCGCTTTTATTTAGTGTATGTCCGTTTCTGCGGAAATGGAAGGTCAGAGATATTGACGACTCTCGCTTTTATTTAGCGTATGCCCGTTTCTGCAGAAATGGAAGGTCAGAGATATTGACGGTTCTCGCTTTTATTTAGCGTATGCCCGTTTCAACGGAAATGGAAAGTCAGAGATATTGACGGTTCTCGCTTTTATTTAGCGTATGCCCATTTCTGCGGAAATGGAAGGTCAGAGATATTGACGGTTCTCGCTTTTATTTAGCGTATGCCCATTTCTGCAGAAATGGAAGGTCAAAGATATTGACGATTCTCGCTTTTATTTAGCGTACGCCCGTTTCTGTGGAAATGGAAGGTCAGAGATATTGACGATTCTCGCTTTTATTTAGCGTATGCCCGTTTCTGCAGAAATGGAAGGTCAGAGATATTGACGGTTCTCGCTTTTATTTAGCGTATGCGCGTTTCTGCGGAAATGGAAGGTCAGAGATATTGACGATTCTCGCTTTTATATAGCATATGCCCGTTTCTGTGGAAATGGAAGGTCAGAGATATTGACAATTCTCGCTTTTATTCAGCGTATGCCCGTTTCTGCGGAAATGGAAGGTCAAAGATATTGACGATTCTCTCTTTTATTTAGCGTATGCCCGTTTCTGCAGAAATGGAAGGTCAGAGATATTGACGATTCAAGCTTTTATTTTGCGTATGCCCGTTTCTACGGAAATGGAAGGTCAGAGATATTGACGATTCTCGCTTTTATTTAGCATATGCCCGTTTCTACGGAAATGGAAGGTCAGAGATATTGACGATTCTCGCTTTTATTTAGCGTATGTCCGTTTCTGCGGAAATGGAAGGTCAGAGATATTGACGACTCTCGCTTTTATTTAGCGTATGCCCGTTTCTGCAGAAATGGAAGGTCAGAGATATTGACGGTTCTCGCTTTTATTTAGCGTATGCCCGTTTCTACGGAAATGGAAAGTCAAAGATATTGACGGTTCTCGCTTTTATTTAGCGTATGCCCATTTCGGCGGAAATGGAAGGTCAGAGATATTGACGGTTCTCGCTTTTATTTAGCGTATGCCCATTTCTGCGGAAATGGAAGGTCAGAGATATTGACGATTCTCGCTTTTATTTAGTGTATGTCCGTTTCTGCGGAAATGGAAGGTCAGAGATATTGACGATTCTCGCTTTTATTTAGCGTATGCCCGTTTCTGCAGAAATGGAAGGTCAGAGATATTGACGGTTCTCGCTTTTATTTAGCGTATGCACGTTTCTGCGGAAATGGAAGGTCAGAGATATTGACGATTCTCGCTTTTATATGGCATATGCCCGTTTCTGTGGAAATGGAAGGTCAGAGATATTGACAATTCTCGCTTTTATTCAGCGTATGCCCGTTTCTGCGGAAATGGAAGGTCAAAGATATTGACGATTCTCTCTTTTATTTAGCGTATGCCCGTTTCTGCAGAAATGGAAGGTCAGAGATATTGACGATTCAAGCCTTTATTTTGCGTATTCCCGTTTCTGCGGAAATGGAAGGTCAGAGATATTGACGATTCTCGCTTTTATTTAGCATATGCCCGTTTCTACGGAAATGGAAGGTCAGAGATATTGACGATTCTCGCTTTTATTTAGCGTATGTCCGTTTCTGCGGAAATGGAAGGTCAGAGATATTGACGACTCTCGCTTTTATTTAGCGTATGCCCGTTTCTGCAGAAATGGAAGGTCAGAGATATTGACGGTTCTCGCTTTTATTTAGCGTATGCCCGTTTCTACGGAAATGGAAAGTCAAAGATATTGACGGTTCTCGCTTTTATTTAGCGTATGCCCATTTCGGCGGAAATGGAAGGTCAGAGATATTGACGGTTCTCGCTTTTATTTAGCGTATGCGCGTTTCTGCGGAAATGGAAGGTCAGAGATATTGACGATTCTCGCTTTTATATAGCATATGCCCGTTTCTGTGGAAATGGAAGGTCAGAGATATTGACAATTCTCGCTTTTATTCAGCGTATGCCCGTTTCTGCGGAAATGGAAGGTCAAAGATATTGACGATTCTCTCTTTTATTTAGCGTATGCCCGTTTCTGCAGAAATGGAAGGTCAGAGATATTGACGATTCAAGCTTTTATTTTGCGTATGCCCGTTTCTACGGAAATGGAAGGTCAGAGATATTGACGATTCTCGCTTTTATTTAGCATATGCCCGTTTCTACGGAAATGGAAGGTCAGAGATATTGACGATTCTCGCTTTTATTTAGCGTATGTCCGTTTCTGCGGAAATGGAAGGTCAGAGATATTGACGACTCTCGCTTTTATTTAGCGTATGCCCGTTTCTGCAGAAATGGAAGGTCAGAGATATTGACGGTTCTCGCTTTTATTTAGCGTATGCCCGTTTCTACGGAAATGGAAAGTCAAAGATATTGACGGTTCTCGCTTTTATTTAGCGTATGCCCATTTCGGCGGAAATGGAAGGTCAGAGATATTGACGGTTCTCGCTTTTATTTAGCGTATGCCCATTTCTGCGGAAATGGAAGGTCAAAGATATTGACGATTCTCGCTTTTATTTAGCGTATGCCCGTTTCTGTGGAAATGGAAGGTCAGAGATATTGACGATTCTCGCTTTTATTAAACGTATGCCCGTTTCTGCAGAAATGGAAGGTCAGAGATATTGACGGTTCTCGCTTTTATTTAGCGTATGCACGTTTCTGCGGAAATGGAAGGTCAGAGATATTGACGATTCTCGCTTTTATATGGCATATGCCCGTTTCTGTGGAAATGGAAGGTCAGAGATATTGACAATTCTCGCTTTTATTCAGCGTATGCCCGTTTCTGCGGAAATGGAAGGTCAAAGATATTGACGATTCTCTCTTTTATTTAGCGTATGCCCGTTTCTGCAGAAATGGAAGGTCAGAGATATTGACGATTCAAGCCTTTATTTTGCGTATGCCCGTTTCTGCGGAAATGGAAGGTCAGAGATATTGATGATTCTCGCTTTTATTTAGCATATGCCCGTTTCTACGGAAATGGAAGGTCAGAGATATTGACGATTCTCGCTTTTATTTAGCGTATGTCCGTTTCTGCGGAAATGGAAGGTCAGAGATATTGACGACTCTCGCTTTTATTTAGCGTATGCCCGTTTCTGCAGAAATGGAAGGTCAGAGATATTGACGGTTCTCGCTTTTATTTAGCGTATGCCCGTTTCTACGGAAATGGAAAGTCAAAGATATTGACGGTTCTCGCTTTTATTTAGCGTATGCCCATTTCGGCGGAAATGGAAGGTCAGAGATATTGACGGTTCTCGCTTTTATTTAGCGTATGCCCATTTCTGCGGAAATGGAAGGTCAAAGATATTGACGATTCTCGCTTTTATTTAGCGTATGCCCGTTTCTGTGGAAATGGAAGGTCAGAGATATTGACGATTCTCGCTTTTATTTAGCGTATGCCCGTTTCTGCAGAAATCGAAGGTCAGAGATATTGACGGTTCTCGCTTTTATTTAGCGTATGCACGTTTCTGCGGAAATGGAAGGTCAGAGATATTGACGATTCTCGCTTTTATATAGCATATGCCCGTTTCTGTGGAAATGGAAGGTCAGAGATATTGACAATTCTCGCTTTTATTCAGCGTATGCCCGTTTCTGCGGAAATGGAAGGTCAAAGATATTGACGATTCTCTCTTTTATTTAGCGTATGCCCGTTTCTGCAGAAATGGAAGGTCAGAGATATTGACGATTCAAGCTTTTATTTTGCGTATGCCCGTTTCTGCGGAAATGGAAGGTCAGAGATATTGACGATTCTCGCTTTTATTTAGCGTATGTCCGTTTCTGCGGAAATGGAAGGTCAAAGATATTGACGACTCTCGCTTTTATTTAGCGTATGCCCGTTTCTGCAGAAATGGAAGGTCAGAGATATTGATGGTTCTCGCTTTTATTTAGCGTATGCCCGTTTCTACGGAAATGGAAGGTCAGAGATATTGACGGTTCTCGCTTTTATTTAGCGTATGCCCATTTCTGCGGAAATGGAAGGTCAAAGATATTGACGATTCTCGCTTTTATTTAGCGTATGCCCGTTTCTGTGGAAATGGAAGGTCAGAGATATTGACGATTCTCGCTTTTATTTAGCGTATGCCCGTTTCTGCAGAAATGGAAGGTCAGAGATATTGACGGTTCTCGCTTTTATTTAGCGTATGCGCGTTTCTGCGGAAATGGAAGGTCAGAGATATTGACGATTCTCGCTTTTATATAGCATATGCCCGTTTCTGTGGAAATGGAAGGTCAAAGATATTGACAATTCTCGCTTTTATTCAGCGTATGCCCGTTTCTGCGGAAATGGAAGGTCAGAGATATTGACGATTCTCTCTTTTATTTAGCGTATGCCCGTTTCTGCAGAAATGGAAGGTCAGAGATATTGACGATTCAAGCTTTTATTTTGGGTATGCCCGTTTCTGCGGAAATGGAAGGTCAGAGATATTGACGATTCTCGCTTTTATTTAGCGTATGCCCATTTCTGCGGAAATAGAAGGTCAGAGATATTGACGATTCTCTCTTTTATTTAGCGTATGCCCGTTTCTGCAGAAATGGAAGGTCAGGGATATTGACGGTTCTCGCTTTTATTTAGCGTATGCCCGTTTCTGTGGAAATGGAAGGTCAGAGATATTGAAGGTTCTCGCTTTTATTTAGCGTATGCTCGTTTCTGCAGAAATGGAAGGTCAGAGATATTGACGGTTCTCGCTTTTATTTAGCATATGCCCATTTCTGTGGAAATGGAAGGTCGGAGATATTGATGATTCTCGCTTTTATTTAGCGTATGCCCGTTTCTGCGGAAATGGAAGGTCAGAGATATTGACGATTCTCGCTTTTATTTAGCGTATGCCCATTTCTACGGAAATAGAAGGTCAGAGATATTGACGATTCTCGCTTTTGTTTAACGTATGCCGTTTTTCTACGGAACTGAAAGGTCAAAGATATTGACGATTCTCGCTTTTATTTAGCGTATGCTTGTTTCTGCGGAAATGGAAGGTCCGAGATATTGACGGTTCTCGCTTTTATAAAGCGTATGCTCGTTTCTGCGGAAATGGAAGGTCAGAGATATTGATGATTCTCGCTTTTATTTAGCGTATGCCCGTTTCTGCAGAAATGGAAGGTCAGAGATATTGAAGATTCTCGCTTTTATTTAGCGTATGCCCGTTTCTACGGAAATGGAAGGTCAGAGATATTGACGATTCTCGCTTTTATTTAGCGTATGCCCGTTTCTGCGGAAATGGAAGGTCAAGGATATTGACGACTCTCGCTTTTATTTAGCGTATGCCCGTTTCTGCAGAAATGGAAGGTCAGAGATATTGACGGTTCTCGCTTTTATTTTGCGTATGCCCGTTTCTACGGAAATGGAAGGTCAGAGATATTGACGATTCTCGCTTTTATTTAGCGTATGCCCATTTCTACGGAAATAGAAGGACAGAGATATTGACGATTCTCGCTTTTGTTTAACGTATGCCGTTTTTCTACGGAAATGGAAGGTCAGAGATATTGACGATTCTCGCTTTTATTTAGCGTATGCCCGTTTCTGCGGAAATGGAATGTCAGAGATATTGACGGTTCTCGCTTTTATTTAGCGTATGCTCGTTTCTGCGGAAATGGAAGGTCAGAGATATTGACGGTTCTCGCTTTTATTTAGCATATGCCAGTTTCTGTGGAAATGGAAGGTCATAGATATTGACGGTTCTCGCTTTTATTTAGCGTATGCCCGTTTCTACGGAAATGGAAGGTCAGAGATATTGACGATTCTCGCTTTTATTTAGCGTATGTCCGTTTCTGCGGAAATGGAAGGTCAGAGATATTGACGACTCTCGCTTTTATTTAGCGTATGCCCGTTTCTGCAGAAATGGAAGGTCAGAGATATTGACGGTTCTCGCTTTTATTTAGCGTATGCGCGTTTCTGCGGAAATGGAAGGTCAGAGATATTGACGGTTCTCGCTTTTATATAGCGTATGCCCGTTTCTCCGGAAATGGAAGGTCAGAGATATTGACGATTCTCGCTTTTATTTAGCGTATGCCCGATTCTGCGGAAATGGAAGGTCAGAGATATTGACGACTCTCTCTTTTATTTAGCGAATGCCCGTTTCTGCAGAAATGGAAGGTCAGAGATATTGACGGTTCTCGCTTTTATTTTGCGTATGCCCGTTTCTGCGAAAATGGAAGGTCAGAGATATTGGCGGTTCTCGCTTTTATTTAGCGTATGCCCGTTTCTGTGGAAATGGAAGGTCAGAGATATTGAAGGTTCTCGCTTTTATTTAGCGTATGCTCGTTTCTGCAGAAATGGAAGGTCAGAGATATTGACGGTTCTCGCTTTTATTTAGCATATGCCAGTTTCTGTGGAAATGGAAGGTCAGAGATATTGATGATTCTCGCTTTTATTTAGCGTATGCCCGTTTCTGCGGAAATTGAAGGTCACAGATATTGACGATTCTCGCTTTTATTTAGCGTATGCCCATTTCTACGGAAATAGAAGGTCAGAGATATTGACGATTCTCGCTTTTGTTTAACGTATGCCGTTTTTCTACGAAAATGGAAGGTCAGAGATATTGACGATTCTCGCTTTTATTTAGTGTATGCCCGTTTCTGCGGAAATGGAAGGTCAGAGATATTGACGGTTCTCGCTTTTATAAAGCATATGCCCGTTTCTGCGGAAATGGAAGGTCAGAGATATTGACGACTCTCGCTTTTATTTAGCGTATGCCCGTTTCTGCAGAAATGGAAGGTCATAGATATTGACGGTTCTCGCTTTTATTTAGCGTATGCCCGTTTCTACGAAAATGGAAGGTCAGAGATATTGACGGTTCTCGCTTTTATTTAGCGTATGCCCATTTCTGCGGAAATGGAAGGTCAGAGATATTGACGATTCTCGCTTTTATTTAGCGTATGCCCGTTTCTGCAGAAATGGAAGGTTAGAGATATTGACGGTTCTCGCTTTTATTTAGCGTATGCACGTTTCTGCAGAAATGGAAGGTTAGAGATATTGACGGTTCTCGCTTTTATATAGCATATGCCCGTTTATGTGGAAATGGAAGGTCAGAGATATTGACAATTCTCGCTTTTATTCAGCGTATGCCCGTTTCTGCGGAAATGGAAGGTCAAAGATATTGACGATTCTCTCTTTTATTTAGCGTATGCCCGTTTCTGCAGAAATGGAAGGTCAGAGATATTGACGATTCAAGCTTTTATTTTGCGTATGCCCGTTTCTGCGGAAATGGAAGGTCAGAGTTATTGACGATTCTCGCTTTTATTTAGCGTATGTCCGTTTCTGCGGAAATGGAAGGTCAAAGATATTGACGACTCTCGCTTTTATTTAGCGTATGCCCGTTTCTGCAGAAATGGAAGGTCAGAGATATTGACGGTTCTCGCTTTTATTTAGCGTATGCCCGTTTCTACGGAAATGGAAGGTCAGAGATATTGACGGTTCTCGCTTTTATTTAGCGTATGCCCATTTCTGCGGAAATGGAAGGTCAAAGATATTGACGATTCTCGCTTTTATTTAGCGTATGCCCGTTTCTGTGGAAATGGAAGGTCAGAGATATTGATGATTCTCGCTTTTATTTAGCGTATGCCCGTTTCTGCAGAAATGGAAGGTCAGAGATATTGACGGTTCTCGCTTTTATTTAGCGTATGCGCGTTTCTGCGGAAATGGAAGGTCAGAGATATTGACGATTCTCGCTTTTATATAGCATATGCCCGTTTCTGTGGAAATGGAAGGTCAAAGATATTGACAATTCTCGCTTTTATTCAGCGTATGCCCGTTTCTGCGGAAATGGAAGGTCAGAGATATTGACAATTCTCTCTTTTATTTAGCGTATGCCCGTTTCTGCAGAAATGGAAGGTCAGAGATATTGACGATTCAAGCTTTTATTTTGCGTATGCCCGTTTCTGCGGAAATGGAAGGTCAGAGATATTGACGATTCTCGCTTGTATTTAGCGTATGCCCGTTTCTGCGGAAATAGAAGGTCAGAGATATTGACGATTCTCTCTTTTATTTAGCGTATGCCCGTTTCTGCAGAAATGGAAGGTCAGAGATATTGACGGTTCTCGCTTTTATTTAGCTTATGCCCGTTTCTGCAAAAATGGAAGGTCAGGGATATTGACGGTTCTCGCTTTTATTTAGCGTATGCCCGTTTCTGTGGAAATGGAAGGTCAGAGATATTGAAGGTTCTCGCTTTTATTTAGCGTATGCTCGTTTCTGCAGAAATGGAAGGTCAGAGATATTGACGGTTCTCGCTTTTATTTAGCATATGCCCATTTCTGTGGAAATGGAAGGTCGGAGATATTGATGATTCTCGCTTTTATTTAGCGTATGCCCGTTTCTGCGGAAATGGAAGGTCAGAGATATTGACGATTCTCGCTTTTATTTAGCGTATGCCCATTTCTACGGAAATAGAAGGTCAGAGATATTGACGATTCTCGCTTTTGTTTAACGTATGCCGTTTTTCTACGGAACTGAAAGGTCAAAGATATTGACGATTCTCGCTTTTATTTAGCGTATGCTTGTTTCTGCGGAAATGGAAGGTCAGAGATATTGAAGGTTCTCGCTTTTATAAAGCGTATGCTCGTTTCTGCGGAAATGGAAGGTCAGAGATATTGATGATTCTCGCTTTTATTTAGCGTATGCCCGTTTCTGCAGAAATGGAAGGTCAGAGATATTGAAGATTCTCGCTTTTATTTAGCGTATGCCCGTTTCTAAGGAAATGGAAGGTCAGAGATATTGACGATTCTCGCTTTTATTTAGCGTATGCCCGTTTATGCGGAAATGGAAGGTCAAGGATATTGACGACTCTCGCTTTTATTTAGCGTATGCCCGTTTCTGCAGAAATGGAAGGTCAGAGATATTGACGGTTCTCGCTTTTATTTTGCGTATGCCCGTTTCTGCGGAAATGGAAGGTCAGAGATATTGACGGTTCTCGCTTTTATTTAGCGTATGCCCGTTTCTGTGGAAATGGAAGGTCAGAGATATTGAAGGTTCTCGCTTTTATTTAGCGTATGCTCGTTTCTGCAGAAATGGAAGGTTAGAGATATTGACGGTTCTCGCTTTTATTTAGCATATGCCAGTTTCTGTGGAAATGGAAGGTCAGAGATATTGATGATTCTCGCTTTTATTTAGCGTATGCCCTTTTCTGCGGAAATGGAAGGTCACAGATATTGACGATTCTCACTTTTATTTAGCGTATGCCCATTTCTACGGAAATAGAAGGACAGAGATATTGACGATTCTCGCTTTTGTTTAACGTATGCCGTTTTTCTACGGAAATGGAAGGTCAGAGATATTGACGGTTCTCGCTTTTATTTAGCATATGCCAGTTTCTGTGGAAATGGAAGGTCATAGATATTGACGGTTCTCGCTTTTATTTAGCGTATGCCCGTTTCTACGGAAATGGAAGGTCAGAGATGTAACATCCTAATTTTTCCATACACTAAATAATATATCTAGTTAGATTTGAGATTTTAACAATGCTAGTTATTAAAAATTAAATGTTGAAACTAACACTTATAATAATTAATTTATTAATTAATTACTTTTTATATTTATTACTTTTATTCTTCAATTTGAATATCATCGTTTCATTTTATAAACTAAACTTTGAAATTTAAATTGGTACTTAAAACCCTTAACTTTAAGTTAATTAATTATTCATATTATTATTATCATTATTGTTGTTCTTGTTTTGTTATTATTAATTGATTTTATTTTATTTGAATATTATCATTTTACTCTATAAACCAATTAATAAATAAAATAATCTTAAGACAATAAAAATATCAAATAACTATCCTTTTTACTATTTTTATTATTATTAATATTATTAACATTTTACTTTTTATAAAAGAAATATATATCTCATTTTCTATTAATATCCTACATAATATTATGTCATGAAATCAAGCTCCCATACCTTTGTCATAAATTATTTTCACAAAGTCATACTAGAACACCTAAAGCACTATTGATGAAAGATTAGTAAATATTTGATAGAGACATATTTACTAGCAAGAGTTGAAAAGTTGGAAGGTATGGGCAAAAGATGATAAATTATGTTATTTTAATATTTTACAACTAGTATAAATAGGGGTCTCTTCCACCCCATTTTCATTCATTCATTCACAAATCATCTTTCTTACTTCTTTACTTCTTTCCTTCTCTAATTTCTTCATATAGCAATATTAGTTTTAGTTATCGAAGTTCCCACGATATCGGTTCGTAACCTTTAGAGTATTTTGTGGTAAAAGTTCTTCTAAAGTTTCAAGGGAGTTTTATACGTCAAAGTTCTGCCCAAATCATTTTCATAAGTAATCGGTAAGCCGTTATAATGTCCATTTTATTTTAATTATATTATTTTAATTATGTTATTTATATAAAGGTTATTTTAAATTTTCTATGCAAATTCCGTTCAGACGTCGATATATTGAACTTATAAAGTCCAAAATAAATTTTACCATTTTAAGTCGTTATAATGCCCAAATTTTATTATAATTTAAATGTTATTAGAAATATACTCTTGACAATTTTCTAAAACAAACAAATTCAAAAGGAGGTATAATATAATTTATATTTGAATTTAATAATTATTTTGGAGGTTATTATGATATATTTAAATAAATAAATATTTCAAGTTATAACGGGATTATGTTCAATTAACCATAAATTATATTCTAATTATTTCATAAATTTCGTACAATCCAACGGTTATCGTAAATTAGGTTCTTGGCAAAGATCGAAGACAACACTTGTGGACTTTCAACAACACTCAACAAAAGGTGGGGGCAAGATTTCGTATACGATTGGGACGGTTAGCGTAAAATAACTTAATATATATGTGTGTAGTGGTGACCTAAGCCCTACTAGCGATAAATAATTAAGGAGAGCCTATTCTCAAATAATGATTTTCACAAATCACTAGGCGAGGTTACGCCGGCCTTAATTAATTATCATAGGAATAATCTTTGACAATTTGGTATTGTATTGTGCTTGCATTATTCGGTTAATTTTATAATTGTTTATTTTATTTATACTTGAATGATTGTGATTGATAGATTAAGGAAATAATCGGTTAATGAGAGAAAAACATTGCTAGATATTAAGTAATTGATCCCCATTAACATAAGGAAAGTTGGATACAATGAGTAGTTATATTTGGTTGGGTTCTGGCTAAGGAAAGACTTGGTCGACTATGCCGTTTACAGTCCACCTCTCTTACCTGGGAAGTTAACCATACAATTACCCATTATACAAACTGAACTTATTATGTAAGGACAAAGATCAAATATGGCAAGACATTGGATGGATTTGGTACTCAACCTAAGTATCTAGATAATAAGTATAACTTGAAAAGTTGATACGATAATTCCCCATTATTAACTTAATACTTATGGCTAAGAGTTGCCACAAGATGAGTGAGTGATCATATAGACTTGCATTAAGGAATGTGTAAGTCCACCGCCGTGCGGTATGGGACGCACGAGGTTGATCAGTCGCCTGCAATCCCGACGGGGATTATTATCTATGCATGCTAGGCAAGACAAGGTTCTTGGCCTGAATTCTCAGGGACGATCGACTTATAACACCTAGGCTCCATGTGAAGTTAGGTGGCGTAGCTCTTGGTAATTGGGAGTACGTTGGTGGCATGTGGTCTAGTGATATCTGATCTTGGTAAATGGGATAGATATCATTGACAGCGTTTAGTGGCCTGAGTCAGCATATAGTTCAGGGATGCATTAGAATAAATAAAGTATATGTAATTGTGGGTATAAGATACGCTTGTTTGTATAAATATGGTTTCCATATATATTATTATTTTACACATTCATTCCCACTTTTAAACTTGTACATGAATCTTAGCCCTGTGTCATTTTTGTTTTGCATTTTGGATTATTTTATGACGATCAGACGATGAGCTCGAATCTTGCGTACTTCCCGACAACTCAGAAGGAAAGGATATGAAGTGACGTGGAGATGTGTTACTATAACATCTAGATTGGGAGCTGTTAGTGTTTTGTCAAACGCTAATCACATCCCTACTACTACAGTCAGTATAAGTGTCAGTCTTGTTGGACTTAGGAGGTCCCTTTTGGTATGCTTTCTTTTTGGTTTCCTTTCTGTACTTTTATTTTATGTTTTATCTATGTGGCAAGGCCGCTAGTCTTAACGGTGTCAAACTCTGTAAAATATATTTGAAGCATATGTATGTGAAACAGTATGTTTTTAAATAATTAAGTATTGTCCTTTAAAAATTTCAAATTTTTCTGTATTTTTATAAGGTTTCATTAGAATTCCACTAATGGGACATAGGCTGTCTCATTTAATGGTATCAGAGCTGGTCGATTCAGCTCGGACCGTAAGTGTCTAGAATTATACTGACTGTATCAAGTTGGATTCCAAACTGGATGATAACTTTTCTTCTGTGCATTGAGTCTTCATCTTGAGAGCCTTCTAGTATAATGGTCTAGGAAACTTATTTAGCACACTTTATTTTTCCTCCCCAACGGTCACAAACCCAACGGTAACGTAACGGACACTTCACAAAATTCACTTTATAAATACTTCACACCCATCCATTATTTTCATATCAATTCCTAAATATTTATCTATACCTTTCAAATGGCTAAATCCTTTCTTTTATTCATCACTCTTCTTGTCATTATTTTGTTTGTTATTGGTATCATCAAGCATGAAGAATTAGGTAAAGATTTCGTAGCAATAATGATAATTATAGTTTTACCACTATTAGTCTTAGCTTGGTTTACAAGTAGAGGTTTTTGAATGAGACATGGTCACGATTTTTGTAATCGTTGTTATTAAATAAATTGATACATTTTTGTTTATACATTAAATGTTGATTATGTTTTCCTGAATTCTAGTTATATTTAAGATATTAATTCAACATTTTAGACACAATTATCCCTTGCCTGTGGGAGACTTGATAAAAATCCTTATCGATGAATCATTCATTGGGATATAAATATACATAATTGTTATGTTCTTTATGTCTTGTGAATGATTGAACCTAATAACTATTCCTTTTCAGGAAGTTATGGTTCAGAACGTCAGAGGTGCGAGGCGTGGTAGGAGTGCTGCTAGAGGCACTACTAGAGGTATACGTAGGAATGCGAGTGATGAAGTTACTCCTGAAGGAGCACCTACCATTCCCATTGGACGAGAAGATCATTCCCAAACTGGAACGAACTCTCAAGCTGACACTCGAGATGTTCGTGAACTTGCTGCAGCTGTGTTAGTTCAAACACAACAAAATGCTCAAATCCTGCAAATCACTCGAGATCATCAACTCTTTCAGCAACAACAAAGGGAAATGGTGCATGAGGATACAGGATTGAACTCGTTTCTGAAAGGAAAACCACCACAGTTTGGTGGTGACTTTAATCCGGAGGGTGCTGAGAAATGGTTGCAAGAAATGGAGAAGATATTTTCTTTCACTCACTGTAGAGAGAATAGAAGGGTTGGTTATGCAACATTCATGCTGACAGGCGATGCTGAAGCTTGGTGGAGAGGAAAGTATAGATTATTGGAAGAGGAAGGAAGAGAAATCAATTGGACCTTGTTCAAAGAAGAATTTTTGGGGAAGTATTTTCCAAAGTTATGTAGGAAAGAGAAGGAGAGAGAATTTCAGAATCTACGTCAAGGTGTGATGACGGTGGGAGAATATACTAGGAAGTTTGAATCCTTGCTAAAGTATTCTGAGTTTTACCGCTTGCATCCAAGGGAAGAATGGATGTGTGAAAAGTATCAAGATGGATTGAAATATGATATCCAGAGGGCAGTTTTACCTCTGCATATTATGCGCTTTGGTGAGCTAGTAGAAAGGTGTCTGGAGTTGGAAGGGATTGACAATAGGAAGAATCAATATGGATCAGGAGGATCAACCCAAAACAACAATCACAAGGGCCACTTTAACCGAGGCCACGGAGGAAGAATCCAACGAGGGGGTAGGCCATATCAAAGGCCTACACCTTATCATAACCAGGATTCTAGAAGGTTAATGTTCAAGTGTTACAGCTGTGGAGGGGCACATCTTAACAAAGATTGTCCAAATAGAAATATTGGAACTTGTTTTCGCTGTGGTCAGAAAGGCCACTTTCTCAAAGATTGTCCCCAAGGACAAAGTCAACCAACAGGCCAGAGGAGCGGCCTAATAAACAATAACAACATAGGGAGAGCAAGAAATGGAGGCCCAAGTGTTGGTCAGAGACCTCAGAATCAAAATAAGCCAACCACAGGAAGAGTATTTACAATTAGAGGAGCTGAGATCTCAAAGTCAGCTGGGTTAATTCAAGGTATGTGTTTAATTGGAGATAAGTTGGTATCAGTTTTATTCGATTCAGGAGCTACACATTCTTTTATATCTACCTCTTGTGCTGAATTTTTGGGATTCGAAATTGTTGATCACGATTATAAGTTGACTATCACAACTCCCTCGGGAGAAAGAATGGTAACTTATTCAGTCTGTGTAGACTGTCCAATAATCTTAGAAAATAGAAGATTCTTAGTAGATCTTGTGGTACTCCCGCTACAAGACCTAGATGTCATCTTAGGAATGGATTGGTTATCAGCCAACGATGTCAACTTGAGATGCAAGGAGAAAATTTTTACATTTGGAGAAGATAGTGGAGAAATCAGCAAAGCTGAAACCCTCACTCAAAGTTTTATGATGCTATTCTCCATGTCAGTAGGAGAAACCCCTAGTGTGGAAAATTTTCCCGTAGTCTGTGAATTCCCGGAAGTCTTTCCAGAAGAAGTTCCAGGTTTACCACCGGTTAGGGAAGTGGAATTTTCTATAGACTTGGTTCCAGGAACTGGACCAATTTCTATATCTCCTTATCGAATGTCACCCTCAGAGCTTGCGGAGTTAAAGAAACAATTAGACGAGATGTTAGAGAAAGAATTTATTAGACCAAGTGTATCGCCATGGGGAGCTCCAATCTTGTTTGTGAAGAAGAAGGATGGTTCTTCTAGACTTTGTGTGGATTACAGACAACTCAATAAAGCCACTGTGAAAAACAAGTATCCTTTGCCTAGAATCGACGACTTGATGGATCAGTTAAAAGGAGCATCAGTATTCTCAAAGATTGACTTGAAGTCTGGATATCATCAGATCAGGGTGAAGGAAGATGATATTCCAAAAACAGCTTTTAGATCCCGTTATGGACACTATGAGTACTTAGTTATGCCATTTGGTTTGACTAATGCTCCAGCAGTATTCATGGATTACATGAATAGGATCTTTAGGTCATACTTAGATCAATTTGTTGTAGTTTTCATTGATGACATTCTGATTTATTCCAAGAATGAGGTAGAGCACAGAGAACATTTGAGAATTGTGCTACAGATATTAAAGGACCTTCAATTGTACGCGAAATTCTCGAAATGTGAATTTTGGTTGAAGGAGGTACAATTTCTTGGTCATGTAATTAGTAAAGAAGGTATTGCAGTAGACCCAAGTAAAGTCGAAGCAATAACAAAGTGGGAGAGTCCAAAGAATGTTGGCGAGATTCGAAGTTTTCTTGGACTAGCTGGATATTATCGGAGGTTCATTGAAGGATTTTCAAAGATCGCTTTGCCCATGACTCAGTTAACGAGGAAAGGTAAAAACTTTGAATGGACTAAAGAGTGTGAAGAAAGTTTTCAGAAGCTAAAGGAAAGATTGACTTCATCACCAATACTCATCTTACCAGACCCATTAGGAAATTTTGATGTGTATTGTGATGCGTCATATCAAGGTCTTGGGTGTGTGTTGATGCAAGAAAGGAAAGTGATAGCTTATGCATCAAGACAATTGAAGGTGCATGAGAGGAACTACCCAACTCACGACCTAGAGTTAGCGGCAATTGTGTTTGCCTTAAAGATTTGGAGGCATTATCTTTATGGATCAAAGTTCACTGTGTTAAGTGATCACAAAAGCCTGAAGCATTTATTTGATCAGAAAGATTTAAACATGAGACAAAGGCGCTGGATGGAATTCTTGAAGGACTATGATTTTGAGTTGCAATATCATCCCGGAAAGGCCAATGTTGTAGCAGACGCTTTGAGTCGAAAGAAACTTCATGTATCTGCAATGATGTTGAAGGAAGAAGAGTTGATTGACAAATTCGTGGATTTAAACTTAGGAGTACATCACAATGAAGGAAGTATATTCATAGGCGCTATTGTCGTGTCTAATGAATTTCTGAAATGGATCAAAGATGAACAACAACTTGATGACCGTCTAGTGAGCATAAAGGAAAATATAAGAAATGGTCAAAATGGAGAGTTTAACATAAGGAGTGATGGAATCCTAAGGTTTAAAGAAAGGTTGTGTGTACCTCAAAATCAGGATATTCAAAAGTTGATTTTGGAAGAGGGCCACAAAAGTAAGTTGAGTTTTCATCCAGGAGCCACAAAGATGTATCAAGACTTGAAGAAAATGTTTTGGTGGGTTGGAATGAAGAGACATATAGCAGAATATGTTCAAAGTTGCTTGGTATGTCAGAAGGCAAAGATTGAACATCAGAAGCCAGCCGGATTGCTACAACCTTTAGATATTCCAGAGTGGAAGTGGGACGGAATAGCCATGGATTTTGTAACCGCTTTGCCTAAGACTCAGAAACAACATGATGCAATTTGGGTGATCATTGATAGGTTGACAAAGAGTGCACATTTCATTCCCATCAACCAGACGTTTAAATTAGAGAGACTAGCTCAGGTATATGTAAAGGAGATTGTTAGATTGCATGGAATACCTTCAAGTATAGTCAGTGATAGAGATCCCAGATTCACATCAAATTTTTGGCATCAGTTGCATTTAGAGTTAGGAACAAAACTGAGGTTAAGTTCAGCTTATCATCCCCAAACGGATGGCCAGTCTGAGAGGACGATTCAATCGTTAGAGGATTTGTTGAGAGCTTGTGCTCTTGAACACAAAGGAAGTTGGGACAAGTTCTTACCATTGATTGAGTTTACTTACAACAATAGTTTTCACTCAAGTATCGGCATGGCTCCATATGAAGCATTATACGGAAGAAAGTGTCGTACACCTTTATGTTGGTATGAGGTTGGAGAAAATAAAATATTGGGTTCAGAATTCGTGCAACAAACGACAGATCAGGTTAAACTTATTAGAGAAAAAATGAAGGCAGCACAGGACCGTCAAAAGAGTTATAATGATAAGAGGAGAAGACCTTTGGAGTTCGAGGCAGGAGATCACGTGTTCATTAGGGTAACTCCTAGGGCGGGAATTGCACGAGCAATCAAAACTAGGAAGTTAACACCAAGGTTTATCGGGCCTTTTCAAATTCTACGGCGGATTGGACCTGTAGCGTATCACATTGCTTTGCCGCCAAACTTGTCTAATCTTCATGATGTATTTCATGTATCACAACTGAGGAAGTATTATCCGGACCCTTCACATGTCATTGAGCCTGAAACTGTGGAACTTAGAGATAATTTGGAATATGAGGCTATACCTGTCAAGATCTTAGATCATCGTATTAAAGAACTTCGTGGAAAGCAAATACCATTGGTTAGAGTCGTGTGGGATGATGTAACTGGTGATTCTACTTGGGAAAGAGAAGAAGACATGCGTCAGAAGTATCCACATATGTTTTAGGTACGCTAAATTTCGAGGACGAAATTTCTTTTAAGGGGGGTGGTAATGTAACATCCTAATTTTTCCATACACTAAATAATATATCTAGTTAGATTTGAGATTTTAACAATGCTAGTTATTAAAAATTAAATGTTGAAACTAACACTTATAATAATTAATTTATTAATTAATTACTTTTTATATTTATTACTTTTATTCTTCAATTTGAATATCATCGTTTCATTTTATAAACTAAACTTTGAAATTTAAATTGGTACTTAAAACCCTTAACTTTAAGTTAATTAATTATTCATATTATTATTATCATTATTGTTGTTCTTGTTTTGTTATTATTAATTGATTTTATTTTATTTGAATATTATCATTTTACTCTATAAACCAATTAATAAATAAAATAATCTTAAGACAATAAAAATATCAAATAACTATCCTTTTTACTATTTTTATTATTATTAATATTATTAACATTTTACTTTTTATAAAAGAAATATATATCTCATTTTCTATTAATATCCTACATAATATTATGTCATGAAATCAAGCTCCCATACCTTTGTCATAAATTATTTTCACAAAGTCATACTAGAACACCTAAAGCACTATTGATGAAAGATTAGTAAATATTTGATAGAGACATATTTACTAGCAAGAGTTGAAAAGTTGGAAGGTATGGGCAAAAGATGATAAATTATGTTATTTTAATATTTTACAACTAGTATAAATAGGGGTCTCTTCCACCCCATTTTCATTCATTCATTCACAAATCATCTTTCTTACTTCTTTACTTCTTTCCTTCTCTAATTTCTTCATATAGCAATATTAGTTTTAGTTATCGAAGTTCCCACGATATCGGTTCGTAACCTTTAGAGTATTTTGTGGTAAAAGTTCTTCTAAAGTTTCAAGGGAGTTTTATACGTCAAAGTTCTGCCCAAATCATTTTCATAAGTAATCGGTAAGCCGTTATAATGTCCATTTTATTTTAATTATATTATTTTAATTATGTTATTTATATAAAGGTTATTTTAAATTTTCTATGCAAATTCCGTTCAGACGTCGATATATTGAACTTATAAAGTCCAAAATAAATTTTACCATTTTAAGTCGTTATAATGCCCAAATTTTATTATAATTTAAATGTTATTAGAAATATACTCTTGACAATTTTCTAAAACAAACAAATTCAAAAGGAGGTATAATATAATTTATATTTGAATTTAATAATTATTTTGGAGGTTATTATGATATATTTAAATAAATAAATATTTCAAGTTATAACGGGATTATGTTCAATTAACCATAAATTATATTCTAATTATTTCATAAATTTCGTACAATCCAACGGTTATCGTAAATTAGGTTCTTGGCAAAGATCGAAGACAACACTTGTGGACTTTCAACAACACTCAACAAAAGGTGGGGGCAAGATTTCGTATACGATTGGGACGGTTAGCGTAAAATAACTTAATATATATGTGTGTAGTGGTGACCTAAGCCCTACTAGCGATAAATAATTAAGGAGAGCCTATTCTCAAATAATGATTTTCACAAATCACTAGGCGAGGTTACGCCGGCCTTAATTAATTATCATAGGAATAATCTTTGACAATTTGGTATTGTATTGTGCTTGCATTATTCGGTTAATTTTATAATTGTTTATTTTATTTATACTTGAATGATTGTGATTGATAGATTAAGGAAATAATCGGTTAATGAGAGAAAAACATTGCTAGATATTAAGTAATTGATCCCCATTAACATAAGGAAAGTTGGATACAATGAGTAGTTATATTTGGTTGGGTTCTGGCTAAGGAAAGACTTGGTCGACTATGCCGTTTACAGTCCACCTCTCTTACCTGGGAAGTTAACCATACAATTACCCATTATACAAACTGAACTTATTATGTAAGGACAAAGATCAAATATGGCAAGACATTGGATGGATTTGGTACTCAACCTAAGTATCTAGATAATAAGTATAACTTGAAAAGTTGATACGATAATTCCCCATTATTAACTTAATACTTATGGCTAAGAGTTGCCACAAGATGAGTGAGTGATCATATAGACTTGCATTAAGGAATGTGTAAGTCCACCGCCGTGCGGTATGGGACGCACGAGGTTGATCAGTCGCCTGCAATCCCGACGGGGATTATTATCTATGCATGCTAGGCAAGACAAGGTTCTTGGCCTGAATTCTC
Organism: Lathyrus sativus; assembly: GCA_963859935.3. Lineage (NCBI taxonomy): Eukaryota > Viridiplantae > Streptophyta > Magnoliopsida > Fabales > Fabaceae > Lathyrus > Lathyrus sativus. The sequence goes on from CAWUDS030002857.1 coordinate 118,199, forward strand.
AGGGACGATCGACTTATAACACCTAGGCTCCATGTGAAGTTAGGTGGCGTAGCTCTTGGTAATTGGGAGTACGTTGGTGGCATGTGGTCTAGTGATATCTGATCTTGGTAAATGGGATAGATATCATTGACAGCGTTTAGTGGCCTGAGTCAGCATATAGTTCAGGGATGCATTAGAATAAATAAAGTATATGTAATTGTGGGTATAAGATACGCTTGTTTGTATAAATATGGTTTCCATATATATTATTATTTTACACATTCATTCCCACTTTTAAACTTGTACATGAATCTTAGCCCTGTGTCATTTTTGTTTTGCATTTTGGATTATTTTATGACGATCAGACGATGAGCTCGAATCTTGCGTACTTCCCGACAACTCAGAAGGAAAGGATATGAAGTGACGTGGAGATGTGTTACTATAACATCTAGATTGGGAGCTGTTAGTGTTTTGTCAAACGCTAATCACATCCCTACTACTACAGTCAGTATAAGTGTCAGTCTTGTTGGACTTAGGAGGTCCCTTTTGGTATGCTTTCTTTTTGGTTTCCTTTCTGTACTTTTATTTTATGTTTTATCTATGTGGCAAGGCCGCTAGTCTTAACGGTGTCAAACTCTGTAAAATATATTTGAAGCATATGTATGTGAAACAGTATGTTTTTAAATAATTAAGTATTGTCCTTTAAAAATTTCAAATTTTTCTGTATTTTTATAAGGTTTCATTAGAATTCCACTAATGGGACATAGGCTGTCTCAAGAGATATTGACGATTCTCGCTTTTATTTAGCGTATGCCCGTTTCTGTGGAAATGGAAGGTCAGAGATATTGACGATTCTCGCTTTTATTTAGCGTATGCCCGTTTCTGCAGAAATGGAAGGTCAGAGATATTGACGGTTCTCGCTTTTATTTAGCGTATGCGCGTTTCTGCGGAAATGGAAGGTCAGAGATATTGACGATTCTCGCTTTTATATAGCATATGCCCGTTTCTGTGGAAATGGAAGGTCAAAGATATTGACAATTCTCGCTTTTATTCAGCGTATGCCCGTTTCTGCGGAAATGGAAGGTCAGAGATATTGACAATTCTCTCTTTTATTTAGCGTATGCCCGTTTCTGCAGAAATGGAAGGTCAGAGATATTGACGATTCAAGCTTTTATTTTGCGTATGCCCGTTTCTGCGGAAATGGAAGGTCAGAGATATTGACGATTCTTGCTTGTATTTAGCGTATGCCCGTTTCTGCGGAAATAGAAGGTCAGAGATATTGACGATTCTCTCTTTTATTTAGCGTATGCCCGTTTCTGCAGAAATGGAAGGTCAGAGATATTGACGGTTCTCGCTTTTATTTAGCTTATGCCCGTTTCTGCAAAAATGGAAGGTCAGGGATATTGACGGTTCTCGCTTTTATTTAGCGTATGCCCGTTTCTGTGGAAATGGAAGGTCAGAGATATTGAAGGTTCTCGCTTTTATTTAGCGTATGCTCGTTTCTGCAGAAATGGAAGGTCAGAGATATTGACGGTTCTCGCTTTTATTTAGCATATGCCCATTTCTGTGGAAATGGAAGGTCGGAGATATTGATGATTCTCGCTTTTATTTAGCGTATGCCCGTTTCTGCGGAAATGGAAGGTCAGAGATATTGACGATTCTCGCTTTTATTTAGCGTATGCCCATTTCTACGGAAATAGAAGGTCAGAGATATTGACGATTCTCGCTTTTGTTTAACGTATGCCGTTTTTCTACGGAACTGAAAGGTCAAAGATATTGACGATTCTCGCTTTTATTTAGCGTATGCTTGTTTCTGCGGAAATGGAAGGTCAGAGATATTGAAGGTTCTCGCTTTTATAAAGCGTATGCTCGTTTCTGCGGAAATGGAAGGTCAGAGATATTGATGATTCTCGCTTTTATTTAGCGTATGCCCGTTTCTGCAGAAATGGAAGGTCAGAGATATTGAAGATTCTCGCTTTTATTTAGCGTATGCCCGTTTCTAAGGAAATGGAAGGTCAGAGATATTGACGATTCTCGCTTTTATTTAGCGTATGCCCGTTTCTGCGGAAATGGAAGGTCAAGGATATTGACGACTCTCGCTTTTATTTAGCGTATGCCCGTTTCTGCAGAAATGGAAGGTCAGAGATATTGACGGTTCTCGCTTTTATTTTGCGTATACCCGTTTCTGCGGAAATGGAAGGTCAGAGATATTGACGGTTCTCGCTTTTATTTAGCGTATGCCCGTTTCTGTGGAAATGGAAGGTCAGAGATATTGAAGGTTCTCGCTTTTATTTAGCGTATGCTCGTTTCTGCAGAAATGGAAGGTTAGAGATATTGACGGTTCTCGCTTTTATTTAGCATATGCCAGTTTCTGTGGAAATGGAAGGTCAGAGATATTGATGATTCTCGCTTTTATTTAGCGTATGCCCGTTTCTGCGGAAATGGAAGGTCACAGATATTGACGATTCTCGCTTTTATTTAGCGTATGCCCATTTCTACGGAAATAGAAGGACAGAGATATTGACGATTCTCGCTTTTGTTTAACGTATGCCGTTTTTCTACGGAAATGGAAGGTTAGAGATATTGACGATTCTCGCTTTTATTTAGCGTATGCCCGTTTCTGCGGAAATGGAAGGTCAGAGATATTGACGGTTCTCGCTTTTATTTAGCGTATGCTCGTTTCTGCGGAAATGGAAGGTCAGAGATATTGACGGTTCTCGCTTTTATTTAGCATATGCCAGTTTCTGTGGAAATGGAAGGTCATAGATATTGACGGTTCTCGCTTTTATTTAGCGTATGCCCGTTTCTACGGAAATGGAAGGTCAGAGATATTGACGATTCTCGCTTTTATTTAGCGTATGTCCGTTTCTGCGGAAATGGAAGGTCAGAGATATTGACGACTCTCGCTTTTATTTAGCGTATGCCCGTTTTTGCAGAAATGGAAGGTCAGAGATATTGACGGTTCTCACTTTTATTTAGCGTATGCGCGTTTCTGCGGAAATGGAAGGTCAGAGATATTGACGGTTCTCGCTTTTATAAAGCGTATGCCCGTTTCTCTAGAAATGGAAGGTCAGAGATATTGACGATTCTCGCTTTTATTTAGCGTATGCCCGATTTTGCGGAAATGGAAGGTCAGAGATATTGACGACTCTCAATTTTATTTAGCGAATGCCCGTTTCTGCAGAAATGGAAGGTCAGAGATATTGGCGGTTCTCGCTTTTATTTAGCGTATGCCGGTTTCTGCTGAAATGGAAGGTCAGAGATATTGACGATTCTCCCTTTAATTTAGCGTATGCCCATTTCTGCGGAAATGGAAGGTCAGAGATATTGATGATTCTCGCTTTTATTTAGCGTATGCCCATTTCTGTGGAAATGGAAGGTCAGAGATATTGACGATTCTCGCTTTTATTTAGCGTATGCCCATTTCTACGGAAATAGAAGGTCAGAGTTATTGACGATTCTCGCTTTTGTTTAACGTATGCCGTTTTTCTACGGAAATGGAAGGTCAGAGATATTGACGATTCTCGCTTTTATTTAGCGTATGCTCGTTTCTGCGGAAATGGAAGGTCAGAGATATTGACGGTTCTCGCTTTTATAAAGCGTATGCTCGTTTCTGCGGAAATGGAAGGTCAGAGATATTGATGATTCTCGCTTTTATTTAGCGTATGTCCGTTTCTGCAGAAATGAAAGGTCAGAGATATTGACGATTCTCGCTTTTATTTAGCGTATGCCCGTTTCTACGGAAATGGAAGGTCAGAGATATTGACGATTCTCGCTTTTATTTAGCGTATGCCCGTTTCTGCGGAAATGGAAGGTCAGAGATATTGACGACTCTCGCTTTTATTTAGCGTATGCCCGTTTCTGCAGAAATGGAAGGTTAGAGATATTGACGGTTCTCGCTTTTATTTAGCGTATGCCCGTTTCTACGGAAATGGAAGGTCAGAGATATTGACGGTTCTCGCTTTTATTTAGCGTATGCCCGTTTCTGCAGAAATGGAAGGTCAGGGATATTGAGGGTTCTCGCTTTTATTTAGCGTATGCCCGTTTCTGCGGAAATGGAAGGTCAGAGATATTGAAGGTTCTCGCTTTTATTTAGCGTATGCTCGTTTCTGCAGAAATGGAAGGTCAGAGATATTGACGGTTCTCGCTTTTATTTAGCATATGTCCGTTTCTGTGGAAATGTAAGGTCAGAGATATTGATGATTCTCGCTTTTATTTAGCGTATGCCCGTTTCTGCAGAAATGGAAGGTCAGAGATATTGACGATTCTCGCTTTTATTTAGCGTATGCTCGTTTCTGCAGAAATGGAAGGTCAGAGATATTGACGGTTCTCGCTTTTATTTAGCATATGCCAGTTTCTGTGGAAATGGAAGGAAAGAGATATTAATGATTCTCGCTTTTATTTAGCGTATGCCCGTTTATGCAGAAATGGAAGGTCACAGATATTGACGATTCTCACTTTTATTTAGCGTATGCCCATTTCTACGGAAATAGAAGGTCAGAGATATTGACGATTCTCGCTTTTGTTTAACGTATGCCGTTTTTCTACGGAAATGGAAGGTCAGAGATATTGACGATTCTCGCTTTTATTTAGCGTATGCCCGTTTCTGCGGAAATGGAAGGTCAGAGATATTGACGGTTCTCGCTTTTATAAAGCGTATGCCCGTTTCTGCAGAAACGGAAGGTCAGGGATATTGACGGTTCTCGCTTTTATTTAGTGTATGCCCGTTTCTGTGGAAATGGAAGGTCAGAGATATTGAAGGTTCTCGCTTTTATTTAGCATATGCCCGTTTCTACGGAAATCGAAGGTCAGAGATATTGACGGTTCTCGCTTTTATTTAGCGTATGCCCATTTCTGCGGAAATGGAAGGTCAGAGATATTGACGGTTCTAGCTTTTATTTAGCGTATGCCCATTTCTACGGAAATGGAAGGTCAAAGATATTGACGATTCTCGCTTTTATTTAGCGTATGTCCGTTTCTGTGGAAATGGAAGGTCAGAGATATTGACGATTCTCACTTTTATTTAGCGTATGCCCGTTTCTGCAGAAATGGAAGGTCAGAGATATTGACGGTTCTCGCTTTTATTTAGCGTATGCGCGTTTCTGCAAAAATGGAAGGTCAGAGATATTGACGATTCTCGCTTTTATTTAGCGTATGCCCGTTTCTGCGGAAATGGAAGGTCAGAGATATTGACAATTCTCGCTTTTATTCAGCGTATGCCCGTTTCTGCTGAAATGGAAGGTCAGAGATATTGACGATTCTCTCTTTTATTTAGCGTATGTCCGTATCTGCAGAAATGGAAGGTCAGAGATATTGACGATATAAGCTTTTATTTTGCGTATGCCCGTTTCTGCGGAAATGGAAGGTCAGAGATATTGACGATTCTCGCTTTTATATAGCGTATGCCCGTTTCTGTGGAAATGGAAGGTCAGAGATATTGAAGGTTCTCGCTTTTATTTAGCGTATCCTCGTTTCTGCAGAAATGGAAGGTCAGAGATATTGACGGTTCTCGCTTTTATTTAGCATATGCCAGTTTCTGTGGAAATGGAAGGTCAGAGATATTGATGATTCTCGCTTTTATTTAGCGTATGCCCGTTTCTGCGGAAATGGAAGGTCACAGGATTTGAAGATTCTCACTTTTATTTAGCGTATGCCCATTTCTACGGAAATAGAAGGTCAGAGATATTGACGATTCTCGCTTTGTTTAACGTATGCCGTTTTTCTACGGAAATGGAAGGTCAGAGATATTGACGATTCTCGCTTTTATTTAGCGTATGCCCGTTTCTGCGGAAATGGAAGGTCAGAGATATTGACGGTTCTCGCTTTTATAAAGCGTACGCCCGTTTCTGCGGAAATGGAAGGTCAGAGATATTGACGACTCGCTTTTATTTAGCGTATGCCCGTTTCTGCAGAAATGGAAGGTCATAGATATTGACGGTTCTCGCTTTTATTTAGCGTATGCCCGTTTCTACGGAAATGGAAGGTCAGAGATATTGACGGTTCTCGCTTTTATTTAGCATATGTCCGTTTCTGTGGAAATGTAAGGTCAGAGATATTGATGATTCTCGCTTTTATTTAGCGTATGCCCGTTTCTGCAGAAATGGAAGGTCAGAGATATTGACGATTCTCGCTTTTATTTAGCGTATGCTCGTTTCTGCAGAAATGGAAGGTCAGAGATATTGACGGTTCTCGCTTTTATTTAGCATATGCCAGTTTCTGTGGAAATGGAAGGTCAGAGATATTAATGATTCTCGCTTTTATTTAGCGTATGCCCGTTTATGCAGAAATGGAAGGTCACAGATATTGACGATTCTCACTTTTATTTAGCGTATGCCCATTTCTACGGAAATAGAAGGTCAGAGATATTGACGATTCTCGCTTTTGTTTAACGTATGCCGTTTTTCTACGGAAATGGAAGTTCAGAGATATTGACGATTCTCGCTTTTATTTAGCGTATGCCCGTTTCTGCGGAAATGGAAGGTCAGAGATATTGACGGTTCTCGCTTTTATAAAGCGTATGCCCGTTTCTGCAGAAATGGAAGGTCAGGGATATTGACGGTTCTCGCTTTTATTTAGTGTATGCCCGTTTCTGTGGAAATGGAAGGTCAGAGATATTGAAGGTTCTCGCTTTTATTTAGCATATGCCCGTTTCTACGGAAATCGAAGGTCAGAGATATTGACGGTTCTCGCTTTTATTTAGCGTATGCCCATTTCTGCGGAAATGGAAGGTCAGAGATATTGACGGTTCTAGCTTTTATTTAGCGTATGCCCATTTCTACGGAAATGGAAGGTCAAAGATATTGACGATTCTCGCTTTTATTTAGCGTATGTCCGTTTCTGTGGAAATGGAAGGTCAGAGATATTGACGATTCTCGCTTTTATTTAGCGTATGCCCGTTTCTGCAGAAATGGAAGGTCAGAGATATTGACGGTTCTCGCTTTTATTTAGCGTATGCGCGTTTCTGCGAAAATGGAAGGTCAGAGATATTGACGATTCTCGCTTTTATTTAGCGTATGCTCGTTTCTGCGGAAATGGAAGGTCAGAGATATTGACAATTCTCGCTTTTATTCAGCGTATGCCCGTTTCTGCTGAAATGGAAGGTCAGAGATATTGACGATTCTCTCTTTTATTTAGCGTATGTCCGTTTCTGCAGAAATGGAAGGTCAGAGATATTGACGATTCAAGCTTTTATTTTGCGTATGCCCGTTTCTGCGGAAATGGAAGGTCAGAGATATTGACGATTCTCGCTTTTATATAGCGTATGCCCGTTTCTGTGGAAATGGAAGGTCAGAGATATTGAAGGTTCTCGCTTTTATTTAGCGTATCCTCGTTTCTGCAGAAATGGAAGGTCAGAGATATTGACGGTTCTCGCTTTTATTTAGCATATGCCAGTTTCTGTGGAAATGGAAGGTCAGAGATATTGATGATTCTCGCTTTTATTTAGCGTATGCCCGTTTCTGCGGAAATGGAAGGTCACAGATATTGAAGATTCTTACTTTTATTTAGCGTATGCCCATTTCTACGGAAATAGAAGGTCAGAGATATTGACGATTCTCGCTTTTGTTTAACGTATGCCGTTTTTCTACGGAAATGGAAGGTCAGAGATATTGACGATTCTCGCTTTTATTTAGCATATGCCCGTTTCTGCGGAAATGGAAGGTCAGAGATATTGACGGTTCTCGCTTTTATAAAGCGTACGCCCGTTTCTGCGGAAATGGAAGGTCAGAGATATTGACGACTCGCTTTTATTTAGCGTATGCCCGTTACTGCAGAAATGGAAGGTCATAGATATTGACGGTTCTCGCTTTTATTTAGCGTATGCCCGTTTCTACGGAAATGGAAGGTCAGAGATATTGACGATTCTCGCTTTTATTTAGCGTATGTCCGTTTCTGCGGAAATGGAAGGTCAGAGATATTGACGACTCTCGCTTTTATTTAGCGTATGCCCGTTTCTGTAGAAATGGAAGGTCAGAGATATTGACGGTTCTCGCTTTTATTTAGCGTATGCCCGTTTCTACGGAAATGGAAGGTCAAAGATATTGACGGTTCTCGCTTTTATTTAGCGTATGCCCATTTCTGCGGAAATGGAAGGTCAAAGATATTGACGATTCTCGCTTTTATTTAGCGTATGCCCGTTTCTGTGGAAATGGAAGGTCAGAGATATTGACGATTCTCGCTTTTATTTAGCGTATGCCCGTTTCTGCAGAAATGGAAGGTCAGAGATATTGACGGTTCTCGCTTTTATTTAGCGTATGCGCGTTTCTGCGGAAATGGAAGGTCAGAGATATTGACGGTTCTCGCTTTTATATAGCATATGCCCGTTTCTGTGGAAATGGAAGGTCAGAGATATTGACAATTCTCGCTTTTATTCAGCGTATGCCCGTTTCTGCGGAAATGGAAGGTCAGAGATATTGACGATTCTCTCTTTTATTTAGCGTATGCCCGTTTCTGCAGATATGGAAGGTCAGAGATATTGACGATTCAAGCTTTTATTTTGCGTATGCCCGTTTCTGCGGAAATGGAAGGTCAGAGATATTGATGATTCTCGCTTTTATTTAGCGTATGCCCGTTTCTGCGGAAATAGAAGGTCAGAGATATTGACGATTCTCTCTTTTATTTAGCGTATGCCCGTTTCTGCAGAAATGGAAGGTCAGAGATATTGACGGTTCTCGCTTTTATTTAGCGTATGCCCGTTTCTGCAGAAATGGAAGGTCAGGGATATTGACGGTTCTCGCTTTTATTTAGCGTATGCCCGTTTCTGTGGAAATGGATGGTCAGAGATATTGAAGGTTCTCGCTTTTATTTCGCGTATGCTCGTTTCTGCAGAAATGGAAGGTCAGAGATATTGACGGTTCTCGCTTTTATTTAGCATATGCCCGTTTCTGTGGAAATGGAAGGTCAGAGATATTGATGATTCTCGCTTTTATTTAGCGTATGCCCGTTTCTGCGGAAATGGAAGGTCAGAGATATTGACGATTCTCGCTTTTATTTAGCGTATGCCCATTTCTACGGAAATAGAAGGTCAGAGATATTGACGATTCTCGCTTTTGTTTAACGTATGCCGTTTTTCTACGGAACTGGAAGGTCAGAGATATTGACGATTCTCGCTTTTATTTAGCGTATGCTTGTTTCTGCGGAAATGGAAGGTCAGAGATATTGAGGGTTCTCGCTTTTATAAAGCGTATGCTCGTTTCTGCGGAAATGGAAGGTCAGAGATATTGATGATTCTCGCTTTTATTTAGCGTATGCCCGTTTTTCTACTGAAATGGAAGGTCAGAGATATTGACGATTCTCGCTTTTATTTAGCGTATGCCCGTTCTACAGAAATGGAAGGTCAGAGATATTGACGATTCTCGCTTTTATTTAGCGTATGCCCGTTTCTGCGGAAATGGAAGGTCAGAGATATTGACGACTCTCGCTTTTATTTAGCGTATGCCTGTTTCTACAGAAATGGAAGGTCATAGATATTGACGGTTCTCGCTTTTATTTAGCGTATGCCCGTTTCTACGGAAATGGAAGGTCAGAGATATTGACGATTCTCGCTTTTATTTAGCGTATGTCCGTTTCTGCGGAAATGGAAGGTCAGAGATATTGACGACTCTCGCTTTTATTTAGCGTATGCCCGTTTCTGCAGAAATGGAAGGTCAGAGATATTGACGGTTCTCGCTTTTATTTAGCGTATGCCCGTTTCTACGGAAATGGAAGGTCAGAGATATTGACGGTTCTCGCTTTTATTTAGCGTATGCCCATTTCTGCGGAAATGGAAGGTCAAAGATATTGACGATTCTCGCTTTTATTTAGCGTATGCCCGTTTCTGTGGAAATGGAAGGTCAGAGATATTGACGATTCTCTCTTTTATTTAGCGTATGCCCGTTTCTGTGGAAATGGAAGGTCAGAGATATTGACAATTCTCGCTTTTATTCAGCGTATGCCCGTTTCTGCGGAAATGGAAGGTCAGAGATATTGACGATTCTCTCTTTTATTTAGCGTATGCGCGTTTCTGCGGAAATGGAAGGTCAGAGATATTGACGATTCTCGCTTTTATATAGCATATGCCCGTTTCTGTGGAAATGGAAGGTCAGAGATATTGAGAATTCTCGCTTTTATTCAGCGTATGCCCGTTTCTGCGGAAATGGATGGTCAGAGATATTGACAATTCTCTCTTTTATTTAGCGTAGGCCCGTTTCTGCAGAAATGGAAGGTCAGAGATATTGACGATTCAAGCTTTTATTTTGCGTATGCCCGTTTCTGCGGAAATGGAAGGTCAGAGATATTGACGATTCTGGCTTTTATTTAGCGTATGCCCGTTTCTGCGGAAATGGAAGGTCAGAAATATTGACGATTCTCTCATTTATTTAGCGTATGCCCGTTTCTGCAGAAATGGAAGGTCAGAGATTTTGACGGTTCTCGCTTTTATTTAGCGTATGCCCGTTTCTGCAGAAATGGAAGGTCAGGGATATTGACGGTTCTCGCTTTTATTTAGCGTATGCCCGTTTCTGCGGAAATGGAAGGTCAGAGATATTGACGGTTCTCGCTTTTATTTAGCGTATGCCCGTTTCTGCGGAAATGGAAGGTCAGAGATATTGAAGGTTCTCGCTTTTATTTAGCGTATGCTCGTTTCTGCAGAAATGGAAGGTCAGAGATATTGACGGTTCTCGCTTTTATTTAGCGTATGCGCGTTTCTGCGGAAATGGAAGGTCAGAGATATTGACGGTTCTCGCTTTTATAAAGCGTATGCCCGTTTCTCTAGAAATGGAAGGTCAGAGATATTGACGATTCTCGCTTTTATTTAGCGTATGCCCGATTTTGCGGAAATGGAAGGTCAGAGATATTGACGACTCTCTCTTTTATTTAGCGAATGCCCGTTTCTGCAGAAATGGAAGGTCAGAGATATTGGCGGTTCTCGCTTTTATTTAGCGTATGCCGGTTTCTGCTGAAATGGAAGGTCAGAGATATTGACGATTCTCCCTTTAATTTAGCGTATGCCCATTTCTGCGGAAATGGAAGGTCAGAGATATTGATGATTCTCGCTTTTATTTAGCGTATGCCCATTTCTGTGGAAATGGAAGGTCAGAGATATTGACGATTCTCGCTTTTATTTAGCGTATGCCCATTTCTACGGAAATAGAAGGTCAGAGATATTGACGATTCTCGCTTTTGTTTAACGTATGCCGTTTTTCTACGGAAATGGAAGGTCAGAGATATTGACGATTCTCGCTTTTATTTAGCGTATGCTCGTTTCTGCGGAAATGGAAGGTCAGAGATATTGACGGCTCTCTCTTTTATTTAGCGTATGCGCGTTTCTGCGGAAATGGAAGGTCAGAGATATTGACGATTCTCGCTTTTATATAGCATATGCCCGTTTCTGTGGAAATGGAAGGTCAGAGATATTGACAATTCTCGCTTTTATTCAGCGTATGCCCGTTTCTGCGGAAATGGAAGGTCAGAGATATTGACGATTCTCTCTTTTATTTAGCGTAGGCCCGTTTCTGCAGAAATGGAAGGTCAGAGATATTGACGATTCAAGCTTTTATTTTGCGTATGCCCGTTTCTGCGGAAATGGAAGGTCAGAGATATTGACGATTCTGGCTTTTATTTAGCGTATGCCCGTTTCTGCGGAAATGGAAGGTCAGAAATATTGACGATTCTCTCTTTTATTTAGCGTATGCCCGTTTCTGCAGAAATGGAAGGTCAGAGATTTTGACGGTTCTCGCTTTTATTTAGCGTATGCCCGTTTCTGCAGAAATGGAAGGTCAGGGATATTGACGGTTCTCGCTTTTATTTAGCGTATGCCCGTTTCTGTGGAAATGGAAGGTCAGAGATATTGACGGTTCTCGCTTTTATTTAGCGTATGCCCGTTTCTGCGGAAATGGAAGGTCAGAGATATTGAAGGTTCTCGCTTTTATTTAGCGTATGCTCGTTTCTGCAGAAATGGAAGGTCATAGATATTGACGGTTCTCGCTTTTATTTAGCGTATGCGCGTTTCTGCGGAAATGGAAGGTCAGAGATATTGACGGTTCTCGCTTTTATAAAGCGTATGCCCGTTTCTCTAGAAATGGAAGGTCAGAGATATTGACGATTCTCGCTTTTATTTAGCGTATGCCCGATTTTGCAGAAATGGAAGGTCAGAGATATTGACGACTCTCTCTTTTATTTAGCGAATGCCCGTTTCTGCAGAAATGGAAGGTCAGAGATATTGGCGGTTCTCGCTTTTATTTAGCGTATGCCGGTTTCTGCTGAAATGGAAGGTCAGAGATATTGACGATTCTCCCTTTAATTTAGCGTATGCCCATTTCTGCGGAAATGGAAGGTCAGAGATATTGATGATTCTCGCTTTTATTTAGCGTATGCCCATTTCTGTGGAAATGGAAGGTCAGAGATATTGACGATTCTCGCTTTTATTTAGCGTATGCCCATTTCTACGGAAATAGAAGGTCAGAGATATTGACGATTCTCGCTTTTGTTTAACGTATGCCGTTTTTCTACGGAAATGGAAGGTCAGAGATATTGACGATTCTCGCTTTTATTTAGCGTATGCTCGTTTCTACGGAAATGGAAGGTCAGAGATATTGACGGTTCTCGCTTTTATAAAGCGTATGCCCGTTTCTGCGGAAATGGAAGGTCAGAGATATTGATGATTCTCGCTTTTATTTAGCGTATGTCCGTTTCTGCAGAAATGAAAGGTCAGAGATATTGACGATTCTCGCTTTTATTTAGCGTATGCCCGTTTCTACGGAAATGGAAGGTCAGAGATATTGACGATTCTCGCTTTTATTTAGCGTATGCCCGTTTCTGCGGAAATGGAAGGTCAGAGATATTGACGACTCTCGCTTTTATTTAGCGTATGCCCGTTTCTGCAGAAATGGAAGGTCAGAGATATTGACGATTCTTGCTTGTATTTAGCGTATGCCCGTTTCTGCGGAAATAGAAGGTCAGAGATATTGACGATTCTCTCTTTTATTTAGCGTATGCCCGTTTCTGCAGAAATGGAAGGTCAGAGATATTGACGGTTCTCGCTTTTATTTAGCTTATGCCCGTTTCTGCAAAAATGGAAGGTCAGGGATATTGACGGTTCTCGCTTTTATTTAGCGTATGCCCGTTTCTGTGGAAATGGAAGGTCAGAGATATTGAAGGTTCTCGCTTTTATTTAGCGTATGCTCGTTTCTGCAGAAATGGAAGGTCAGAGATATTGACGGTTCTCGCTTTTATTTAGCATATGCCCGTTTCTGTGGAAATGGAAGGTCAGAGATATTGATGATTCTCGCTTTTATTTAGCGTATGCCCGTTTCTGCAGAAATGGAAGGTCAAAGATATTGACGATTCTCGCTTTTATTTAGCGTATGCTCGTTTCTGCAGAAATGGAAGGTCAGAGATATTGACGGTTCTCGCTTTTATTTAGCATATGCCAGTTTCTGTGGAAATGGAAGGTCAGAGATATTAATGATTCTCGCTTTTATTTAGCGTATGCCCGTTTATGAAGAAATGGAAGGTCACAGATATTGACGATTCTCACTTTTATTTAGCGTATGCCCATTTCTACGGAAATAGAAGGTCAGAGATATTGACGATTCTCGCTTTTGTTTAACGTATGCCGTTTTTCTACGGAAATGGAAGGTCAGAGATATTGACGATTCTCGCTTTTATTTAGCGTATGCCCGTTTCTGCGGAAATGGAAGGTCAGAGATATTGACGGTTCTCGCTTTTATAAAGCGTATGCCCGTTTCTGCAGAAATGGAAGGTCAGGGATATTGACGGTTCTCGCTTTTATTTAGTGTATGCCCGTTTCTGTGGAAATGGAAGGTCAGAGATATTGAAGGTTCTCGCTTTTATTTAGCATATGCCCGTTTCTACGGAAATCGAAGGTCAGAGATATTGACGGTTCTCGCTTTTATTTAGCGTATGCCCATTTCTGCGGAAATGGAAGGTCAGAGATATTGACGGTTCTCGCTTTTATTTAGCGTATGCCCGTTTCTGTGGAAATGGAAGGTCAGAGATATTGACGATTCTCTCTTTTATTTAGCGTATGCCCGTTTCTGTGGAAATGGAAGGTCAGAGATATTGACAATTCTCGCTTTTATTCAGCGTATGCCCGTTTCTGCGGAAATGGAAGGTCAGAGATATTGACGATTCTCTCTTTTATTTAGCGTATGCGCGTTTCTGCGGAAATGGAAGGTCAGAGATATTGACGATTCTCGCTTTTATATAGCATATGCCCGTTTCTGTGGAAATGGAAGGTCAGAGATATTGACAATTCTCGCTTTTATTCAGCGTATGCCCGTTTCTGCGGAAATGGATGGTCAGAGATATTGACAATTCTCTCTTTTATTTAGCGTAGGCCCGTTTCTGCAGAAATGGAAGGTCAGAGATATTGACGATTCAAGCTTTTATTTTGCGTATGCCCGTTTCTGCGGAAATGGAAGGTCAGAGATATTGACGATTCTGGCTTTTATTTAGCGTATGCCCGTTTCTGCGGAAATGGAAGGTCAGAAATATTGACGATTCTCTCATTTATTTAGCGTATGCCCGTTTCTGCAGAAATGGAAGGTCAGAGATTTTGACGGTTCTCGCTTTTATTTAGCGTATGCCCGTTTCTGCAGAAATGGAAGGTCAGGGATATTGACGGTTCTCGCTTTTGTTTAGCGTATGCCCGTTTCTGCGGAAATGGAAGGTCAGAGATATTGACGGTTCTCGCTTTTATTTAGCGTATGCCCGTTTCTGCGGAAATGGAAGGTCAGAGATATTGAAGGTTCTCGCTTTTATTTAGCGTATGCTCGTTTCTGCAGAAATGGAAGGTCAGAGATATTGACGGTTCTCGCTTTTATTTAGCGTATGCGCGTTTCTGCGGAAATGGAAGGTCAGAGATATTGACGGTTCTCGCTTTTATAAAGCGTATGCCCGTTTCTCTAGAAATGGAAGGTCAGAGATATTGACGATTCTCGCTTTTATTTAGCGTATGCCCGATTTTGCGGAAATGGAAGGTCAGAGATATTGACGACTCTCTCTTTTATTTAGCGAATGCCCGTTTCTGCAGAAATGGAAGGTCAGAGATATTGGCGGTTCTCGCTTTTATTTAGCGTATGCCGGTTTCTGCTGAAATGGAAGGTCAGAGATATTGACGATTCTCCCTTTAATTTAGCGTATGCCCATTTCTGCGGAAATGGAAGGTCAGAGATATTGATGATTCTCGCTTTTATTTAGCGTATGCCCATTTCTGTGGAAATGGAAGGTCAGAGATATTGACGATTCTCGCTTTTATTTAGCGTATGCCCATTTCTACGGAAATAGAAGGTCAGAGATATTGACGATTCTCGCTTTTGTTTAACGTATGCCGTTTTTCTACGGAAATGGAAGGTCAGAGATATTGACGATTCTCGCTTTTATTTAGCGTATGCTCGTTTCTGCGGAAATGGAAGGTCAGAGATATTGACGGCTCTCTCTTTTATTTAGCGTATGCGCGTTTCTGCGGAAATGGAAGGTCAGAGATATTGACGATTCTCGCTTTTATATAGCATATGCCCGTTTCTGTGGAAATGGAAGGTCAGAGATATTGACAATTCTCGCTTTTATTCAGCGTATGCCCGTTTCTGCGGAAATGGAAGGTCAGAGATATTGACGATTCTCTCTTTTATTTAGCGTAGGCCCGTTTCTGCAGAAATGGAAGGTCAGAGATATTGACGATTCAAGCTTTTATTTTGCGTATGCCCGTTTCTGCGGAAATGGAAGGTCAGAGATATTGACGATTCTGGCTTTTATTTAGCGTATGCCCGTTTCTGCGGAAATGGAAGGTCAGAAATATTGACGATTCTCTCTTTTATTTAGCGTATGCCCATTTCTGCAGAAATGGAAGGTCAGAGATTTTGACGGTTCTCGCTTTTATTTAGCGTATGCCCGTTTCTGCAGAAATGGAAGGTCAGGGATATTGACGGTTCTCGCTTTTATTTAGCGTATGCCCGTTTCTGTGGAAATGGAAGGTCAGAGATATTGACGGTTCTCGCTTTTATTTAGCGTATGCCCGTTTCTGCGGAAATGGAAGGTCAGAGATATTGAAGGTTCTCGCTTTTATTTAGCGTATGCTCGTTTCTGCAGAAATGGAAGGTCAGAGATATTGACGGTTCTCGCTTTTATTTAGCGTATGCGCGTTTCTGCGGAAATGGAAGGTCAGAGATATTGACGGTTCTCGCTTTTATAAAGCGTATGCCCGTTTCTCTAGAAATGGAAGGTCAGAGATATTGACGATTCTCGCTTTTATTTAGCGTATGCCCGATTTTGCAGAAATGGAAGGTCAGAGATATTGACGACTCTCTCTTTTATTTAGCGAATGCCCGTTTCTGCAGAAATGGAAGGTCAGAGATATTGGCGGTTCTCGCTTTTATTTAGCGTATGCCGGTTTCTGCTGAAATGGAAGGTCAGAGATATTGACGATTCTCCCTTTAATTTAGCGTATGCCCATTTCTGCGGAAATGGAAGGTCAGAGATATTGATGATTCTCGCTTTTATTTAGCGTATGCCCATTTCTGTGGAAATGGAAGGTCAGAGATATTGACGATTCTCGCTTTTATTTAGCGTATGCCCATTTCTACGGAAATAGAAGGTCAGAGATATTGACGATTCTCGCTTTTGTTTAACGTATGCCGTTTTTCTACGGAAATGGAAGGTCAGAGATATTGACGATTCTCGCTTTTATTTAGCGTATGCTCGTTTCTGCGGAAATGGAAGGTCAGAGATATTGACGGTTCTCGCTTTTATAAAGCGTATGCTCGTTTCTGCGGAAATGGAAGGTCAGAGATATTGATGATTCTCGCTTTTATTTAGCGTATGTCCGTTTCTGCAGAAATGAAAGGTCAGAGATATTGACGATTCTCGCTTTTATTTAGCGTATGCCCGTTTCTACGGAAATGGAAGGTCAGAGATATTGACGATTCTCGCTTTTATTTAGCGTATGCCCGTTTCTGCGGAAATGGAAGGTCAGAGATATTGACGACTCTCGCTTTTATTTAGCGTATGCCCGTTTCTGCAGAAATGGAAGGTCAGAGATATTGACGGTTCTCGCTTTTATTTAGCGTATGCCCGTTTCTACGGAAATGGAAGGTCAGAGATATTGACGGTTCTCGCTTTTATTTAGCGTATGCCCGTTTTTGCAGAAATGGAAGGTCAGGGATATTGACGGTTCTCGCTTTTATTTAGCGTATGCCCGTTTCTGCGGAAATGGAAGGTCAGAGATATTGAAGGTTCTCGCTTTTATTTAGCGTATGCTCGTTTCTGCAGAAATGGAAGGTCAGAGATATTGACGGTTCTCGCTTTTATTTAGCATATGCCCGTTTCTGTGGAAATGGAAGGTCAGAGATATTGATGATTCTCGCTTTTATTTAGCGTATGCCCGTTTCTGCAGAAATGGAAGGTCAAAGATATTGACGATTCTCGCTTTTATTTAGCGTATGCTCGTTTCTGCAGAAATGGAAGGTCAGAGATATTGACGGTTCTCGCTTTTATTTAGCATATGCCAGTTTCTGTGGAAATGGAAGGTCAGAGATATTAATGATTCTCGCTTTTATTTAGCGTATGCCCGTTTATGAAGAAATGGAAGGTCACAGATATTGACGATTCTCACTTTTATTTAGCGTATGCCCATTTCTACGGAAATAGAAGGTCAGAGATATTGACGATTCTCGCTTTTGTTTAACGTATGCCGTTTTTCTACGGAAATGGAAGGTCAGAGATATTGACGATTCTCGCTTTTATTTAGCGTATGCCCGTTTCTGCGGAAATGGAAGGTCAGAGATATTGACGGTTCTCGCTTTTATAAAGCGTATGCCCGTTTCTGCAGAAATGGAAGGTCAGGGATATTGACGGTTCTCGCTTTTATTTAGTGTATGCCCGTTTCTGTGGAAATGGAAGGTCAGAGATATTGAAGGTTCTCGCTTTTATTTAGCATATGCCCGTTTCTACGGAAATCGAAGGTCAGAGATATTGACGGTTCTCGCTTTTATTTAGCGTATGCCCATTTCTGCGGAAATGGAAGGTCAGAGATATTGACGGTTCTCGCTTTTATTTAGCGTATGCCCATTTCTACGAAAATGGAAGGTCAAAGATATTGACGATTCTCGCTTTTATTTAGCGTATGCCCATTTCTGCGGAAATGGAAGGTCAAAGATGTTGACGATTCTCGCTTTTATTTAGCGTATGCCCGTTTCTGTGGAAATGGAAGGTCAGAGATATTGACGATTCTCTCTTTTATTTAGCGTATGCCCGTTTCTGTGGAAATGGAAGGTCAGAGATATTGACAATTCTCGCTTTTATTCAGCGTATGCCCGTTTCTGCGGAAATGGAAGGTCAGAGATATTGACGATTCTCTCTTTTATTTAGCGTATGCGCGTTTCTGCGGAAATGGAAGGTCAGAGATATTGACGATTCTCGCTTTTATATAGCATATGCCCGTTTCTGTGGAAATGGAAGGTCAGAGATATTGACAATTCTCGCTTTTATTCAGCGTATGCCCGTTTCTGCGGAAATGGATGGTCAGAGATATTGACAATTCTCTCTTTTATTTAGCGTAGGCCCGTTTCTGCAGAAATGGAAGGTCAGAGATATTGACGATTCAAGCTTTTATTTTGCGTATGCCCGTTTCTGCGGAAATGGAAGGTCAGAGATATTGACGATTCTGGCTTTTATTTAGCGTATGCCCGTTTCTGCGGAAATGGAAGGTCAGAAATATTGACGATTCTCTCATTTATTTAGCGTATGCCCGTTTCTGCAGAAATGGAAGGTCAGAGATTTTGACGGTTCTCGCTTTTATTTAGCGTATGCCCGTTTCTGCAGAAATGGAAGGTCAGGGATATTGACGGTTCTCGCTTTTATTTAGCGTATGCCCGTTTCTGCGGAAATGGAAGGTCAGAGATATTGACGGTTCTCGCTTTTATTTAGCGTATGCCCGTTTCTGCGGAAATGGAAGGTCAGAGATATTGAAGGTTCTCGCTTTTATTTAGCGTATGCTCGTTTCTGCAGAAATGGAAGGTCAGAGATATTGACGGTTCTCGCTTTTATTTAGCGTATGCGCGTTTCTGCGGAAATGGAAGGTCAGAGATATTGACGGTTCTCGCTTTTATAAAGCGTATGCCCGTTTCTCTAGAAATGGAAGGTCAGAGATATTGACGATTCTCGCTTTTATTTAGCGTATGCCCGATTTTGCGGAAATGGAAGGTCAGAGATATTGACGACTCTCTCTTTTATTTAGCGAATGCCCGTTTCTGCAGAAATGGAAGGTCAGAGATATTGGCGGTTCTCGCTTTTATTTAGCGTATGCCGGTTTCTGCTGAAATGGAAGGTCAGAGATATTGACGATTCTCCCTTTAATTTAGCGTATGCCCATTTCTGCGGAAATGGAAGGTCAGAGATATTGATGATTCTCGCTTTTATTTAGCGTATGCCCATTTCTGTGGAAATGGAAGGTCAGAGATATTGACGATTCTCGCTTTTATTTAGCGTATGCCCATTTCTACGGAAATAGAAGGTCAGAGATATTGACGATTCTCGCTTTTGTTTAACGTATGCCGTTTTTCTACGGAAATGGAAGGTCAGAGATATTGACGATTCTCGCTTTTATTTAGCGTATGCTCGTTTCTGCGGAAATGGAAGGTCAGAGATATTGACGGCTCTCTCTTTTATTTAGCGTATGCGCGTTTCTGCGGAAATGGAAGGTCAGAGATATTGACGATTCTCGCTTTTATATAGCATATGCCCGTTTCTGTGGAAATGGAAGGTCAGAGATATTGACAATTCTCGCTTTTATTCAGCGTATGCCCGTTTCTGCGGAAATGGAAGGTCAGAGATATTGACGATTCTCTCTTTTATTTAGCGTAGGCCCGTTTCTGCAGAAATGGAAGGTCAGAGATATTGACGATTCAAGCTTTTATTTTGCGTATGCCCGTTTCTGCGGAAATGGAAGGTCAGAGATATTGACGATTCTGGCTTTTATTTAGCGTATGCCCGTTTCTGCGGAAATGGAAGGTCAGAAATATTGACGATTCTCTCTTTTATTTAGCGTATGCCCGTTTCTGCAGAAATGGAAGGTCAGAGATTTTGACGGTTCTCGCTTTTATTTAGCGTATGCCCGTTTCTGCAGAAATGGAAGGTCAGGGATATTGACGGTTCTCGCTTTTATTTAGCGTATGCCCGTTTCTGTGGAAATGGAAGGTCAGAGATATTGACGGTTCTCGCTTTTATTTAGCGTATGCCCGTTTCTGCGGAAATGGAAGGTCAGAGATATTGAAGGTTCTCGCTTTTATTTAGCGTATGCTCGTTTCTGCAGAAATGGAAGGTCAGAGATATTGACGGTTCTCGCTTTTATTTAGCGTATGCGCGTTTCTGCGGAAATGGAAGGTCAGAGATATTGACGGTTCTCGCTTTTATAAAGCGTATGCCCGTTTCTCTAGAAATGGAAGGTCAGAGATATTGACGATTCTCGCTTTTATTTAGCGTATGCCCGATTTTGCAGAAATGGAAGGTCAGAGATATTGACGACTCTCTCTTTTATTTAGCGAATGCCCGTTTCTGCAGAAATGGAAGGTCAGAGATATTGGCGGTTCTCGCTTTTATTTAGCGTATGCCGGTTTCTGCTGAAATGGAAGGTCAGAGATATTGACGATTCTCCCTTTAATTTAGCGTATGCCCATTTCTGCGGAAATGGAAGGTCAGAGATATTGATGATTCTCGCTTTTATTTAGCGTATGCCCATTTCTGTGGAAATGGAAGGTCAGAGATATTGACGATTCTCGCTTTTATTTAGCGTATGCCCATTTCTACGGAAATAGAAGGTCAGAGATATTGACGATTCTCGCTTTTGTTTAACGTATGCCGTTTTTCTACGGAAATGGAAGGTCAGAGATATTGACGATTCTCGCTTTTATTTAGCGTATGCTCGTTTCTGCGGAAATGGAAGGTCAGAGATATTGACGGTTCTCGCTTTTATAAAGCGTATGCTCGTTTCTGCGGAAATGGAAGGTCAGAGATATTGATGATTCTCGCTTTTATTTAGCGTATGTCCGTTTCTGCAGAAATGAAAGGTCAGAGATATTGACGATTCTCGCTTTTGTTTAACGTATGCCGGTTTCTACGGAAATGGAAGGTCAGAGATATTGACGATTCTCGCTTTTATTTAGCGTATGCCCGTTTCTGCGGAAATGGAAGGTCAGAGATATTGACGACTCTCGCTTTTATTTAGCGTATGCCCGTTTCTGCAGAAATGGAAGGTCAGAGATATTGACGGTTCTCGCTTTTATTTAGCGTATGCCCGTTTCTACGGAAATGGAAGGTCAGAGATATTGACGGTTCTCGCTTTTATTTAGCGTATGCCCGTTTTTGCAGAAATGGAAGGTCAGGGATATTGACGGTTCTCGCTTTTATTTAGCGTATGCCCGTTTCTGAAGAAATGGAAGGTCAGAGATATTGAAGGTTCTCGCTTTTATTTAGCGTATGCTCGTTTCTGCAGAAATGGAAGGTCAGAGATATTGACGGTTCTCGCTTTTATTTAGCATATGCCCGTTTCTGTGGAAATGGAAGGTCAGAGATATTGATGATTCTCGCTTTTATTTAGCGTATGCCCGTTTCTGCAGAAATGGAAGGTCAGAGATATTGACGATTCTCGCTTTTATTTAGCGTATGCTCGTTTCTGCAGAAATGGAAGGTCAGAGATATTGACGGTTCTCGCTTTTATTTAGCATATGCCAGTTTCTGTGGAAATGGAAGGTCAGAGATATTAATGATTCTCGCTTTTATTTAGCGTATGCCCGTTTATGAAGAAATGGAAGGTCACAGATATTGACGATTCTCACTTTTATTTAGCGTATGCCCATTTCTACGGAAATAGAAGGTCAGAGATATTGACGATTCTCGCTTTTGTTTAACGTATGCCGTTTTTCTACGGAAATGGAAGGTCAGAGATATTGACGATTCTCGCTTTTATTTAGCGTATGCCCGTTTCTGCGGAAATGGAAGGTCAGAGATATTGACGGTTCTCGCTTTTATAAAGCGTATGCCCGTTTCTGCAGAAATGGAAGGTCAGGGATATTGACGGTTCTCGCTTTTATTTAGTGTATGCCCGTTTCTGTGGAAATGGAAGGTCAGAGATATTGAAGGTTCTCGCTTTTATTTAGCATATGCCCGTTTCTACGGAAATCGAAGGTCAGAGATATTGACGGTTCTCGCTTTTATTTAGCGTATGCCCATTTCTGCGGAAATGGAAGGTCAGAGATATTGACGGTTCTCGCTTTTATTTAGCGTATGCCCATTTCTACGAAAATGGAAGGTCAAAGATATTGACGATTCTCGCTTTTATTTAGCGTATGTCCGTTTCTGTGGAAATGGAAGGTCAGAGATATTGACGATTCTCGCTTTTATTTAGCGTATGCCCGTTTCTGCAGAAATGGAAGGTCAAAGATATTGACGGTTCTCGCTTTTATTTAGCTTATGCGCGTTTCTGCGAAAATGGAAGGTCAGAGATATTGACGATTCTCGCTTTTATTTAGCGTATGCCCGTTTCTGCGGAAATGGAAGGTCAGAGATATTCACAATTCTCGCTTTTATTCAGCGTATGCCCGTTTCTGCGGAAATGGAAGGTCAGAGATATTGACGATTCTCTCTTTTATTTAGCGTATGTCCGTTTCTGCAGAAATGGAAGGTCAGAGATATTGACGATTCAAGCTTTTATTTTGCGTATGCCCGTTTCTGCTGAAATGGAAGGTCAGAGATATTGACGATTCTCGCTTTTATATAGCGTATGCCCATTTCTGTGGAAATGGAAGGTCAGAGATATTGAAGGTTCTCGCTTTTATTTAGCGTATCCTCGTTTCTACAGAAATGGAAGGTCAGAGATATTGACGGTTCTCGCTTTTATTTAGCATATGCCAGTTTCTGTGGAAATGGAAGGTCAGAGATATTGATGACTCTCGCTTTTATTTAGCGTATGCCCGTTTCTGCGGAAATGGAAGGTCACAGATATTGAAGATTCTCACTTTTATTTAGCGTATGCCCATTTCTACGGAAATAGAAGGTCAGAGATATTGACGATTCTCGCTTTTGTTTAACGTATGCCGTTTTTCTACGGAAATGGAAGGTCAGAGATATTGACGATTCTCGCTTTTATTTAGCGTATGCCCGTTTCTGCGGAAATGGAAGGTCAGAGATATTGACGGTTCTCGCTTTTATAAAGCGTATGCCCGATTCTGCGGAAATGGAAGGTCAGAGATATTGACGACTCTCGCTTTTATTTAGCGTATGCCCGTTTCTGCAGAAATGGAAGGTCATAGATATTGACGGTTCTCGCTTTTATTTAGCGTATGCCCGTTTCTACGGAAATGGAAGGTCAGAGATATTGACGATTCTCGCTTTTATTTAGCGTATGTCCGTTTCTGCGGAAATGGAAGGTCAGAGATATTGACGACTCTCGCTTTTATTTAGCGTATGCCCGTTTCTGTAGAAATGGAAGGTCAGAGATATTGACGGTTCTCGCTTTTATTTAGCGTATGCCCGTTTCTACGGAAATGGAAGGTCAAAGATATTGACGGTTCTCGCTTTTATTTAGCGTATGCCCATTTCTGCGGAAATGGAAGGTCAAAGATATTGACGATTCTCGCTTTTATTTAGCGTATGCCCGTTTCTGTGGAAATGGAAGGTCAGAGATATTGACGATTCTCGCTTTTATTTAGCGTATGCCCGTTTCTGCAGAAATGGAAGGTCAGAGATATTGACGGTTCTCGCTTTTATTTAGCGTATGCGCGTTTCTGCGGAAATGGAAGGTCAGAGATATTGACGATTCTCGCTTTTATATAGCATATGCCCGTTTCTGTGGATATGGAAGGTCAGAGATATTGACAATTCTCGCTTTTATTCAGCGTATGCCCGTTTCTGCGGAAATGGAAGGTCAGAGATATTGACGATTCTCTCTTTTATTTAGCGTATGCCCGTTTCTGCAGATATGGAAGGTCAGAGATATTGACGATTCAAGCTTTTATTTTGCGTATGCCCGTTTCTGCGGAAATGGAAGGTCAGAGATATTGATGATTCTCGCTTTTATTTAGCGTATGCCCGTTTCTGCGGAAATAGAAGGTCAGAGATATTGACGATTCTCTCTTTTATTTAGTGTATGCCCGTTTCTGCAGAAATGGAAGGTCAGAGATATTGACGGTTCTCGCTTTTATTTAGCGTATGCCCGTTTCTGCAGAAATGGAAGGTCAGGGATATTGACGGTTCTCGCTTTTATTTAGCGTATGCCCGTTTCTGTGGAAATGGATGGTCAGAGATATTGAAGGTTCTCGCTTTTATTTAGCGTATGCTCGTTTTTGCAGAAATGGAAGGTCAGAGATATTGACGGTTCTCGCTTTTATTTAGCATATGCCCGTTTCTGTGGAAATGGAAGGTCAGAGATATTGATGATTCTCGCTTTTATTTAGCGTATGCCCGTTTCTGCGGAAATGGAAGGTCAGAGATATTGACGATTCTCGCTTTTATTTAGCGTATGCCCATTTCTACGGAAATAGAAGGTCAGAGATATTGACGATTCTCGCTTTTGTTTAACGTATGCCGTTTTTCTACGGAACTGGAAGGTCAGAGATATTGACGATTCTCGCTTTTATTTAGCGTATGCTTGTTTCTGCGGAAATGGAAGGTCAGAGATATTGAGGGTTCTAGCTTTTATAAAGCGTATGCTCGTTTCTGCGGAAATGGAATGTCAGAGATATTGATGATTCTCGCTTTTATTTAGCGTATGCCCGTTTTTCTACGGAAATGGAAGGTCAGAGATATTGACGATTCTCGCTTTTATTTAGCGTATGCCCGTTTCTACGGAAATGGAAGGTCAGAGATATTGACGATTCTCGCTTTTATTTAGCGTATGCCCGTTTCTGCGGAAATGGAAGGTCAGAGATATTGACGACTCTCGCTTTTATTTAGCGTATGCCCGTTTCTGCAGAAATGGAAGGTCATAGATATTGACGGTTCTCGCTTTTATTTAGCGTATGCCCGTTTCTACGGAAATGGAAGGTCAGAGATATTGACGATTCTCGCTTTTATTTAGCGTATGTCCGTTTCTGCGGAAATGGAAGGTCAGAGATATTGACGACTCTCGCTTTTATTTAGCGTATGCCCGTTTCTGCAGAAATGGAAGGTCAGAGATATTGACGGTTCTCGCTTTTATTTAGCGTATGCCCGTTTCTACGGAAATGGAAGGTCAGAGATATTGACGGTTCTCGCTTTTATTTAGCGTATGCCCATTTCTGCGGAAATGGAAGGTCAAAGATATTGACGATTCTCGCTTTTATTTAGCGTATGCCCGTTTCTGTGGAAATGGAAGGTCAGAGATATTGACGATTCTCTCTTTTATTTAGCGTATGCCCGTTTCTATGGAAATGGAAGGTCAGAGATATTGACAATTCTCGCTTTTATTCAGCGTATGCCCGTTTCTGCGGAAATGGAAGGTCAGAGATATTGACGATTCTCTCTTTTATTTAGCGTATGCGTGTTTCTGCGGAAATGGAAGGTCAGAGATATTGACGATTCTCGCTTTTATATAGCATATGCCCGTTTCTGTGGAAATGGAAGGTCAGAGATATTGACGATTCTCGCTTTTATTCAGCGTATGCCCGTTTCTGCGGAAATGGAAGGTCCGAGATATTGACGATTCTCTCTTTTATTTAGCGTATGCCCGTTTCTGCAGAAATGGAAGGTCAGAGATATTGACGATTCAAGCTTTTATTTTGCGTATGCCCGTTTCTGCGGAAATGGAAGGTCATAGATATTGACGATTCTGGCTTTTATTTAGCGTATGCCCGTTTCTGCGGAAATGGAAGGTCAGAGATATTGACGATTCTCTCTTTTATTTAGCGTATGCCCGTTTCTGCAGAAATGGAAGGTCAGAGATTTTGACGGTTCTCGCTTTTATTTAGCGTATGCCCGTTTCTGCAGAAATGGAAGGTCAGGGATATTGACGGTTCTCGCTTTTATTTAGCGTATGCCCGTTTGTGTGGAAATGGAAGGTCAGAGATATTGAAGGTTCTCGCTTTTATTTAGCGTATGCTCGTTTCTGCAGAAATGGAAGGTCAGAGATATTGACGATTCTCGATTTTATTTAGCGTATGCCCGTTTCTGCGGAAATGGAAGGTCAGAGATATTGACAATTCTCGCTTTTATTCAGCGTATGCCCGTTTCTGCGGAAATGGAAGGTCAGAGATATTGACGATTCTCTCTTTTATTTAGCGTATGCCCGTTTCTGCAGAAATGGAAGGTCAGAGATATTGACGATTCAAGCTTTTATTTTGCGTATGCCCGTTTCTGCGGAAATGGAAGGTCAGAGATATTGACGATTCTCGCTTTTATTTAGCGTATACCCGTTTCTGTGGAAATGGAAGGTCAGAGATATTGAAGGTTCTCGCTTTTATTAAGCGTATGCTCGTTTCTGCAGAAATGGAAGGTCAGAGATATTGACGGTTCTCGATTTTATTTAGCATATGCCAGTTTCTGTGGAAATGGAAGGTCAGAGATATTCATGATTCTCGCTTTTATTTAGCGTATGCCCGTTTCTGCGGAAATGGAAGGTCACAGATATTGACGATTCTCACTTTTATTTAGCGTATGCCCATTTCTACGGAAATAGAAGGTCAGAGATATTGACGATTCCGCTTTTGTTTAATGTATGCCGTTTTTCTACGGAAATGGAAGGTCAGAGATATTGACGATTCTCGCTTTTATTTAGCGTATGCCCGTTTCTGCGGAAATGGAAGGTCAGAGATATTGACGGTTCTCGCTTTTATAAAGCGTATGCCCGTTTCTGCGGAAATGGAAGGTCAGAGATAGTGACGACTCTCGCTTTTATTTAGCGTATGCCCGTTTCTGCAGAAATGGAAGGTCATAGATATTGACGGTTCTCGCTTTTATTTAGCGTATGCCCGTTTCTACGGAAATGGAAGGTCAGAGATATTGACGATTCTCGCTTTTATTTAGCGTATGTCCGTTTCTGCGGAAATCGAAGGTCAGAGATATTGACGACTCTCGCTTTTATTTAGCGTATGCCCGTTTCTGCAGAAATGGAAGGTCAGAGATATTGACGGTTCTCGCTTTTATTTAGCGTATGCCCGTTTCTGCAGAAATGGAAGGTCAGAGATATTGACGGTTCTCGCTTTTATTTTGCGTATGCCCGTTTCTGCGGAAATGGAAGGTCAGAGATATTGACGGTTCTCGCTTTTATTTAGCGTATGCTCGTTTCTGCAGAAATGGAAGGTCAGAGATATTGACGGTTCTCGCGTTTATTTAGCATATGCCAGTTTCTGTGGAAATGGAAGGTCAGAGATATTGACAATTCTCGCTTTTATTCAGCGTATGCCCGTTTCTGCGGAAATGGAAGGTCAGAGATATTGACGATTCTCTCTTTTATTTAGCGTATGCGCGTTTCTGCGGAAATGGAAGGTCAGAGATATTGACGATTCTCGCTTTTATATAGCATATGCCCGTTTCTGTGGAAATGGAAGGTCAGAGATATTGACAATTCTCGCTTTTATTCAGCGTATGCCCGTTTCTGCGGAAATGGAAGGTCGGAGATATTGACGATTCTCTCTTTTATTTAGCGTATGCCCGTTTCTGCAGAAATGGAAGGTCAGAGATATTGACGATTCAAGCTTTTATTTTGCGTATGCCCGTTTCTGCGGAAATGGAAGGTCAGAGATATTGACGATTCTCGCTTTTATTTAGCGTATGCCCGTTTCTGCGGAAATGGAAGGTCAGAGATATTGACGATTCTCTCTTTTATTTAGCGTATGCCCGTTTCTGCAGAAATTGAAGGTCAGAGATTTTGACGGTTCTCGCTTTTATTTAGCGTATGCCCGTTTCTGCAGAAATGGAAGGTCAGGGATATTGACGATTCAAGCTTTTATTTTGCGTATGCCCGTTTCTGCGAAAATGGAAGGTCAGAGATATTGACGATTCTCGCTTTTATTTAGCGTATACCCGTTTCTGTGGAAATGGAAGGTCAGAGATATTGAAGGTTCTCGCTTTTATTAAGCGTATGCTCGTTTCTGCAGAAATGGAAGGTCAGAGATATTGACGGTTCTCGATTTTATTTAGCATATGCCAGTTTCTGTGGAAATGGAAGGTCAGAGATATTGATGATTCTCGCTTTTATTTAGCGTATGCCCGTTTCTGCGGAAATGGAAGGTCACAGATATTGACGATTCTCACTTTTATTTAGCGTATGCCGATTTCTACGGAAATAGAAGGTCAGAGATATTGACGATTCCGCTTTTGTTTAACGTATGCCGTTTTTCTACGGAAATGGAAGGTCAGAGATATTGACGATTCTCGCTTTTATTTAGCGTATGCTCGTTTCTACGGAAATGGAAGGTCAGAGATATTGACGGTTCTCGCTTTTATAAAGCGTATGCCCGTTTCTGCGGAAATGGAAGGTCAGAGATATTGACGACTCTCGCTTTTATTTAGCGTATGCCCGTTTCTGCGGAAATGGAAGGTCATAGATATTGACGATTCTCGCTTTTATTTAGCGTATGCCCGTTTCTACGGAAATGGAAGGTCATAGATATTGACGATTCTCGCTTTTATTTAGCGTATGTCCGTTTCTGCAGAAATGGAAGGTCAGAGATATTGACGACTCTCGCTTTTATTTAGCGTATGCCCGTTTCTGCGGAAATGGAAGGTCAAAGATATTGACGGTTCTCGCTTTTATTTAGCGTATGCCCATTTCTGCGGAAATGGAAGGTCAAAGATATTGACGGTTCTCACTTTTATTTAGCGTATGCCCATTTCTGCGGAAATGGAAGGTCAGAGATATTGACGATTCTCGCTTTTATTTAGCGTATGCCCGTTTCTGTGGAAATGGAAGGTCAGAGATATTGACGATTCTCGCTTTTATTTAGCGTATGCCCGTTTCTGCAGAAATGGAAGGTCAGAGATATTGACGGTTCTCGCTTTTATTTAACGTATGCGCGTTTCTGCGGAAATGGAAGGTCAGAGATATTGACGATTCTCGCTTTTATATAGCATATGCCCGTTTTTATGGAAATGGAAGGTCAGAGATATTGAAAATTCTCGCTTTTATTCAGCGTATGCCCGTTTCTGCGGAAATGGAAGGTCAGAGATATTGACGATTCTCGCTTTTATTCAGCGTATGCCTGTTTCTGCGGAAATGGAAGGTCAGAGATATTGACGGTTCTCTATTTTATTTAGCGTATGCCCGTTTCTGCAGAAATGGAAGGTCAGAGATATTGACGGTTCTCGCTTTTATTTAGCGTATGCCCGTTTCTGCAGAAATGGAAGGTCAGGGATATTGACGGTTCTCGCTTTTATTTAGCGTATGCCCGTTTCTGTGGAAATGGAAGGTCAGAGATATTGAAGGTTCTCGCTTTTATTTAGTGTATGCTCGTTTCTGCAGAAATGGAAGGTCAGAGATATTGATGATTCTCGCTTTTATTTAGCGTATGCCCGTTTCTGCAGAAATGGAAGGTCAGAGATATTGACAATTCTCGCTTTTATTCAGCGTATGCCCGTTTCTGCGGAAATGGAATGTCAGAGATATTGACGATTCTCTCTTTTATTTAGCGTATGCCCGTTTCTGCAGAAATGGAAGGTCAGAGATATTGACAATTCAAGCTTTTATTTTACGTATGCCCATTTCTACGGAAATAGAAGGTTAGAGATATTGACGATTCTCGCTTTTGTTTAACGTATGTTGTTTTTCTACGGAAATGGAAGGTCAGAGATATTGACGATTCTCGCTTTTATTTAGCATATGCCCGTTTCTGCAGAAATGGAAGGTCAGAGATATTGACGGTTCTCGCTTTTATAAAGCGTATGCCCGTTTCTGCGGAAATGGAAGGTCAGAGATATTGACGACTCTCGCTTTTATTTAGCGTATGCCCGTTTCTGCAGAAATGGAAGGTCATAGATATTGACGGTTCTCGCTTTTATTTAGCGTATGCCCGTTTCTACGGAAATGGATGGTCAGAGATATTGACGATTCTCGCTTTTATTTAGCGTATGTCCGTTTCTGCGGAAATGGAAGGTCAGAGATATTGACGACTCTCGCTTTTATTTAGCGTATGCCCGTTTCTGCAGAAATGGAAGGTCAGAGATATTGACGGTTCTCGCTTTTATTTAGCGTATGCCCGTTTCTACGGAAATGGAAGGTCAAAGATATTGACGGTTCTCGCTTTTATTTAGCGTATGCCCATTTCTGCGGAAATGGAAGGTCAGAGATATTGACGGTTCTCGCTTTTATTTAGTGTATGCCCATTTCTGCGGAAATGGAAGGTCAAAGATATTGACGATTCTCGCTTTTATTTAGCGTACGCCCGTTTCTGTGGAAATGGAAGGTCAGAGATATTGACGATTCTCGCTTTTATTTAGCGTATGCTCGTTTCTGCAGAAATGGAAGGTCAGAGATATTGACGGTTCTCGCTTTTATTTAACGTATGCGCGTTTCTGCGGAAATGGAAGGTCAGAGATATTGACGATTCTCGCTTTTATATAGCATATGCCCGTTTTTGTGGAAATGGAAGGTTAGAGATATTGACAATTCTCGCTTTTATTCAGCGTATGCCCGTTTCTGCGGAAATGGAAGGTCAGAGATATTGACGATTCTCGCTTTTATTTAGCGTATGCCCGTTTCTGCGGAAATGGAAGGTCAGAGATATTGACGGTTCTCTCTTTTATTTAGCGTATGCCCGTTTCTGCAGAAAAGGAAGGTCAGAGATATTGACGGTTCTCGCTTTTATTTAGCGTATGCCCGTTTCTGCAGAAATGGAAGGTCAGGGATATTGACGGTTCTCGCTTTTATTTAGCGTATGCCTGTTTCTGTGGAAATGGAAGGTCAGAGATATTGAAGGTTCTCGCTTTTATTTAGCGTATGCTAGTTTCTGCAGAAATGGAAGGTCAGAGATATTGACGATTCTCGCTTTTATTTAGCATATGCCCGTTTCTGCGGAAATGGAAGGTCAGAGATATTGACAATTCTCGATTTTATTCAGCGTATGCCCGTTTCTGCGGAAATGGAATGTCAGAGATATTGACGATTCTCTCTTTTATTTAGCGTATGCCCGTTTCTGCAAAAATGGAAGGTCAGAGATATTGACGATTCAAGCTTTTATTTTGCGTATGCCCGTTTCTGCGGAAATGGAAGGTCAGAGATATTGACGATTCTCGCTTTTATTTAGCGTATACCCGTTTCTGCGGAAATGGAAGGTCAGAGATATTGAAGGTTCTCGCTTTTATTAAGCGTATGCTCGTTTCTGCAGAAATGGAAGGTCAGAGATATTGACGGTTCTCGATTTTATTTAGCATATGCCAGTTTCTGTGGAAATGGAAGGTCAGAGATATTGATGATTCTCGCTTTTATTTAGCGTATGCCCGTTTCTGCGGAAATGGAAGGTCACAGATATTGACGATTCTCACTTTTATTTAGCGTATGCCCATTTCTACGGAAATAGAAGGTCAGAGATATTGACGATTCCGCTTTTGTTTAACGTATGCCGTTTTTCTACGGAAATGGAAGGTCAGAGATATTGACGGTTCTCGCTTTTATTTAGCGTATGCCCATTTCTGCGGAAATGGAAGGTCAGAGATATTGACGGTTCTCGCTTTTATTTAGTGTATGCCCATTTCTGCGGAAATGGAAGGTCAAAGATATTGACGATTCTCGCTTTTATTTAGCGTATGCCCGTTTCTGTGGAAATGGAAGGTCAGAGATATTGACGATTCTCGCTTTTATTTAGCGTATGCCCGTTTCTGCAGAAATGGAAGGTCAGAGATATTGACGGTTCTCGCTTTTATTTAACGTATGCGCGTTTCTGCGGAAATGGAAGGTCAGAGATATTGACGATTCTCGCTTTTATATAGCATATGCCCGTTTTTATGGAAATGGAAGGTCAGAGATATTGACAATTCTCGCTTTTATTTAGCGTATGCCCGTTTCTGCGGAAATGGAAGGTCAGAGATATTGACGATTCTCGCTTTTATTTAGCGTATGCCTGTTTCTGCGGAAATGGAAGGTCAGAGATATTGACGGTTCTCTCTTTTATTTAGCGTATTCCCGTTTCTGCAGAAATGGAAGGTCAGAGATATTGACGGTTCTCGCTTTTATTTAGCGTATGCCCGTTTCTGCAGAAATGGAAGGTCAGGGATATTGACGGTTCTCGCTTTTATTTAGCGTATGCCCGTTTCTGTGGAAATGGAAGGTCAGAGATATTGAAGGTTCTCGCTTTTATTTAGCGTATGCTCGTTTCTGCAGAAATGGAAGGTCAGAGATATTGACGATTCTCGCTTTTATTTAGCGTATGCCCGTTTCTGCGGAAATGGAAGGTCAGAGATATTGACAATTCTCGCTTTTATTCAGCGTATGCCCGTTTCTGCGGAAATGGAATGTCAGAGATATTGACGATTCTCTCTTTTATTTAGCGTATGCCCGTTTCTGCAGAAATGGAAGGTCAGAGATATTGACGATTCAAGCTTTTATTTTGCGTATGCCCGTTTCTACGGAAATAGAAGGTTAGAGATATTGACGATTCTCGCTTTTGTTTAACGTATGCCGTTTTTCTACGGAAATGGAAGGTCAGAGATATTGACGATTCTCGCTTTTATTTAGCGTATGCCCGTTTCTGCGGAAATGGAAGGTCAGAGATATTGACGGTTCTCGCTTTTATAAAGCGTATGCCCGTTTCTGCGGAAATGGAAGGTCAGAGATATTGACGACTCTCGCTTTTATTTAGCGTATGCCCGTTTCTGCAGAAATGGAAGGTCATAGATATTGACGGTTCTCGTTTTTATTTATCGTATGCCCGTTTCTACGGAAATGGAAGGTCAGAGATATTGATGATTCTCGCTTTTATTTAGCGTATGTCCGTTTCTGCGGAAATGGAAGGTCAGAGATATTGACGACTCTCGCTTTTATTTAGCGTATGCCCGTTTCTGCAGAAATGGAAGGTCAGAGATATTGACGGTTCTCGCTTTTATTTAGCGTATGCCCGTTTCTACGGAAATGGAAGGTCAAAGATATTGACGGTTCTCGCTTTTATTTAGCGTATGCCCATTTCTGCGGAAATGGAAGGTCAGAGATATTGACGGTTCTCGCTTTTATTTAGTGTATGCCCATTTCTGCGGAAATGGAAGGTCAAAGATATTGACAATTCTCGCTTTTATTCAGCGTATGCCCGTTTCTGCGGAAATGGAATGTCAGAGATATTGACGATTCAAGCTTTTATTTTGCGTATGCCCGTTTCTGCGGAAATGGAAGGTCAGAGATATTGACGATTCTCGCTTTTATTTAGCGTATACCCGTTTCTGCGGAAATGGAAGGTCAGAGATATTGAAGGTTCTCGCTTTTATTAAGCGTATGCTCGTTTCTGCAGAAATGGAAGGTCAGAGATATTGACGGTTCTCGATTTTATTTAGCATATGCCAGTTTCTGTGGAAATGGAAGGTCAGAGATATTGATGATTCTCGCTTTTATTTAGCGTATGCCCGTTTCTGCGGAAATGGAAGGTCACAGATATTGACGATTCTCACTTTTATTTAGCGTATGCCCATTTCTACGGAAATAGAAGGTCAGAGATATTGACGATTCCGCTTTTGTTTAACGTATGCCGTTTTTCTACGGAAATGGAAGGTCAGAGATATTGACGGTTCTCGCTTTTATTTAGCGTATGCCCATTTCTGCGGAAATGGAAGGTCAGAGATATTGACGGTTCTCGCTTTTATTTAGTGTATGCCCATTTCTGCGGAAATGGAAGGTCAAAGATATTGACGATTCTCGCTTTTATTTAGCGTATGCCCGTTTCTGTGGAAATGGAAGGTCAGAGATATTGACGATTCTCGCTTTTATTTAGCGTATGCCCGTTTCTGCAGAAATGGAAGGTCAGAGATATTGACGGTTCTCGCTTTTATTTAACGTATGCGCGTTTCTGCGGAAATGGAAGGTCAGAGATATTGACGATTCTCGCTTTTATATAGCATATGCCCGTTTTTATGGAAATGGAAGGTCAGAGATATTGACAATTCTCGCTTTTATTCAGCGTATGCCCGTTTCTGCGGAAATGGAAGGTCAGAGATATTGACGATTCTCGCTTTTATTTAGCGTATGCCTGTTTCTGCGGAAATGGAAGGTCAGAGATATTGACGGTTCTCTCTTTTATTTAGCGTATTCCCGTTTCTGCAGAAATGGAAGGTCAGAGATATTGACGGTTCTCGCTTTTATTTAGCATATGCCCGTTTCTGCAGAAATGGAAGGTCAGGGATATTGACGGTTCTCGCTTTTATTTAGCGTATGCCCGTTTCTGTGGAAATGGAAGGTCAGAGATATTGAAGGTTCTCGCTTTTATTTAGCGTATGCTCGTTTCTGCAGAAATGGAAGGTCAGAGATATTGACGATTCTCGCTTTTATTTAGCGTATGCCCGTTTCTGCGGAAATGGAAGGTCAGAGATATTGACAATTCTCGCTTTTATTCAGCGTATGCCCGTTTCTGCGGAAATGGAATGTCAGAGATATTGACGATTCTCTCTTTTATTTAGCGTATGCCCGTTTCTGCAGAAATGGAAGGTCAGAGATATTGACGATTCAAGCTTTTATTTTGCGTATGCCCGTTTCTACGGAAATAGAAGGTTAGAGATATTGACGATTCTCGCTTTTGTTTAACGTATGCCGTTTTTCTACGGAAATGGAAGGTCAGAGATATTGACGATTCTCGCTTTTATTTAGCGTATGCCCGTTTCTGCGGAAATGGAAGGTCAGAGATATTGACGGTTCTCGCTTTTATAAAGCGTATGCCCGTTTCTGCGGAAATGGAAGGTCAGAGATATTGACGACTCTCGCTTTTATTTAGCGTATGCCCGTTTCTGCAGAAATGGAAGGTCATAGATATTGACGGTTCTCGTTTTTATTTATCGTATGCCCGTTTCTACGGAAATGGAAGGTCAGAGATATTGATGATTCTCGCTTTTATTTAGCGTATGTCCGTTTCTGTGGAAATGGAAGGTCAGAGATATTGACGACTCTCGCTTTTATTTAGCGTATGCCCGTTTCTGCAGAAATGGAAGGTCAGAGATATTGACGGTTCTCGCTTTTATTTAGCGTATGCCCGTTTCTTCGGAAATGGAAGGTCAAAGATATTGACGGTTCTCGCTTTTATTTAGCGTATGCCCATTTCTGCGGAAATGGAAGGTCAGAGATATTGACGGTTCTCGCTTTTATTTAGTGTATGCCCATTTCTGCGGAAATGGAAGGTCAAAGATATTGACGATTCTCGCTTTTATTTAGCGTATGCCCGTTTCTGTGGAAATGGAAGGTCAGAGATATTGACGATTCTCGCTTTTATTTAGCGTATGCTCGTTTCTGCAGAAATGGAAGGTCAGAGATATTGACGGTTCTCGCTTTTATTTAACGTATGCGCATTTCTGCAGAAATGGAAGGTCAGAGATATTGACGATTCTCGCTTTTATATAGCATATGCCCGTTTTTGTGGAAATGGAAGGTCAGAGATATTGACAATTCTCGCTTTTATTCAGCGTATGCCCGTTTCTGCGGAAATGGAAGGTCAGAGATATTGACGATTCTCGCTTTTATTTAGCGTATGCCCGTTTCTGCGGAAATGGAAGGTCAGAGATATTGACGGTTCTCTCTTTTATTTAGCGTATGCCCGTTTCTGCAGAAATGGAAGGTCAGAGATATTGACGGTTCTCGCTTTTATTTAGCGTATGCCCGTTTCTGCAGAAATGGAAGGTCAGGGATATTGACGGTTCTCGCTTTTATTTAGCGTATGCCCGTTTCTGTGGAAATGGAAGGTCAGAGATATTGAAGGTTCTCGCTTTTATTTAGCGTATGCTCGTTTCTGCAGAAATGGAAGGTCAGAGATATTGACGATTCTCGCTTTTATTTAGCGTATGCCCGTTTCTGCGGAAATGGAAGGTCAGAGATATTGACAATTCTCGCTTTTATTCAGCGTATGCCCGTTTCTGCGGAAATGGAATGTCAGAGATATTGACGATTCTCTCTTTTATTTAGCGTATGCCCGTTTCTGCAGAAATGGAAGGTCAGAGATATTGACGATTCAAGCTTTTATTTTGCGTATGCCCGTTTCTGGGGAAATGGAAGGTCAGAGATATTGACGATTCTCGCTTTTATTTAGCGTATACCCATTTCTGCGGAAATGGAAGGTCAGAGATATTGAAGGTTCTCGCTTTTATTAAGCGTATGCTCGTTTTTGCAGAAATGGAAGGTCAGAGATATTGACGGTTCTCGATTTTATTTAGCATATGCCAGTTTCTGTGGAAATGGAAGGTCAGAGATATTGATGATTCTCGCTTTTATTTAGCGTATGCCCGTTTCTGCGGAAATGGAAGGTCATAGATATTGACGATTCTCACTTTTATTTAGCGTATGCCCATTTCTACGGAAATAGAAGGTCAGAGATATTGACGATTCTCGCTTTTATTTAGCGTATGCCCGTTTCTGCAGAAATGGAAGGTCAGAGATATTGACGATTCAAGCTTTTATTTTGCGTATGCCCGTTTCTGCGGAAATGGAAGGTCAGAGATATTGACGATTCTCGCTTTTATTTAGCGTATGCCCGTTTCTGCAGAAATGGAAGGTCAGAGATATTGACGATTCTCTCTTTTATTTAGCGTATGCCCGTTTCTGCAGAAATGGAAGGTCAGAGATATTGACGGTTCTCGCTTTTATTTAGCGTATGCCCGTTTCTGCAGAAATGGAAGGTCAGGGATATTGACGGTTCTCGCTTTTATTTAGCGTATGCCCGTTTCTGTGGAAATGGAAGGTCAGAGATAATGAAGGTTCTCGCTTTTATTTAGCGTATGCTCGTTTATGCAGAAATGGAAGGTCAGAGATATTGACGATTCTCGCTTTTATTTAGCGTATGCCCGTTTCTGCGGAAATGGAAGGTCAGAGATATTGACAATTCTCGCTTTTATTCAGCGTATGCCCGTTTCTGCGGAAATGGAATGTCATAGATATTGACGATTCTCTCTTTTATTTAGCGTATGCCCGTTTCTGCAGAAATGGAAGGTCAGAGATATTGACGATTCAAGCTTTTATTTTGCGTATGCCCGTTTCTGCGGAAATGGAAGGTCAGAGATATTGACGATTCTCGCTTTTATTTAGCGTATACCCGTTTCTGCGGAAATGGAAGGTCAGAGATATTGACGATTCTCGCTTTTATTTAGCGTATACCCGTTTCTGCGGAAATGGAAGGTCAGAGATATTGAAGGTTCTCGCTTTTATTAAGCGTATGCTCGTTTTTGCAGAAATGGAAGGTCAGAGATATTGACGGTTCTCGATTTTATTTAGCATATGCCAGTTTCTGTGGAAATAGAAGGTCAGAGATATTGATGATTCTCGCTTTTATTTAGCGTATGCCCGTTTCTGCGGAAATGGAAGGTCACTGATATTGACGATTCTCACTTTTATTTAGCGTATGCCCATTTCTACGGAAATAGAAGGTCGGAGATATTGACGATTCTCGCTTTTATTTAGCGTATGCCCGTTTCTGCAGAAATGGAAGGTCAGAGATATTGACGGTTCTTGCTTTTATTTTGCGTATGCCCGTTTCTGCGGAAATGGAAGGTCAGAGATATTGACGGTTCTCGCTTTTATTTAGCGTATGCCCGTTTCTGTGGAAATGTAAGGTCAGAGATATTGAAGGTTCTCGCTTTTATTTAGCGTATGCTCGTTTCTGCAGAAATGGAAGGTCAGAGATATTGACGGTTCTCGCTTTTATTTAGCATATGCCAGTTTCTGTGGAAATGGAAGGTCAGAGATATTGACAATTCTCGCTTTTATTCAGCGTATGCCCGTTTCTGCGGAAATGGAAGGTCAGAGATATTGACGATTCTCTCTTTTATTTAGCGTATGCGCGTTTCTGCGGAAATGGAAGGTCAGAGATATTGACGATTCTCGCTTTTATATAGCATATGCCCGTTTCTGTGGAAATGGAAGGTCAGAGATATTGACAATTCTCGCTTTTATTCAGCGTATGCCCGTTTCTGCGGAAATGGAAGGTCGGAGATATTGACGATTCTCTCTTTTATTTAGCGTATGCCCGTTTCTGCAGAAATGGAAGGTCAGAGATATTGACAATTCAAGCTTTTATTTTGCGTATGCCCGTTTTTGCGGAAATGGAAGGTCAGAGATATTGACGATTCTCGCTTTTATTTAGCGTATACCCGTTTCTGCGGAAATGGAAGGTCAGAGATATTGACGATTCTCTCTTTTATTTAGCGTATGCCCGTTTCTGCAGAAATGGAAGGTCAGAGATTTTGACGGTTCTCGCTTTTATTTAGCGTATGCCCGTTTCTGCAAAAATGGAAGGTCAGGGATATTGACGATTCAAGCTTTTATTTTGCGTATGCCCGTTTCTGCGGAAATGGAAGGTCAGAGATATTGACGATTCTCGCTTTTATTTAGCGTATACCCGTTTCTGTGGAAATGGAAGGTCAGAGATATTGAAGGTTCTCGCTTTTATTAAGCGTATGCTCGTTTCTGCAGAAATGGAAGGTCAGAGATATTGACGGTTCTCGATTTTATTTAGCATATGCCAGTTTCTGTGGAAATGGAAGGTCAGAGATATTGATGATTCTCGCTTTTATTTAGCGTATGCCCGTTTCTGCGGAAATGGAAGGTCACAGATATTGACGATTCTCACTTTTATTTAGCGTATGCCGATTTCTACGGAAATAGAAGGTCAGAGATATTGACGATTCCGCTTTTGTTTAACGTATGCCGTTTTTCTACGGAAATGGAAGGTCAGAGATATTGACGATTCTCGCTTTTATTTAGCGTATGCTCGTTTCTGCGGAAATGGAAGGTCAGAGATATTGACGATTCTCGCTTTTATTTAGCGTATGCCCGTTTCTATGGAAATGGAAGGTCAGAGATATTGACGATTCTCGCTTTTATTTAGCGTATGCTCGTTTCTGCAGAAATGGAAGGTCAGAGATATTGACGGTTCTCGCTTTTATTTAACGTATGCGCGTTTCTGCGGAAATGGAAGGTCAGAGATATTGACGATTCTCGCTTTTATTTAGCGTATGCCCGTTTTTGTGGAAATGGAAGGTCAGAGATATTGATAATTCTCGCTTTTATTCAGCGTATGCCCGTTTCTGCGGAAATGGAAGGTCAGAGATATTGACGGTTCTCGCTTTTATTTAGCGTATGCCCGTTTCTGCGGAAATGGAAGGTCAGAGATATTGACGGTTCTCTCTTTTATTTAGCGTATGCCCGTTTCTGCAGAAATGGAAGGTCAGAGATATTGACGGTTCTCGCTTTTATTTAGCGTATGCCCGTTTCTGTGGAAATGGAAGGTCAGAGATATTGAAGGTTCTCGCTTTTATTTAGCGTATGCTCGTTTCTGCGGAAATGGAAGGTCAGAGATATTGACGATTCTCTCTTTTATTTAGCGTATGCCCGTTTCTGCAGAAATGGAAGGTCAGAGATTTTGACGGTTCTCGCTTTTATTTAGCGTATGCCCGTTTCTGCAAAAATGGAAGGTCAGGGATATTGACGATTCAAGCTTTTATTTTGCGTATGCCCGTTTCTGCGGAAATGGAAGGTCAGAGATATTGACGATTCTCGCTTTTATTTAGCGTATACCCGTTTCTGTGGAAATGGAAGGTCAGAGATATTGAAGGTTCTCGCTTTTATTAAGCGTATGCTCGTTTCTGCAGAAATGGAAGGTCAGAGATATTGACGGTTCTCGATTTTATTTAGTATATGCCAGTTTCTGTGGAAATGGAAGGTCAGAGATATTGATGATTCTCGCTTTTATTTAGCGTATGCCCGTTTCTGCGGAAATGGAAGGTCACAGATATTGACGATTCTCACTTTTATTTAGCGTATGCCGATTTCTACGGAAATAGAAGGTCAGAGATATTGACGATTCCGCTTTTGTTTAACGTATGCCGTTTTTCTACGGAAATGGAAGGTCAGAGATATTGACGATTCTCGCTTTTATTTAGCGTATGCTCGTTTCTGCGGAAATGGAAGGTCAGAGATATTGACGATTCTCGCTTTTATTTAGCGTATGCCCGTTTCTATGGAAATGGAAGGTCAGAGATATTGACGATTCTCGCTTTTATTTAGCGTATGCTCGTTTCTGCAGAAATGGAAGGTCAGAGATATTGACGGTTCTCGCTTTTATTTAACGTATGCGCGTTTCTGCGGAAATGGAAGGTCAGAGATATTGACGATTCTCGCTTTTATTTAGCGTATGCCCGTTTTTGTGGAAATGGAAGGTCAGAGATATTGATAATTCTCGCTTTTATTCAGCGTATGCCCGTTTCTGCGGAAATGGAAGGTCAGAGATATTGACGGTTCTCGCTTTTATTTAGCGTATGCCCGTTTCTGCGGAAATGGAAGGTCAGAGATATTGACGGTTCTCTCTTTTATTTAGCGTATGCCCGTTTCTGCAGAAATGGAAGGTCAGAGATATTGACGGTTCTCGCTTTTATTTAGCGTATGCCCGTTTCTGTGGAAATGGAAGGTCAGAGATATTGAAGGTTCTCGCTTTTATTTAGCGTATGCTCGTTTCTGCAGAAATGGAAGGTCAGAGATATTGACGATTCTCGCTTTTATTTAGCGTATGCCCGTTTCTGCGGAAATGGAAGGTCAGAGATATTGACAATTCTCGCTTTTATTCAGCGTATGCCCGTTTCTGCGGAAATGGAATGTCAGAGATATTGACGATTCTCTCTTTTATTTAGCGTATGCCCGTTTCTGCAGAAATGGAAGGTCAGAGATATTGACGATTCAAGCTTTTATTTTGCGTATGCCCGTTTCTGCGGAAATGCAAGGTCAGAGATATTGACGATTCTCGCTTTTATTTAGCGTATACCCGTTTCTGCGGAAATGGAAGGTCAGAGATATTGAAGGTTCTCGCTTTTATTAAGCGTATGCTCGTTTCTGCAGAAATGGAAGGTCAGAGATATTGACGGTTCTCGATTTTATTTAGCATATGCCAGTTTCTGTGGAAATGGAAGGTCAGAGATATTGATGATTCTCGCTTTTATTTAGCGTATGCCCGTTTCTGCGGAAATGGAAGGTCAAAGATATTGACGATTCTCACTTTTATTTAGCGTATGCCCATTTCTACGGAAATAGAAGGTCAGAGATATTGACGATTCCGCTTTTGTTTAACGTATGCCGTTTTTCTACGGAAATGGAAGGTCAGAGATATTGACGGTTCTCGCTTTTATTTAGCGTATGCCCATTTCTGCGGAAATGGAAGGTCAGAGATATTGACGGTTCTCGCTTTTATTTAGTGTATGCCCATTTCTGCGGAAATGGAAGGTCAAAGATATTGACGATTCTCGCTTTTATTTAGCGTATGCCCGTTTCTGTGGAAATGGAAGGTCAGAGATATTGACGATTCTCGCTTTTATTTAGCGTATGCCCGTTTCTGCGGAAATGGAAGGTCAGAGATATTGACGGTTCTCGCTTTTATTTAACGTATGCGCGTTTCTGCGGAAATGGAAGGTCAGAGATATTGACGATTCTCGCTTTTATATAGCATATGCCCGTTTTTATGGAAATGGAAGGTCAGAGATATTGACAATTCTCGCTTTTATTCAGCGTATGCCCGTTTCTGCGGAAATGGAAGGTCAGAGATATTGACGATTCTCGCTTTTATTTAGCGTATGCCTGTTTCTGCGGAAATGGAAGGTCAGAGATATTGACGGTTCTCTCTTTTATTTAGCGTATGCCCGTTTCTGCAGAAATGGAAGGTCAGAGATATTGACGGTTCTCGCTTTTATTTAGCGTATGCCCGTTTCTGCAGAAATGGAAGGTCAGGGATATTGACGGTTCTCGCTTTTATTTAGCGTATGCCCGTTTCTTTGGAAATGGAAGGTCAGAGATATTGAAGGTTCTCGCTTTTATTTAGCGTATGCTCGTTTCTGCAGAAATGGAAGGTCAGAGATATTGACGATTCTCGCTTTTATTTAGCGTATGCCCGTTTCTGCGGAAATGGAAGGTCAGAGATATTGACAATTCTCGCTTTTATTCAGCGTATGCCCGTTTCTGCGGAAATGGAATGTCAGAGATATTGACGATTCTCTCTTTTATTTAGCGTATGCCCGTTTCTGCAGAAATGGAAGGTCAGAGATATTGACGATTCAAGCTTTTATTTTGCGTATGCCCGTTTCTACGGAAATAGAAGGTCAGAGATATTGACGATTCTCGCTTTTGTTTAACGTATGCCGTTTTTCTACGGAAATGGAAGGTCAGAGATATTGACGATTCTCGCTTTTATTTAGCGTATGCCCGTTTCTGCGGAAATGGAAGGTCAGAGATATTGACGGTTCTCGCTTTTATAAAGCGTATGCCCGTTTCTGCGGAAATGGAAGGTCAGAGATATTGACGACTCTCGCTTTTATTTAGCGTATGCCCGTTTCTGCAGAAATGGAAGGTCATAGATATTGACGGTTCTCGCTTTTATTTAGCGTATGCCCGTTTCTACGGAAATGGAAGGTCAGAGATATTGACGATTCTCGCTTTTATTTAGCGTATGCCCGTTTCTGCGAAAATGGAAGGTCAGAGATATTGACAGTTCTCTCTTTTATTTAGCGTATGCCCGTTTCTGCAGAAATGGAAGGTCAGAGATATTGACGGTTCTCGCTTTTATTTAGCGTATGCCCGTTTCTACGGAAATGGAAGGTCAAAGATATTGACGGTTCTCGCTTTTATTTAGCGTATGCCCATTTCTGCGGAAATGGAAGGTCAGAGATATTGACGGTTCTCGCTTTTATTTAGTGTATGCCCATTTCTGCGGAAATGGAAGGTCAGAGATATTGACGATTCTCGCTTTTATTTAGCGTATGCCCGTTTCTGTGGAAATGGAAGGTCAGAGATATTGACGATTCTCGCTTTTATTTAGCGTATGCCCGTTTCTGCAGAAATGGAAGGTCAGAGATATTGACGGTTCTCGCTTTTATTTAACGTATGCGCGTTTCTGCGAAAATGGAAGGTCATAGATATTGACGATTCTCGCTTTTATATAGCATATGCTCGTTTTTGTGGAAATGGAAGGTCAGAGATATTGACAATTCTCGCTTTTATTCAGCGTATGCCCGTTTCTGCGGAAATGGAAGGTCAGAGATATTGACGGTTCTCGCTTTTATTTAGCATATGCCAGTTTCTGTGGAAATGGAAGGTCAGAGATATTGACGATTCTCGCTTTTATTTAGCGTATGCCCGTTTCTGCGAAAATGGAAGGTCAGAGATATTGACAGTTCTCTCTTTTATTTAGCGTATGCCCGTTTCTGCAGAAATGGAAGGTCAGAGATATTGACGGTTCTCGCTTTTATTTAGCGTATGCCTGTTTCTGCAGAAATGGAAGGTCAGAGATATTGACGGTTCTCGCTTTTATTTAGCGTATGCCCGTTTCTGCAGAAATGGAAGGTCAGGGATATTGACGGTTCTCGCTTTTATTTAGCGTATGCCCGTTTCTGCGGAAATGGAAGGTCAGAGATATTGACGACTCTCGCTTTTATTTAGCGTATGCCCGTTTCTGCAGAAATGGAAGGTCAGAGATATTGACGGTTCTCGCTTTTATTTAGCGTATGCCCGTTTCTACGGAAATGGAAGGTCAAAGATATTGACGGTTCTCGCTTTTATTTAGCGTATGCCCATTTCTGCGGAAATGGAAGGTCAGAGATATTGACGGTTCTCGCTTTTATTTAGTGTATGCCCATTTCTGCGGAAATGGAAGGTCAGAGATATTGACGATTCTCGCTTTTATTTAGCGTATGCCCGTTTCTGTGGAAATGGAAGGTCAGAGATATTGACGATTCTCGCTTTTATTTAGCGTATGCCCGTTTCTG
This sequence comes from Lathyrus sativus, assembly GCA_963859935.3. NCBI lineage: Eukaryota > Viridiplantae > Streptophyta > Magnoliopsida > Fabales > Fabaceae > Lathyrus > Lathyrus sativus. The sequence continues at coordinate 162,050 of CAWUDS030002857.1, forward strand.
CAGAAATGGAAGGTCAGAGATATTGACGGTTCTCGCTTTTATTTAACGTATGCGCGTTTCTGCGAAAATGGAAGGTCATAGATATTGACGATTCTCGCTTTTATATAGCATATGCTCGTTTTTGTGGAAATGGAAGGTCAGAGATATTGACAATTCTCGCTTTTATTCAGCGTATGCCCGTTTCTGCGGAAATGGAAGGTCAGAGATATTGACGGTTCTCGCTTTTATTTAGCATATGCCAGTTTCTGTGGAAATGGAAGGTCAGAGATATTGACGATTCTCGCTTTTATTTAGCGTATGCCCGTTTCTGCGAAAATGGAAGGTCAGAGATATTGACAGTTCTCTCTTTTATTTAGCGTATGCCCGTTTCTGCAGAAATGGAAGGTCAGAGATATTGACGGTTCTCGCTTTTATTTAGCGTATGCCTGTTTCTGCAGAAATGGAAGGTCAGAGATATTGACGGTTCTCGCTTTTATTTAGCGTATGCCCGTTTCTGCAGAAATGGAAGGTCAGGGATATTGACGGTTCTCGCTTTTATTTAGCGTATGCCCGTTTCTGTGGAAATGGAAGGTCAGAGATATTGACAATTCTCGCTTTTATTCAGCGTATGCCCGTTTCTGCGGAAATGGAATGTCAGAGATATTGACGACTCTCTCTTTTATTTAGCGTATGCCCGTTTCTGCAGAAATGGAAGGTCAGAGATATTGACGATTCAAGCTTTTATTTTGCGTATGTCCGTTTTTGCGGAAATGGAAGGTCAGAGATATTGACGATTCTCGCTTTTATTTAGCGTATACCCGTTTCTGCGGAAATGGAAGGTCAGAGATATTGAAGGTTCTCGCTTTTATTAAGCGTATGCTCGTTTCTGCAGAAATGGAAGGTCAGAGATATTGACGGTTCTCGATTTTATTTAGCATATGCCAGTTTCTGTGGAAATGGAAAGTCAGAGATATTGATGATTCTCGCTTTTATTTAGCGTATGCCCGTTTATGCGGAAATGGAAGGTCACAGATATTGACGATTCTCACTTTTATTTAGCGTATGCCCATTTCTACGGAAATAGAAGGTCAGAGATATTGACGATTCCGCTTTTGTTTAACGTATGCCGTTTTTCTACGGAAATGGAAGGTCAGAGATTTTGACGATTCTCGCTTTTATTTAGCGTATGCCCGTTTCTGCGGAAATGGAAGGTCAGAGATATTGACGGTTCTCGCTTTTATAAAGCGTATGCCCGTTTCTGCGGAAATGGAAGGTCAGAGATATTGACGACTCTCGCTTTTATTTAGCGTATGCCCGTTTCTGCAGAAATGGAAGGTCATAGATATTGACGGTTCTCGCTTTTATTTAGCGTATGCCCGTTTCTACGGAAATGGAAGGTCAGAGATATTGACGATTCTCGCTTTTATTTAGCGTATGTCCGTTTCTGCGGAAATGGAAGGTCAGAGATATTGACGACTCTCGCTTTTATTTAGCGTATGTCCGTTTCTGCAGAAATGGAAGGTCAGAGATATTGACGGTTCTCGCTTTTATTTAGCGTATGCCCGTTTCTGCAGAAATGGAAGGTCAGAGATATTGACGGTTCTCGCTTTTATTTTGCGTATGCCCGTTTCTGCGGAAATGGAAGGTCAGAGATATTGACGGTTCTCGCTTTTATTTAGCGTATGCCCGTTTCTATGGAAATGTAAGGTCAGAGATATTGAAGGTTCTCGCTTTTATTTAGCGTATGCTCGTTTCTGCAGAAATGGAAGGTCAGAGATATTGACGGTTCTCGCTTTTATTTAGCATATGCCAGTTTCTGTGGAAATGGAAGGTCAGAGATATTGATGATTCTCGCTTTTATTTAGCGTATGCCCGTTTCTGCGGAAATGGAAGGTCACAGATATTGACGATTCTCGCTTTTATTTAGCGTATACCCATTTCTACGGAAATAGAAGGTCAGAGATATTGACAATTCTCGCTTTTATTCAGCGTATGCCCGTTTCTGCGGAAATGGAAGGTCAGAGATATTGACGATTCTCGCTTTTATTTAGCGTATGCCCGTTTCTGCGGAAATGGAAGGTCAGAGATATTGACGGTTCTCTCTTTTATTTAGCGTATGCCCGTTTCTGCAGAAATGGAAGGTCAGAGATATTGACGGTTCTCGCTTTTATTTAGCGTATGCCCGTTTCTGCAGAAATGGAAGGTCAGAGATATTGACGGTTCTCGCTTTTATTTAACGTATGCGCGTTTCTGCGAAAATGGAAGGTCAGAGATATTGACGATTCTCGCTTTTATATAGCATATGCTCGTTTTTGTGGAAATGGAAGGTCAGAGATATTGACAATTCTCGCTTTTATTCAGCGTATGCCCGTTTCTGCGGAAATGGAAGGTCAGAGATATTGACGATTCTCACTTTTATTTAGCGTATGCCCGTTTCTGCGAAAATGGAAGGTCAGAGATATTGACAGTTCTCTCTTTTATTTAGCGTATGCCCGTTTCTGCAGAAATGGAAGGTCAGAGATATTGACGATTCTCGCTTTTATTTAGCGTATGCCCGTTTCTGCAGAAATGGAAGGTCAGAGATATTGACGATTCTCGCTTTTATTTAGCGTATGCCCGTTTCTGCAGAAATGGAAGGTCAGAGATATTGACGATTCAAGCTTTTATTTTGCGTATGCCCGTTTCTACGGAAATAGAAGGTCAGAGATATTGACGATTCTCGCTTTTGTTTAACGTATGCCGTTTTTCTACGGAAATGGAAGGTCAGAGATATTGACGATTCTCGCTTTTATTTAGCGTATGCCCGTTTCTGCGGAAATGGAAGGTCAGAGATATTGACGGTTCTCGCTTTTATAAAGCGTATGCCCGTTTCTGCGGAAATGGAAGGTCAGAGATATTGACGACTCTCGCTTTTATTTAGCGTATGCCCGTTTCTGCAGAAATGGAAGGTCATAGATATTGACGGTTCTCGCTTTTATTTAGCGTATGCCCGTTTCTACGGAAATGGAAGGTCAGAGATATTGACGATTCTCGCTTTTATTTAGCGTATGCCCGTTTCTGCGAAAATGGAAGGTCAGAGATATTGACAGTTCTCTCTTTTATTTAGCGTATGCCCGTTTCTGCAGAAATGGAAGGTCAGAGATATTGACGGTTCTCGCTTTTATTTAGCGTATGCCCGTTTCTACGGAAATGGAAGGTCAAAGATATTGACGGTTCTCGCTTTTATTTAGCGTATGCCCATTTCTGCGGAAATGGAAGGTCAGAGATATTGACGGTTCTCGCTTTTATTTAGTGTATGCCCATTTCTGCGGAAATGGAAGGTCAGAGATATTGACGATTCTCGCTTTTATTTAGCATATGCCCGTTTCTGTGGAAATGGAAGGTCAGAGATATTGACGATTCTCGCTTTTATTTAGCGTATGCCCGTTTCTGCAGAAATGGAAGGTCAGAGATATTGACGGTTCTCGCTTTTATTTAACGTATGCGCGTTTCTGCGAAAATGGAAGGTCATAGATATTGACGATTCTCGCTTTTATATAGCATATGCTCGTTTTTGTGGAAATGGAAGGTCAGAGATATTGACAATTCTCGCTTTTATTCAGCGTATGCCCGTTTCTGCGGAAATGGAAGGTCAGAGATATTGACGGTTCTCGCTTTTATTTAGCATATGCCAGTTTCTGTGGAAATGGAAGGTCAGAGATATTGACGATTCTCGCTTTTATTTAGCGTATGCCCGTTTCTGCGAAAATGGAAGGTCAGAGATATTGACAGTTCTCTCTTTTATTTAGCGTATGCCCGTTTCTGCAGAAATGGAAGGTCAGAGATATTGACGGTTCTCGCTTTTATTTAGCGTATGCCTGTTTCTGCAGAAATGGAAGGTCAGAGATATTGACGGTTCTCGCTTTTATTTAGCGTATGCCCGTTTCTGCAGAAATGGAAGGTCAGAGATATTGACGGTTCTCGCTTTTATTTAGCGTATGCCCGTTTCTGCGGAAATGGAAGGTCAGAGATATTGACGACTCTCGCTTTTATTTAGCGTATGCCCGTTTCTGCAGAAATGGAAGGTCAGAGATATTGACGGTTCTCGCTTTTATTTAGCGTATGCCCGTTTCTACGGAAATGGAAGGTCAAAGATATTGACGGTTCTCGCTTTTATTTAGCGTATGCCCATTTCTGCGGAAATGGAAGGTCAGAGATATTGACGGTTCTCGCTTTTATTTAGTGTATGCCCATTTCTGCGGAAATGGAAGGTCAGAGATATTGACGATTCTCGCTTTTATTTAGCGTATGCCCGTTTCTGTGGAAATGGAAGGTCAGAGATATTGACGATTCTCGCTTTTATTTAGCGTATGCCCGTTTCTGCAGAAATGGAAGGTCAGAGATATTGACGGTTCTCGCTTTTATTTAACGTATGCGCGTTTCTGCGAAAATGGAAGGTCATAGATATTGACGATTCTCGCTTTTATATAGCATATGCTCGTTTTTGTGGAAATGGAAGGTCAGAGATATTGACAATTCTCGCTTTTATTCAGCGTATGCCCGTTTCTGCGGAAATGGAAGGTCAGAGATATTGACGGTTCTCGCTTTTATTTAGCATATGCCAGTTTCTGTGGAAATGGAAGGTCAGAGATATTGACGATTCTCGCTTTTATTTAGCGTATGCCCGTTTCTGCGAAAATGGAAGGTCAGAGATATTGACAGTTCTCTCTTTTATTTAGCGTATGCCCGTTTCTGCAGAAATGGAAGGTCAGAGATATTGACGGTTCTCGCTTTTATTTAGCGTATGCCTGTTTCTGCAGAAATGGAAGGTCAGAGATATTGACGGTTCTCGCTTTTATTTAGCGTATGCCCGTTTCTGCAGAAATGGAAGGTCAGGGATATTGACGGTTCTCGCTTTTATTTAGCGTATGCCCGTTTCTGTGGAAATGGAAGGTCAGAGATATTGACAATTCTCGCTTTTATTCAGCGTATGCCCGTTTCTGCGGAAATGGAATGTCAGAGATATTGACGACTCTCTCTTTTATTTAGCGTATGCCCGTTTCTGCAGAAATGGAAGGTCAGAGATATTGACGATTCAAGCTTTTATTTTGCGTATGTCCGTTTTTGCGGAAATGGAAGGTCAGAGATATTGACGATTCTCGCTTTTATTTAGCGTATACCCGTTTCTGCGGAAATGGAAGGTCAGAGATATTGAAGGTTCTCGCTTTTATTAAGCGTATGCTCGTTTCTGCAGAAATGGAAGGTCAGAGATATTGACGGTTCTCGGTTTTATTTAGCATATGCCAGTTTCTGTGGAAATGGAAAGTCAGAGATATTGATGATTCTCGCTTTTATTTAGCGTATGCCCGTTTATGCGGAAATGGAAGGTCACAGATATTGACGATTCTCACTTTTATTTAGCGTATGCCCATTTCTACGGAAATAGAAGGTCAGAGATATTGACGATTCCGCTTTTGTTTAACGTATGCCGTTTTTCTACGGAAATGGAAGGTCAGAGATTTTGACGATTCTCGCTTTTATTTAGCGTATGCCCGTTTCTGCGGAAATGGAAGGTCAGAGATATTGACGGTTCTCGCTTTTATAAAGCGTATGCCCGTTTCTGCGGAAATGGAAGGTCAGAGATATTGACGACTCTCGCTTTTATTTAGCGTATGCCCGTTTCTGCAGAAATGGAAGGTCATAGATATTGACGGTTCTCGCTTTTATTTAGCGTATGCCCGTTTCTACGGAAATGGAAGGTCAGAGATATTGACGATTCTCGCTTTTATTTAGCGTATGTCCGTTTCTGCGGAAATGGAAGGTCAGAGATATTGACGACTCTCGCTTTTATTTAGCGTATGTCCGTTTCTGCAGAAATGGAAGGTCAGAGATATTGACGGTTCTCGCTTTTATTTAGCGTATGCCCGTTTCTGCAGAAATGGAAGGTCAGAGATATTGACGGTTCTCGCTTTTATTTTGCGTATGCCCGTTTCTGCGGAAATGGAAGGTCAGAGATATTGACGGTTCTCGCTTTTATTTAGCGTATGCCCGTTTCTATGGAAATGTAAGGTCAGAGATATTGAAGGTTCTCGCTTTTATTTAGCGTATGCTCGTTTCTGCAGAAATGGAAGGTCAGAGATATTGACGGTTCTCGCTTTTATTTAGCATATGCCAGTTTCTGTGGAAATGGAAGGTCAGAGATATTGATGATTCTCGCTTTTATTTAGCGTATGCCCGTTTCTGCGGAAATGGAAGGTCACAGATATTGACGATTCTCGCTTTTATTTAGCGTATACCCATTTCTACGGAAATAGAAGGTCAGAGATATTGACAATTCTCGCTTTTATTCAGCGTATGCCCGTTTCTGCGGAAATGGAAGGTCAGAGATATTGACGATTCTCGCTTTTATTTAGCGTATGCCCGTTTCTGCGGAAATGGAAGGTCAGAGATATTGACGGTTCTCTCTTTTATTTAGCGTATGCCCGTTTCTGCAGAAATGGAAGGTCAGAGATATTGACGGTTCTCGCTTTTATTTAGCGTATGCCCGTTTCTGCAGAAATGGAAGGTCAGAGATATTGACGGTTCTCGCTTTTATTTAACGTATGCGCGTTTCTGCGAAAATGGAAGGTCAGAGATATTGACGATTCTCGCTTTTATATAGCATATGCTCGTTTTTGTGGAAATGGAAGGTCAGAGATATTGACAATTCTCGCTTTTATTCAGCGTATGCCCGTTTCTGCGGAAATGGAAGGTCAGAGATATTGACGATTCTCGCTTTTATTTAGCGTATGCCCGTTTCTGCGAAAATGGAAGGTCAGAGATATTGACAGTTCTCTCTTTTATTTAGCGTATGCCCGTTTCTGCAGAAATGGAAGGTCAGAGATATTGACGGTTCTCGCTTTTATTTAGCGTATGCCTGTTTCTGCAGAAATGGAAGGTCAGAGATATTGACGGTTCTCGCTTTTATTTAGTGTATGCCCGTTTCTGCAGAAATGGAAGGTCAGGGATATTGACGGTTCTCGCTTTTATTTAGCGTATGCCCGTTTCTGTGGAAATGGAAGGTCAGAGATATTGACAATTCTCGCTTTTATTCAGCGTATGCCCGTTTCTGCGGAAATGGAATGTCAGAGATATTGACGACTCTCTCTTTTATTTAGCGTATGCCCGTTTCTGCAGAAATGGAAGGTCAGAGATATTGACGATTCAAGCTTTTATTTTGCGTATGTCCGTTTCTGCGGAAATGGAAGGTCAGAGATATTGACGATTCTCGCTTTTATTTAGCGTATACCCGTTTCTGCGGAAATGGAAGGTCAGAGATATTGAAGGTTCTCGCTTTTATTAAGCGTATGCTCGTTTCTGCAGAAATGGAAGGTCAGAGATATTGACGGTTCTCGATTTTATTTAGCATATGCCAGTTTCTGTGGAAATGGAAAGTCAGAGATATTGATGATTCTCGCTTTTATTTAGCGTATGCCCGTTTATGCGGAAATGGAAGGTCACAGATATTGACGATTCTCACTTTTATTTAGCGTATGCCCATTTCTACGGAAATAGAAGGTCAGAGATATTGACGATTCCGCTTTTGTTTAACGTATGCCGTTTTTCTACGGAAATGGAAGGTTAGAGATTTTGACGATTCTCGCTTTTATTTAGCGTATGCCCGTTTCTGCGGAAATGGAAGGTCAGAGATATTGACGGTTCTCGCTTTTATAAAGCGTATGCCCGTTTCTGCGGAAATGGAAGGTCAGAGATATTGACGACTCTCGCTTTTATTTAGCGTATGCCCGTTTCTGCAGAAATGGAAGGTCATAGATATTGACGGTTCTCGCTTTTATTTAGCGTATGCCCGTTTCTACGGAAATGGAAGGTCAGAGATATTGACGATTCTCGCTTTTATTTAGCGTATGCCCGTTCTGCAGAAATGGAAGGTCAGAGATATTGACGGTTCTCGCTTTTATTTAGCGTATGCGCGTTTCTGCGGAAATGGAAGGTCAGAGATATTGACGATTCTCGCTTTTATATAGCATATGCCCGTTTCTGTGGAAATGGAAGGTCAGAGATATTGACAATTCTCGCTTTTATTCAGCGTATGCCCGTTTCTGCGGAAATGGAAGGTCAGAGATATTGACGATTCTCTCTTTTATTTAGCGTATGCCCGTTTCGGCAGAAATGGAAGGTCAGAGAGATTGACGATTCAAGCTTTTATTTTGCGTATGCCCGTTTCTGCGGAAATGGAAGGTCAGAGATATTGACGATTCTCGCTTTTATTTAGCGTATGCCCGTTTCTGCGGAAATAAAAGGTCAGAGATATTGACGATTCTCTCTTTTATTTAGCGTATGCCCGTTTCTGCAGAAATGGAAGGTCAGAGATATTGACGGTTCTCGCTTTTATTTAGCGTATGCCCGTTTCTGCAGAAATGGAAGGTCAGGGATATTGACGGTTCTCGCTTTTATTTAGCGTATGCCCGTTTCTGTGGAAATGGAAGGTCAGAGATATTGAAGGTTCTCGCTTTTATTTAGCGTATGCTCGTTTCTGCAGAAATGGAAGGTCAGAGATATTGACGGTTCTCGCTTTTATTTAGCATATGCCCGTTTCTGTGGAAATGGAAGGTCAGAGATATTGATGATTCTCGCTTTTATTTAGCGTATGCTCGTTTCTGCGGAAATGGAAGGTCAGAGATATTGACGATTCTCGCTTTTATTTAGCATATGCCCATTTCTACGGAAATAGAAGGTCAGAGATATTGACGATTCTCGCTTTTGTTTAACGTATGCCGTTTTTCTACGGAACTGGAAGGTCAAAGATATTGACGATTCTCGATTTTATTTAGCGTATGCTTGTTTCTGCGGAAATGGAAGGTCAGAGATATTGACGGTTCTCGCTTTTATAAAGTGTATGCTCGTTTCTGCGGAAATGGAAGGTCAGAGATATTGACGATTCTCGCTTTTATTTAGCGTATGCCCGTTTCTGCAGAAATGGAAGGTCAGAGATATTGAAGATTCTCGCTTTTATTTAGCGTATGCCCGTTTCTACGGAAATGGAAGGTCAGAGATATTGACGATTCTCGCTTTTATTTAGCGTATGCCCGTTTCTGCGGAAATGGAAGGTCAGAGATATTGACGACTCTCGCTTTTATTTAGCGTATGCCCGTTTCTGCAGAAATGGAAGGTCAGAGATATTGACGGTTCTCGCTTTTATTTTGCGTATGCCCGTTTCTGCGGAAATGGAAGGTCAGAGATATTGACGGTTCTCGCTTTTATTTAGCGTATGCCCGTTTCTGTGGAAATGGAAAGTCAGAGATATTGAAGGTTCTCGCTTTTATTTAGCGTATGCTCGTTTCTGCAGAAATGGAAGGTCAGAGATATTGACGGTTCTCGCTTTTATTTAGCATATGCCAGTTTCTGTGGAAATGGAAGGTCAGAGATATTGATGATTCTCGCTTTTATTTAGCGTATGCCCGTTTCTGCGGAAATGGAAGGTCACACATATTGACGATTCTCGCTTTTATTTAGCGTATGCCCATTTCTACGGAAATAGAAGGTCAGAGATATTGACGATTCTCGCTTTTGTTTAACGTATGCCGTTTTTCTACGGAAATGGAAGGTCAGAGATATTGACGATTCTCGCTTTTATTTAGCGTATGCCCGTTTCTGCGGAAATGGAAGGTCAGAGATATTGACGGTTCTCGCTTTTATAAAGCGTATGCCCGTTTCTGCGGAAATGGAAGGTCAGAGATATTGACGACTCTCGCTTTTATTTAGCGTATGCCCGTTTCTGCAGAAATGGAAGGTCATAGATATTGACGGTTCTCGCTTTTATTTAGCGTATGCCCGTTTCTACGGAAATGGAAGGTCAGAGATATTGACGGTTCTCGCTTTTATTTAGCGTATGCCCATTTCTGCGGAAATGGAAGGTCAAAGATATTGACGATTCTCGCTTTTATTTAGCGTATGCCCGTTTCTGTGGAAATGGAAGGTCAGAGATATTGACGATTCTCGCTTTTATTTAGCGTATGCCCGTTCTGCAGAAATGGAAGGTCAGAGATATTGACGGTTCTCGCTTTTATTTAGCGTATGCGCGTTTCTGCGGAAATGGAAGGTCAGAGATATTGACGATTCTCGCTTTTATATAGCATATGCCCGTTTCTGTGAAAATGGAAGGTCAGAGATATTGACAATTCTCGCTTTTATTCAGCGTATGCCCGTTTCTGCGGAAATGGAAGGTCAGAGATATTGACGATTCTCTCTTTTATTTAGCGTATGCCCGTTTCGGCAGAAATGGAAGGTCAGAGAGATTGACGATTCAAGCTTTTATTTTGCGTATGCCCGTTTCTGCGGAAATGGAAGGTTAGAGATATTGACGATTCTCGCTTTTATTTAGCGTATGCCCGTTTCTGCGGAAATAAAAGGTCAGAGATATTGACGATTCTCTCTTTTATTTAGCGTATGCCCGTTTCTGCAGAAATGGAAGGCCAGAGATATTGACGGTTCTCGCTTTTATTTAGCGTATGCCCGTTTCTGCAGAAATGGAAGGTCAGGGATATTGACGGTTCTCGCTTTTATTTAGCGTATGCCCGTTTCTGTGGAAATGGAAGGTCAGAGATATTGAAGGTTCTCGCTTTTATTTAGCGTATGCTCGTTTCTGCAGAAATGGAAGGTCAGAGATATTGACGGTTCTCGCTTTTATTTAGCATATGCCCGTTTCTGTGGAAATGGAAGGTCAGAGATATTGATGATTCTCGCTTTTATTTAGCGTATGCCCGTTTCTGCGGAAATGGAAGGTCAGAGATATTGACGATTCTCGCTTTTATTTAGCATATGCCCATTTCTACGGAAATAGAAGGTCAGAGATATTGACGATTCTCGCTTTTGTTTAACGTATGCCGTTTTTCTACGGAACTGGAAGGTCAAAGATATTGACGATTCTCGCTTTTATTTAGCGTATGCTTGTTTCTGCGGAAATGGAAGGTCAGAGATATTGACGGTTCTCGCTTTTATAAAGTGTATGCTCGTTTCTGCGGAAATGGAAGGTCAGAGATATTGACGATTCTCGCTTTTATTTAGCGTATGCCCGTTTCTGCAGAAATGGAAGGTCAGAGATATTGAAGATTCTCGCTTTTATTTAGCGTATGCCCGTTTCTACGGAAATGGAAGGTCAGAGATATTGACGATTCTCGCTTTTATTTAGCGTATGCCCGTTTCTGCGGAAATGGAAGGTCAGAGATATTGACGACTCTCGCTTTTATTTAGCGTATGCCCGTTTCTGCAGAAATGGAAGGTCAGAGATATTGACGGTTCTCGCTTTTATTTTGCGTATGCCCGTTTCTGCGGAAATGGAAGGTCAGAGATATTGACGGTTCTCGCTTTTATTTAGCGTATGCCCGTTTCTGTGGAAATGGAAAGTCAGAGATATTGAAGGTTCTCGCTTTTATTTAGCGTATGCTCGTTTCTGCAGAAATGGAAGGTCAGAGATATTGACGGTTCTCGCTTTTATTTAGCATATGCCAGTTTCTGTGGAAATGGAAGGTCAGAGATATTGATGATTCTCGCTTTTATTTAGCGTATGCCCGTTTCTGCGGAAATGGAAGGTCACAGATATTGACGATTCTCGCTTTTATTTAGCGTATGCCCATTTCTACGGAAATAGAAGGTCAGAGATATTGACGATTCTCGCTTTTGTTTAACGTATGCCGTTTTTCTACGGAAATGGAAGGTCAGAGATATTGACGATTCTCGCTTTTATTTAGTGTATGCCCGTTTCTGCGGAAATGGAAGGTCAGAGATATTGACGGTTCTCGCTTTTATAAAGCGTATGCCCGTTTCTGCGGAAATGGAAGGTCAGAGATATTGACGACTCTCGCTTTTATTTAGCGTATGCTCGTTTCTGCAGAAATGGAAGGTCATAGATATTGACGGTTCTCGCTTTTATTTAGCGTATGCCCGTTTCTACGGAAATGGAAGGTCAGAGATATTGACGATTCTCGCTTTTATTTAGCGTATGTCCGTTTCTGCGGAAATGGAAGGTCAGAGATATTGACGACTCTCGCTTTTATTTAGCGTATGCCCGTTTCTGCAGAAATGGAAGGTCAGAGATATTGACGGTTCTCGCTTTTATTTAGCGTATGCCCGTTTCTACGGAAATGGAAAGTCAGAGATATTGACGGTTCTCGCTTTTTTTTAGCGTATGCCCATTTCTGCGGAAATGGAAGGTCAGAGATATTGACGGTTCTCGCTTTTATTTAGCGTATGCCCATTTCTGCGGAAATGGAAGGTCAAAGATATTGACGATTCTCGCTTTTATTTAGCGTATGCCCGTTTTTGTGGAAATGGAAGGTCAGAGATATTGACGATTCTCGTTTTTATTTAGCGTATGCCCGTTTCTGCAGAAATGGAAGGTCAGAGATATTGACGGTTCTCGCTTTTATTTAGCGTATGCGCGTTTCTGCGGAAATGGAAGGTCAGAGATATTGACGATTCTCGCTTTTATATAGCATATGCCCGTTTCTGTGGAAATGGAAGGTTAGAGATATTGACAATTCTCGCTTTTATTCAGCGTATGCCCGTTTCTGCGGAAATGGAAGGTCAAAGATATTGACGATTCTCTCTTTTATTTAGCATATGCCCGTTTCTGCAGAAATGGAAGGTCAGAGATATTGACGATTCAAGCTTTTATTTTGCGTATGCCCGTTTCTGCGGAAATGGAAGGTCAGAGATATTGACGATTCTCGCTTTTATTTAGCGTATGCCCGTTTCTACGGAAATGGAAGGTCAGAGATATTGACGATTCTCGCTTTTATATAGCATATGCCCGTTTCTGTGGAAATGGAAGGTCAGAGATATTGACAATTCTCGCTTTTATTCAGCGTATGCCCGTTTCTGCGGAAATGTAAGGTCAAAGATATTGACGATTCTCTCTTTTATTTAGCGTATGCCCGTTTCTGCAGAAATGGAAGGTCAGAGATATTAACGATTCAAGCTTTTATTTTGCGTATGCCCGTTTCTGCGGAAATGGAAGGTCAGAGATATTGACGATTCTCGCTTTTATTTAGCATATGTCCGTTTCTGCGGAAATGGAAGGTCAAAGATATTGACGACTCTCGCTTTTATTTAGCGTATGCTCGTTTCTGCAGAAATGGAAGGTCAGAGATATTGACGGTTCTCGCTTTTATTTAGCATATGCCCGTTTCTGTGGAAATGGAAGGTCAGAGATATTGATGATTCTCGCTTTTATTTAGCGTATGCCCGTTTCTGCGGAAATGGAAGGTCAGAGATATTGACGATTCTCGCTTTTATTTAGCATATGCCCATTTCTACGGAAATAGAAGGTCAGAGATATTGACGATTCTCGCTTTTGTTTAACGTATGCCGTTTTTCTACGGAACTGGAAGGTCAAAGATATTGACGATTCTCGCTTTTATTTAGCGTATGCTTGTTTCTGCGGAAATGGAAGGTCAGAGATATTGACGGTTCTCGCTTTTATAAAGTGTATGCTCGTTTCTGCGGAAATGGAAGGTCAGAGATATTGACGATTCTCGCTTTTATTTAGCGTATGCCCGTTTCTGCAGAAATGGAAGGTCAGAGATATTGAAGATTCTCGCTTTTATTTAGCGTATGCCCGTTTCTACGGAAATGGAAGGTCAGAGATATTGACGATTCTCGCTTTTATTTAGCGTATGCCCGTTTCTGCGGAAATGGAAGGTCAGAGATATTGACGACTCTCGCTTTTATTTAGCGTATGCCCGTTTCTGCAGAAATGGAAGGTCAGAGATATTGACGGTTCTCGCTTTTATTTTGCGTATGCCCGTTTCTGCGGAAATGGAAGGTCAGAGATATTGACGGTTCTCGCTTTTATTTAGCGTATGCCCGTTTCTGTGGAAATGGAAAGTCAGAGATATTGAAGGTTCTCGCTTTTATTTAGCGTATGCTCGTTTCTGCAGAAATGGAAGGTCAGAGATATTGACGGTTCTCGCTTTTATTTAGCATATGCCAGTTTCTGTGGAAATGGAAGGTCAGAGATATTGATGATTCTCGCTTTTATTTAGCGTATGCCCGTTTCTGCGGAAATGGAAGGTCACAGATATTGACGATTCTCGCTTTTATTTAGCGTATGCCCATTTCTACGGAAATAGAAGGTCAGAGATATTGACGATTCTCGCTTTTGTTTAACGTATGCCGTTTTTCTACGGAAATGGAAGGTCAGAGATATTGACGATTCTCGCTTTTATTTAGTGTATGCCCGTTTCTGCGGAAATGGAAGGTCAGAGATATTGACGGTTCTCGCTTTTATAAAGCGTATGCCCGTTTCTGCGGAAATGGAAGGTCAGAGATATTGACGACTCTCGCTTTTATTTAGCGTATGCTCGTTTCTGCAGAAATGGAAGGTCATAGATATTGACGGTTCTCGCTTTTATTTAGCGTATGCCCGTTTCTACGGAAATGGAAGGTCAGAGATATTGACGATTCTCGCTTTTATTTAGCGTATGTCCGTTTCTGCGGAAATGGAAGGTCAGAGATATTGACGACTCTCGCTTTTATTTAGCGTATGCCCGTTTCTGCAGAAATGGAAGGTCAGAGATATTGACGGTTCTCGCTTTTATTTAGCGTATGCCCGTTTCTACGGAAATGGAAAGTCAGAGATATTGACGGTTCTCGCTTTTTTTTAGCGTATGCCCATTTCTGCGGAAATGGAAGGTCAGAGATATTGACGGTTCTCGCTTTTATTTAGCGTATGCCCATTTCTGCGGAAATGGAAGGTCAAAGATATTGACGATTCTCGCTTTTATTTAGCGTATGCCCGTTTTTGTGGAAATGGAAGGTCAGAGATATTGACGATTCTCGTTTTTATTTAGCGTATGCCCGTTTCTGCAGAAATGGAAGGTCAGAGATATTGACGGTTCTCGCTTTTATTTAGCGTATGCGCGTTTCTGCGGAAATGGAAGGTCAGAGATATTGACGATTCTCGCTTTTATATAGCATATGCCCGTTTCTGTGGAAATGGAAGGTTAGAGATATTGACAATTCTCGCTTTTATTCAGCGTATGCCCGTTTCTGCGGAAATGGAAGGTCAAAGATATTGACGATTCTCTCTTTTATTTAGCATATGCCCGTTTCTGCAGAAATGGAAGGTCAGAGATATTGACGATTCAAGCTTTTATTTTGCGTATGCCCGTTTCTGCGGAAATGGAAGGTCAGAGATATTGACGATTCTCGCTTTTATTTAGCGTATGCCCGTTTCTACGGAAATGGAAGGTCAGAGATATTGACGATTCTCGCTTTTATATAGCATATGCCCGTTTCTGTGGAAATGGAAGGTCAGAGATATTGACAATTCTCGCTTTTATTCAGCGTATGCCCGTTTCTGCGGAAATGTAAGGTCAAAGATATTGACGATTCTCTCTTTTATTTAGCGTATGCCCGTTTCTGCAGAAATGGAAGGTCAGAGATATTAACGATTCAAGCTTTTATTTTGCGTATGCCCGTTTCTGCGGAAATGGAAGGTCAGAGATATTGACGATTCTCGCTTTTATTTAGCATATGTCCGTTTCTGCGGAAATGGAAGGTCAAAGATATTGACGACTCTCGCTTTTATTTAGCGTATGCCCGTTTCTGCAGAAATGGAAGCTCAGAGATATTGACGGTTCTCGCTTTTATTTAGCGTATGCCCGTTTCTACAGAAATGGAAGGTCAGAGATATTGACGGTTCTCGCTTTTATTTAGCGTATGCCCATTTCTGCGGAAATGGAAGGTCAAAGATATTGACGATTCTCGCTTTTATTTAGCGTATGTCCGTTTCTGTGGTAATGGAAGGTCAGAGATATTGACGATTCTCGCTTTTATTTAGCGTATGCCCGTTTCTGCAGAAATGGAAGGTCAGAGATATTGACGGTTCTCGCTTTTATTTAGCGTATGCGCGTTTCTGCGGAAATGGAAGGTCAGAGATATTGACGATTCTCGCTTTTATATAGCATATGCCCGTTTCTGTGGAAATGGAAGGTCAAAGATATTGACAATTCTCGCTTTTATTCAGCGTATGCCCGTTTCTGCGGAAATGGAAGGTCAGAGATATTGACGATTCTCTCTTTTATTTAGCGTATGCCCGTTTCTGCAGAAATGGAAGGTCAGAGATATTGACGATTCAAGCTTTTATTTTGCGTATGCCCGTTTCTGCAGAAATGGAAGGTCAGAGATATTGACGATTCTCGCTTTTATTTAGCGTATGCATGTTTCTGCGGAAATAGAAGGTCAGAGATATTGACGATTCTCTCTTTTATTTAGCGTATGCCCGTTTCTGCAGAAATGGAAGGTCAGAGATATTGACGGTTCTCGCTTTTATATAGCATATGCCCGTTTCTGTGGAAATGGAAGGTCAAAGATATTGACAATTCTCGCTTTTATTCAGCGTATGCCCGTTTCTGCGGAAATGGAAGGTCAGAGATATTGACGATTCTCTCTTTTATTTAGCGTATGCCCGTTTCTGCAGAAATGGAAGGTCAGAGATATTGACGATTCAAGCTTTTATTTTGCGTATGCCCGTTTCTGCAGAAATGGAAGGTCAGAGATATTGACGATTCTCGCTTTTATTTAGCGTATGCCCGTTTCTGCGGAAATAGAAGGTCAGAGATATTGACGATTCTCTCTTTTATTTAGCGTATGCCCGTTTCTGCAGAAATGGAAGGTCAGAGATATTGACGGTTCTCGCTTTTATTTAGCCTATGCCCGTTTCTGCAGAAATGGAAGGTCAGGGATATTGACGGTTCTCGCTTTTATTCAGCGTATGCCCGTTTCTGTGGAAATGGAAGGTCAGAGATATTGAAGGTTCTCGCTTTTATTTAGCGTATGCTCGTCTCTGCAGAAATGGAAGGTCAGAGATATTGACGGTTCTCGCTTTTATTTAGCATATGCCCGTTTCTGTGGAAATGGAAGGTCGGAGATATTGATGATTCTCGCTTTTATTTAGCGTATGCCCGTTTCTGCGGAAATGGAAGGTCAGAGATATTGACGATTCTCGCTTTTATTTAGCGTATGCCCATTTCTACGGAAATAGAAGGTCAGAGATATTGACGATTCTCGCTTTTGTTTAACGTATGCCGTTTTTCTACGGAACTGGAAGGTCAAAGATATTGACGATTCTCGCTTTTATTTAGCGTATGCTTGTCTCTGCGGAAATGGAAGGTCAGAGATATTGACGATTCTCGCTTTTATTTAGCGTATGTCCGTTTCTGCGGAAATGGAAGGTCAGAGATATTGACGACTCTCGCTTTTATTTAGCGTATGCCCGTTTCTGCAGAAATGGAAGGTCAGAGATATTGACGGTTCTCGCTTTTATTTAGCGTATGCCCGTTTCTACGGAAATGGAAGGTCAGAGATATTGACGGTTCTCGCTTTTATTTAGCGTATGCCCATTTCTGCGGAAATGGAAGGTCAAAGATATTGACGATTCTCGCTTTTATTTAGCGTATGCCCGTTTCTGCAGAAATGGAAGGTCAGAGATATTGACGATTCTCGCTTTTATTTAGCGTATGCCCGTTCTGCAGAAATGGAAGGTCAGAGATATTGACGGTTCTCGCTTTTATTTAGCGTATGCCCATTTCTGCGGAAATGGAAGGTCAGAGATATTGACGGTTCTCGCTTTTATTTAGCGTATGCCCATTTCTGCGGAAATGGAAGGTCAAAGATATTGACGATTCTCGCTTTTATTTAGCGTATGCCCGTTTTTGTGGAAATGGAAGGTCAGAGATATTGACGATTCTCGTTTTTATTTAGCGTATGCCTGTTTCTGCAGAAATGGAAGGTCAGAGATATTGACGGTTCTCGCTTTTATTTAGCGTATGCGCGTTTCTGCGGAAATGGAAGGTCAGAGATATTGACGATTCTCGCTTTTATATAGCATATGCCCGTTTCTGTGGAAATGGAAGGTTAGAGATATTGACAATTCTCGCTTTTATTCAGCGTATGCCCGTTTCTGCGGAAATGGAAGGTCAAAGATATTGACGATTCTCTCTTTTATTTAGCATATGCCCGTTTCTGCAGAAATGGAAGGTCAGAGATATTGACGATTCAAGCTTTTATTTTGCGTATGCCCGTTTCTGCGGAAATGGAAGGTCAGAGATATTGACGATTCTCGCTTTTATTTAGCGTATGCCCGTTTCTACGGAAATGGAAGGTCAGAGATATTGACGATTCTCGCTTTTATATAGCATATGCCCGTTTCTGTGGAAATGGAAGGTCAGAGATATTGACAATTCTCGCTTTTATTCAGCGTATGCCCGTTTCTGCGGAAATGTAAGGTCAAAGATATTGACGATTCTCTCTTTTATTTAGCGTATTCCCGTTTCTGCAGAAATGGAAGGTCAGAGATATTGACGATTCAAGCTTTTATTTTGCGTATGCCCGTTTCTGCGGAAATGGAAGGTCAGAGATATTGACGATTCTCGCTTTTATTTAGCATATGTCCGTTTCTGCGGAAATGGAAGGTCAAAGATATTGACGACTCTCGCTTTTATTTAGCGTATGCCCGTTTCTGCAGAAATGGAAGGTCAGAGATATTGACGGTTCTCGCTTTTATTTAGCGTATGCCCGTTTCTACAGAAATGGAAGGTCAGAGATATTGACGGTTCTCGCTTTTATTTAGCGTATGCCCATTTCTGCGGAAATGGAAGGTCAAAGATATTGACGATTCTTGCTTTTATTTAGCGTATGTCCGTTTCTGTGGTAATGGAAGGTCAGAGATATTGACGATTCTCGCTTTTATTTAGCGTATGCCCGTTTCTGCAGAAATGGAAGGTCAGAGATATTGACGGTTCTCGCTTTTATTTAGCGTATGCGCGTTTCTGCGGAAATGGAAGGTCAGAGATATTGACGATTCTCGCTTTTATATAGCATATGCCCGTTTCTGTGGAAATGGAAGGTCAAAGATATTGACAATTCTCGCTTTTATTCAGCGTATGCCCGTTTCTGCGGAAATGGAAGGTCAGAGATATTGACGATTCTCTCTTTTATTTAGCGTATGCCCGTTTCTGCAGAAATGGAAGGTCAGAGATATTGACGATTCAAGCTTTTATTTTGCGTATGCCCGTTTCTGCAGAAATGGAAGGTCAGAGATATTGACGATTCTCGCTTTTATTTAGCGTATGCCCGTTTCTGCGGAAATAGAAGGTCAGAGATATTGACGATTCTCTCTTTTATTTAGCGTATGCCCGTTTCTGCAGAAATGGAAGGTCAGAGATATTGACGGTTCTCGCTTTTATTTAGCGTATGCCCGTTTCTGCAGAAATGGAAGGTCAGGGATATTGACGGTTCTCGCTTTTATTTAGCGTATGCCCGTTTCTGTGGAAATGGAAGGTCAGAGATATTGAAGGTTCTCGCTTTTATTTAGCGTATGCTCGTCTCTGCAGAAATGGAAGGTCAGAGATATTGACGGTTCTCGCTTTTATTTAGCATATGCCCGTTTCTGTGGAAATGGAAGGTCGGAGATATTGATGATTCTCGCTTTTATTTAGCGTATGCCCGTTTCTGCGGAAATGGAAGGTCAGAGATATTGACGATTCTCGCTTTTATTTAGCGTATGCCCATTTCTACGGAAATAGAAGGTCAGAGATATTGACGATTCTCGATTTTGTTTAACGTATGCCGTTTTTCTACGGAACTGGAAGGTCAAAGATATTGACGATTCTCGCTTTTATTTAGCGTATGCTTGTCTCTGCGGAAATGGAAGGTCAGAGATATTGACGGTTCTCGCTTTTATAAAGCGTATGCTCGTTTCTGCGGAAATGGAAGGTCCGAGATATTGATGATTCTCGCTTTTATTTAGCGTATGCCCGTTTCTGCAGAAATGGAAGGTCAGAGATATTGAAGATTCTCGCTTTTATTTAGCGTATGCCCGTTTCTACGGAAATGGAAGGTCAGAGATATTGACGATTCTCGCTTTTATTTAGCGTATGCCTGTTTCTGCGGAAATGGAAGGTCAGAGATATTGACGACTCTCGCTTTTATTTAGCGTATGCCCGTTTCTGCAGAAATGGAAGGTCAGAGAGATTGACGGTTCTCGCTTTTATTTTGCGTATGCCCGTTTCTGCGGAAATGGAAGGTCATAGATATTGACGGTTCTCGCTTTTATTTAGCGTATGCCCGTTTCTGTGGAAATGGAAGGTCAGAGATATTGACGGTTCTCGCTTTTATTTAGCGTATGCGCGTTTCTGCGGAAATGGAAGGTCAGAGATATTGACGATTCTCACTTTTATATAGCATATGCCCGTTTCTGTGGAAATGGAAGGTCAGAGATATTGACAATTCTCGCTTTTATTCAGCGTATGCCCGTTTCTGCGGAAATGGAAGGTCAAAGATATTGACGATTCTCTCTTTTATTTAGCGTATGCCCGTTTCTGCAGAAATGGAAGGTCAGAGATATTGACGATTCAAGCTTTTATTTTGCGTATTCCCGTTTCTGCGGAAATGGAAGTTCAGAGATATTGACGATTCTCGCTTTTATTTAGCGTATGTCCGTTTCTGCAGAAATGGAAGGTCAAAGATATTGACGACTCTCGCTTTTATTTAGCGTATGCCCGTTTCTGCGGAAATGGAAGGTCAGAGATATTGACGGTTCTCGCTTTTATTTAGCGTATGCCCGTTTCTACGGAAATGGAAGGTCAGAGATATTGACGGTTCTCGCTTTTATTTAGCGTATGCTCATTTCTGCGGAAATGGAAGGTCAAAGATATTGACGATTCTCGCTTTTATTTAGCATATGTCCGTTTCTGTGGAAATGGAAGGTTCGAGATATTGACGATTCTCGCTTTTATTTAGCGTATGCCCGTTTCTGCAGAAATGGAAGGTCAGAGATATTGACGGTTCTCGCTTTTATTTAGCGTATGCGCGTTTCTGCGGAAATGGAAGGTCAGAGATATTGACGATTCTCGCTTTTATATAGCATATGCCCGTTTCTATGGAAATGGAAGGTCAAAGATATTGACAATTCTCGCTTTTATTCAGCGTATGCCCGTTTCTGCGGAAATGGAAGGTCAGAGATATTGACGATTCTCTCTTTTATTTAGCGTATGCCCGTTTCTGCAGAAATGGAAGGTCAGAGATATTGACGATTCAAGCTTTTATTTTGCGTATGCCCGTTTCTGCGAAAATGGAAGGTCAGAGATATTGAGGATTCTCGCTTTTATTTAGCGTATGTCCGTTTCTGCGGAAATGGAAGGTCAGAGATATTGACGACTCTCGCTTTTATTTAGCGTATGCCCGTTTCTGCAGAAATGGAAGGTCAGAGATATTGACGGTTCTCGCTTTTATTTAGCGTATGCCCGTTTCTACGGAAATGGAAAGTCAGAGATATTGACGGTTCTCGCTTTTTTTTAGCGTATGCCCATTTCTGCGGAAATGGAAGGTCAGAGATATTGACGGTTCTCGCTTTTATTTAGCGTATGCCCATTTCTGCGGAAATGGAAGGTCAAAGATATTGACGATTCTCGCTTTTATTTAGCGTATGCCCGTTTCTGCAGAAATGGAAGGTCAGAGATATTGACGATTCAAGCTTTTATTTTGCGTATGCCCGTTTCTGCGGAAATGGAAGGTCAGAGATATTGACGATTCTCGCTTTTATTTAGCGTATGCCCATTTCTACGGAAATAGAAGGTCAGAGATATTGACGATTCTCGCTTTTGTTTAACGTATGCCGTGTTTCTACGGAACTGGAAGGTCAAAGATATTGACGATTCTCGCTTTTATTTAGTGTATGCTTGTCTCTGCGGAAATGGAAGGTCAGAGATATTGACGGTTCTCGCTTTTATAAAGCGTATGCTCGTTTCTGCGGAAATGGAAGGTCAGAGATATTGATGATTCTCGCTTTTATTTAGCGTATGCCCGTTTCTGCAGAAATGGAAGGTCAGAGATATTGACGATTCTCGCTTTTATTTAGCGTATGCCCGTTTCTGCGGAAATGGAAGGTCAGAGATATTGACGACTCTCGCTTTTATTTAGCGTATGCCCGTTTCTGCAGAAATGGAAGGTCAGAGATATTGACGGTTCTCGCTTTTATTTTGCGTATGCCCGTTTCTGCGGAAATGGAAGGTCAGAGATATTGACGGTTCTCGCTTTTATTTAGCGTATGCCCGTTTCTGTGGAAATGGAAGGTCAGAGATATTGACGGTTCTCGCTTTTATTTAGCTTATGCGCGTTTCTGCGGAAATAGAAGGTCAGAGATATTGACGATTCTCGCTTTTATATAGCATATGGCCGTTTATGTGGAAATGGAAGGTCAGAGATATTGACAATTCTCGCTTTTTTTCAGCGTATGCCCGTTTCTGCGGAAATGGAAGGTCAAAGATATTGACGATTCTCTCTTTTATTTAGCGTATGCCCGTTTCTGCAGAAATGGAAGGTCAGAGATATTGACGATTCAAGATTTTATTTTGCGTATGCCCGTTTCTGCGGAAATGGAAGGTCAGAGATATTGACGATTCTCGCTTTTATTTAGCGTATGTCCGTTTCTGCGGAAATGGAAGGTCAAAGATATTGACGACTCTCGCTTTTATTTAGCGTATGCCCGTTTCTGCGGAAATGGAAGGTCAGAGATATTGACGGTTCTCGCTTTTATTTAGCGTATGCCCGTTTCTACGGAAATGGAAGGTCAGAGATATTGACGGTTCTCGCTTTTAATTAGCGTATGCCCGTTTCTACGGAAATGGAAGGTCAGAGATATTGACGGTTCTCGCTTTTATTTAGCGTATGCCCATTTCTACGGAAATGGAAGGTCAAAGATATTGACGATTCTCTCTTTTATTTAGCATATGTCCGTTTCTGTGGAAATGGAAGGTCAGAGATATTGACGATTCTCGCTTTTATTTAGCGTATGCCCGTTTCTGCAGAAATGGAAGGTCAGAGATATTGACGGTTCTCGCTTTTATTTAGCGTATGCGCGTTTCTGCGGAAATGGAAGGTCAGAGATATTGACGATTCTCGCTTTTATATAGCATATGCCCGTTTCTGTGGAAATGGAAGGTCAAAGATATTGACAATTCTCGCTTTTATTCAGCGTATGCCCGTTTCTGCGGAAATGGAAGGTCAGAGATATTGACGATTCTCTCTTTTATTTAGCGTATGCCCGTTTCTGCAGAAATGGAAGGTCAGAGATATTGACGATTCAAGCTTTTATTTTGCGTATGCCCGTTTCTGCGAAAATGGAAGGTCAGAGATATTGACGATTCTCGCTTTTATTTAGCGTATGTCCGTTTCTGCGGAAATGGAAGGTCAGAGATATTGACGACTCTCGCTTTTATTTAGCGTATGCCCGTTTCTGCAGAAATGGAAGGTCAGAGATATTGACGGTTCTCGCTTTTATTTAGCGTATGCCCGTTTCTACGGAAATGGAAAGTCAAAGATATTGACGGTTCTCGCTTTTTTTTAGCGTATGCCCATTTCTGCGGAAATGGAAGGTCAGAGATATTGACGGTTCTCGCTTTTATTTAGCGTATGCCCATTTCTGCGGAAATGGAAGGTCAAAGATATTGACGATTCTCGCTTTTATTTAGCGTATGCCCGTTTCTGCAGAAATGGAAGGTCAGAGATATTGACGATTCAAGCTTTTATTTTGCGTATGCCCGTTTCTGCGGAAATGGAAGGTCAGAGATATTGACGATTCTCGCTTTTATTTAGCGTATGCCCATTTCTACGGAAATAGAAGGTCAGAGATATTGACGATTCTCGCTTTTGTTTAACGTATGCCGTGTTTCTACGGAACTGGAAGGTCAAAGATATTGACGATTCTCGCTTTTATTTAGTGTATGCTTGTCTCTGCGGAAATGGAAGGTCAGAGATATTGACGGTTCTCGCTTTTATAAAGCGTATGCTCGTTTCTGCGGAAATGGAAGGTCAGAGATATTGATGATTCTCGCTTTTATTTAGCGTATGCCCGTTTCTGCAGAAATGGAAGGTCAGAGATATTGACGATTCTCGCTTTTATTTAGCGTATGCCCGTTTCTGCGGAAATGGAAGGTCAGAGATATTGACGACTCTCGCTTTTATTTAGCGTATGCCCGTTTCTGCAGAAATGGAAGGTCAGAGATATTGACGGTTCTCGCTTTTATTTTGCGTATGCCCGTTTCTGCGGAAATGGAAGGTCAGAGATATTGACGGTTCTCGCTTTTATTTAGCGTATGCCCGTTTCTGTGGAAATGGAAGGTCAGAGATATTGACGGTTCTCGCTTTTATTTAGCGTATGCGCGTTTCTGCGGAAATAGAAGGTCAGAGATATTGACGATTCTCGCTTTTATATAGCATATGGCCGTTTCTGTGGAAATGGAAGGTCAGAGATATTGACAATTCTCGCTTTTTTTCAGCGTATGCCCGTTTCTGCGGAAATGGAAGGTCAAAGATATTGACGATTCTCTCTTTTATTTAGCGTATGCCCGTTTCTGCAGAAATGGAAGGTCAGAGATATTGACGATTCAAGCTTTTATTTTGCGTATGCCCGTTTCTGCGGAAATGGAAGGTCAGAGATATTGACGATTCTCGCTTTTATTTAGCGTATGTCCGTTTCTGCGGAAATGGAAGGTCAAAGATATTGACGACTCTCGCTTTTATTTAGCGTATGCCCGTTTCTGCGGAAATGGAAGGTCAGAGATATTGACGGTTCTCGCTTTTATTTAGCGTATGCCCGTTTCTACGGAAATGGAAGGTCAGAGATATTGACGGTTCTCGCTTTTAATTAGCGTATGCCCGTTTCTACGGAAATGGAAGGTCAGAGATATTGACGGTTCTCGCTTTTATTTAGCGTATGCCCATTTCTACGGAAATGGAAGGTCAAAGATATTGACGATTCTCGCTTTTATTTAGCATATGTCCGTTTCTGTGGAAATGGAAGGTCAGAGATATTGACGATTCTCGCTTTTATTTAGCGTATGCCCGTTTCTGCAGAAATGGAAGGTCAGAGATATTGACGGTTCTCGCTTTTATTTAGCGTATGCGCGTTTCTGCGGAAATGGAAGGTCAGAGATATTGACGATTCTCGCTTTTATATAGCATATGCCCGTTTCTGTGGAAATGGAAGGTCAAAGATATTGACAATTCTCGCTTTTATTCAGCGTATGCCCGTTTCTGCGGAAATGGAAGGTCAGAGATATTGACGATTCTCTCTTTTATTTAGCGTATGCCCGTTTCTGCAGAAATGGAAGGTCAGAGATATTGACGATTCAAGCTTTTATTTTGCGTATGCCCGTTTCTGCGAAAATGGAAGGTCAGAGATATTGACGATTCTCGCTTTTATTTAGCGTATGTCCGTTTCTGCGGAAATGGAAGGTCAGAGATATTGACGACTCTCGCTTTTATTTAGCGTATGCCCGTTTCTGCAGAAATGGAAGGTCAGAGATATTGACGGTTCTCGCTTTTATTTAGCGTATGCCCGTTTCTACGGAAATGGAAAGTCAAAGATATTGACGGTTCTCGCTTTTTTTTAGCGTATGCCCATTTCTGCGGAAATGGAAGGTCAGAGATATTGACGGTTCTCGCTTTTATTTAGCGTATGCCCATTTCTGCGGAAATGGAAGGTCAAAGATATTGACGATTCTCGCTTTTATTTAGCGTATGCCCGTTTCTGCAGAAATGGAAGGTCAGAGATATTGACGATTCAAGCTTTTATTTTGCGTATGCCCGTTTCTGCGGAAATGGAAGGTCAGAGATATTGACGATTCTCGCTTTTATTTAGCGTATGCCCATTTCTACGGAAATAGAAGGTCAGAGATATTGACGATTCTCGCTTTTGTTTAACGTATGCCGTTTTTCTACGGAACTGGAAGGTCAAAGATATTGACGATTCTCGCTTTTATTTAGTGTATGCTTGTCTCTGCGGAAATGGAAGGTCAGAGATATTGACGGTTCTCGCTTTTATAAAGCGTATGCTCGTTTCTGCGGAAATGGAAGGTCAGAGATATTGATGATTCTCGCTTTTATTTAGCGTATGCCCGTTTCTGCAGAAATGGAAGGTCAGAGATATTGAAGATTCTCGCTTTTATTTAGCGTATGCCCGTTTCTACGGAAATGGAAGGTCAGAGATATTGACGATTCTCGCTTTTATTTAGCGTATGCCCGTTTCTGCGGAAATGGAAGGTCAGAGATATTGACGACTCTCGCTTTTATTTAGCGTATGCCCGTTTCTGCAGAAATGGAAGGTCAGAGATATTGACGGTTCTCGCTTTTATTTTGCGTATGCCCGTTTCTGCGGAAATGCAAGGTCAGAGATATTGACGGTTCTCGCTTTTATTTAGCGTATGCCCGTTTCTGTGGAAATGGAAGGTCAGAGATATTGAAGGTTCTCGCTTTTATTTAGCGTATGCTCGTTTCTGCAGAAATGGAAGGTTAGAGATATTGACGGTTCTCGCTTTTATTTAGCATATGTCAGTTTCTGTGGAAATGGAAGGTCAGAGATATTGATGATTCTCGCTTTTATTTAGCATATGCCCGTTTCTGCGGAAATGGAAGGTCACAGATATTGACGATTCTCGCTTTTATTTAGCGTATGCCCATTTCTACGGAAATAGAAGGACAGAGATATTGACGATTCTCGCTTTTGTTTAACGTATGCCGTTTTTCTACGGAAATGGAAGGTCAGAGATATTGACGATTCTCGCTTTTATTTAGCGTATGCCCGTTTCTGCGGAAATGGAAGGTCAGAGATATTGACGGTTCTCGCTTTTATAAAGCGTATGCCCGTTTCTGCGAAAATGTAAGGTCAGAGATATTGACGACTCTCGCTTTTATTTAGCGTATGCCCGTTTCTGCGGAAATGGAAGGTCAGAGATATTGACGACTCTCGTTTTTATTTAGCGTATGCCCGTTTCTGCAGAAATGGAAGGTCAGAGATATTGACGGTTCTCGCTTTTATTTAGCGTATGCCCGTTTCTGTGGAAATGGAAGGTCAGAGATATTGACGGTTCTCGCTTTTATTTAGCGTATGCGCGTTTCTGCGGAAATAGAAGGTCAGAGATATTGACGATTCTCGCTTTTATATAGCATATGGCCGTTTCTGTGGAAATGGAAGGTCAGAGATATTGACAATTCTCGCTTTTTTTCAGCGTATGCCCGTTTCTGCGGAAATGGAAGGTCAAAGATATTGACGATTCTCTCTTTTATTTAGCGTATGCCCGTTTCTGCAGAAATGGAAGGTCAGAGATATTGACGATTCAAGCTTTTATTTTGCGTATGCCCGTTTCTGCGGAAATGGAAGGTCAGAGATATTGACGATTCTCGCTTTTATTTAGCGTATGTCCGTTTCTGCGGAAATGGAAGGTCAAAGATATTGACGACTCTCGCTTTTATTTAGCGTATGCCCGTTTCTGCGGAAATGGAAGGTCAGAGATATTGACGGTTCTCGCTTTTATTTAGCGTATGCCCGTTTCTACGGAAATGGAAGGTCAGAGATATTGACGGTTCTCGCTTTTAATTAGCGTATGCCCGTTTCTACGGAAATGGAAGGTCAGAGATATTGACGGTTCTCGCTTTTATTTAGCG
Organism: Lathyrus sativus; assembly: GCA_963859935.3. Classification (NCBI taxonomy): domain Eukaryota; kingdom Viridiplantae; phylum Streptophyta; class Magnoliopsida; order Fabales; family Fabaceae; genus Lathyrus; species Lathyrus sativus. Next base: position 189,512 of record CAWUDS030002857.1, read on the forward strand.
TATGCCCATTTCTGCGGAAATGGAAGGTCAAAGATATTGACGATTCTCGCTTTTATTTAGCATATGTCCGTTTCTGTGGAAATGGAAGGTCAGAGATATTGACGATTCTCGCTTTTATTTAGCGTATGCCCGTTTCTGCAGAAATGGAAGGTCAGAGATATTGACGGTTCTCGCTTTTATTTAGCGTATGCGCGTTTCTGCGGAAATGGAAGGTCAGAGATATTGACGATTCTCGCTTTTATATAGCATATGCCCGTTTCTGTGGAAATGGAAGGTCAAAGATATTGACAATTCTCGCTTTTATTCAGCGTATGCCCGTTTCTGCGGAAATGGAAGGTCAGAGATATTGACGATTCTCTCTTTTATTTAGCGTATGCCCGTTTCTGCAGAAATGGAAGGTCAGAGATATTGACGATTCAAGCTTTTATTTTGCGTATGCCCGTTTCTGCGAAAATGGAAGGTCAGAGATATTGACGATTCTCGCTTTTATTTAGCGTATGTCCGTTTCTGCGGAAATGGAAGGTCAGAGATATTGACGACTCTCGCTTTTATTTAGCGTATGCCCGTTTCTGCAGAAATGGAAGGTCAGAGATATTGACGGTTCTCGCTTTTATTTAGCGTATGCCCGTTTCTACGGAAATGGAAAGTCAAAGATATTGACGGTTCTCGCTTTTTTTTAGCGTATGCCCATTTCTGCGGAAATGGAAGGTCAGAGATATTGACGGTTCTCGCTTTTATTTAGCGTATGCCCATTTCTGCGGAAATGGAAGGTCAAAGATATTGACGATTCTCGCTTTTATTTAGCGTATGCCCGTTTCTGCAGAAATGGAAGGTCAGAGATATTGACGATTCAAGCTTTTATTTTGTGTATGCCCGTTTCTGCGGAAATGGAAGGTCAGAGATATTGACGATTCTCGCTTTTATTTAGCGTATGCCCATTTCTACGGAAATAGAAGGTCAGAGATATTGACGATTCTCGCTTTTGTTTAACGTATGCCGTTTTTCTACGGAACTGGAAGGTCAAAGATATTGACGATTCTCGCTTTTATTTAGTGTATGCTTGTCTCTGCGGAAATGGAAGGTCAGAGATATTGACGGTTCTCGCTTTTATAAAGCGTATGCTCGTTTCTGCGGAAATGGAAGGTCAGAGATATTGATGATTCTCGCTTTTATTTAGCGTATGCCCGTTTCTGCAGAAATGGAAGGTCAGAGATATTGAAGATTCTCGCTTTTATTTAGCGTATGCCCGTTTCTACGGAAATGGAAGGTCAGAGATATTGACGATTCTCGCTTTTATTTAGCGTATGCCCGTTTCTGCGGAAATGGAAGGTCAGAGATATTGACGACTCTCGCTTTTATTTAGCGTATGCCCGTTTCTGCAGAAATGGAAGGTCAGAGATATTGACGGTTCTCGCTTTTATTTTGCGTATGCCCGTTTCTGCGGAAATGCAAGGTCAGAGATATTGACGGTTCTCGCTTTTATTTACCGTATGCCCGTTTCTGTGGAAATGGAAGGTCAGAGATATTGAAGGTTCTCGCTTTTATTTAGCGTATGCTCGTTTCTGCAGAAATGGAAGGTTAGAGATATTGACGGTTCTCGCTTTTATTTAGCATATGTCAGTTTCTGTGGAAATGGAAGGTCAGAGATATTGATGATTCTCGCTTTTATTTAGCATATGCCCGTTTCTGCGGAAATGGAAGGTCACAGATATTGACGATTCTCGCTTTTATTTAGCGTATGCCCATTTCTACGGAAATAGAAGGACAGAGATATTGACGATTCTCGCTTTTGTTTAACGTATGCCGTTTTTCTACGGAAATGGAAGGTCAGAGATATTGACGATTCTCGCTTTTATTTAGCGTATGCCCGTTTCTGCGGAAATGGAAGGTCAGAGATATTGACGGTTCTCGCTTTTATAAAGCGTATGCCCGTTTCTGCGAAAATGTAAGGTCAGAGATATTGACGACTCTCGCTTTTATTTAGCGTATGCCCGTTTCTGCGGAAATGGAAGGTCAGAGATATTGACGACTCTCGTTTTTATTTAGCGTATGCCCGTTTCTGCAGAAATGGAAGGTCAGAGATATTGACGGTTCTCGCTTTTATTTAGCGTATGCCCGTTTCTACGGAAATGGAAAGTCAGAGATATTGACGGTTCTCGCTTTTATTTAGCGTATGCCCATTTATGCGGAAATGGAAGGTCAGAGATATTGACGGTTCTCGCTTTTATTTAGCGTATGCCCATTTCTGCGGAAATGGAAGGTCAAAGATATTGACGATTCTCGCTTTTATTTCGCGTATGCCCGTTTCTGTGGAAATGGAAGGTCAGAGATATTGACGATTCTCGCTTTTATTTAACGTATGCCCGTTTCTGCAGAAATGGAAGGTCAGAGATATTGACGGTTCTCGCTTTTATTTAGCGTATGCGCGTTTCTGCGGAAATGGAAGGTCAGAGATATTGACGATTCTCGCTTTTATACAGCATATGCCCGTTTCTGTGGAAATGGAAGGTCAGAGATATTGACAATTCTCGCTTTTATTCAGCGTATGCCCGTTTCTGCGGAAATGGAAGGTCAGAGATATTGACGATTCTCTCTTTTATTTAGCGTATGCCCGTTTCTGCAGAAATGGAAGGTCAGAGATATTGACGATTCAAGCTTTTATTTTGCGTATGCCCGTTTCTGCGGAAATGGAAGGTCAGAGATATTGACGATTCTAGCTTTTATTTAGTGTATGCCCGTTTCTGCGGAAATGGAAGGTCAGAGATATTGACGACTCTCGCTTTTATTTAGCGTATGCCCGTTTCTGCAGAAATGGAAGGTCAGAGATATTGACGGTTCTCGCTTTTATTTAGCGTATGCCCGTTTCTACGGAAATGGAAAGTCAGAGATATTGACGGTTCTCGCTTTTATTTAGCGTATGCCCATTTCTGCGGAAATGGAAGGTCAGAGATATTGACGGTTCTCGCTTTTATTTAGCGTATGCCCATTTCTGCGGAAATGGAAGGTCAAAGATATTGACGATTCTCGCTTTTATTTAGCGTATGCCCGTTTCTGTGGAAATGGAAGGTCAGAGATATTGACGATTCTCGCTTTTATTTAACGTATGCCCGTTTCTGCAGAAATGGAAGGTCAGAGATATTGACGGTTCTCGCTTTTATATAGCATATGGCCGTTTCTGTGGAAATGGAAGGTCAGAGATATTGACAATTCTCGCTTTTATTCAGCGTATGCCCGTTTCTGCGGAAATGGAAGGTCAAAGATATTGACGATTCTCTCTTTTATTTAGCGTATGCCCGTTTCTGCAGAAATGGAAGGTCAGAGATATTGACGATTCAAGCTTTTATTTTGCGTATGCCCGTTTCTGCGGAAATGGAAGGTCAGAGATATTGACGATTCTCGCTTTTATTTAGCGTATGTCTGTTTCTGTGGAAATGGAAGGTCAAAGATATTGACGACTCTCGCTTTTATTTAGCGTATGCCCGTTTCTGCGGAAATGGAAGGTCAGAGATATTGACGGTTCTCGCTTTTATTTAGCGTATGCCCGTTTCTACGGAAATGGAAGGTCAGAGATATTGACGGTTCTCGCTTTTATTTAGCGTATGCCCATTTCTGCGGAAATGGAAGGTCAAAGATATTGACGATTCTCGCTTTTATTTAGCATATGTCCGTTTCTGTGGAAATGGAAGGTCAGAGATATTGACGATTCTCGCTTTTATTTAGCGTATGCCCGTTTCTGCAGAAATGGAAGGTCAGAGATATTGATGGTTCTCGCTTTTATTTAGCGTATGCGCGTTTCTGCGGAAATGGAAGGTCAGAGATATTGACGATTCTCGCTTTTATATAGCATATGCCCGTTTCTGTGGAAATGGAAGGTCAAAGATATTGACAATTCTCGCTTTTATTCAGCGTATGCCCGTTTCTGCGGAAATGGAAGGTCAGAGATATTGACGATTCTCTCTTTTATTTAGCGTATGCCCGTTTCTGCAGAAATGGAAGGTCAGAGATATTGACGATTCAAGCTTTTATTTTGCGTATGCCCGTTTCTGCGAAAATGGAAGGTCAGAGATATTGACGATTCTCGCTTTTATTTAGCGTATGTCCGTTTCTGCGGAAATGGAAGGTCAGAGATATTGACGACTCTCGCTTTTATTTAGCGTATGCCCGTTTCTGCAGAAATGGAAGGTCAGAGATATTGACGGTTCTCGCTTTTATTTAGCGTATGCCCGTTTCTACGGAAATGGAAAGTCAGAGATATTGACGGTTCTCGCTTTTTTTTAGCGTATGCCCATTTCTGCGGAAATGGAAGGTCAGAGATATTGACGGTTCTCGCTTTTATTTAGCGTATGCCCATTTCTGCGGAAATGGAAGGTCAAAGATATTGACGATTCTCGCTTTTATTTAACGTATGCCCGTTTCTGCAGAAATGGAAGGTCAGAGATATTGACGATTCAAGCTTTTATTTTGCGTATGCCCGTTTCTGCGGAAATGGAAGGTCAGAGATATTGACGATTCTCGCTTTTATTTAGCGTATGCCCATTTCTACGGAAATAGAAGGTCAGAGATATTGACGATTCTCGCTTTTGTTTAACGTATGCCGTTTTTCTACGGAACTGGAAGGTCAAAGATATTGACGATTCTCGCTTTTATTTAGTGTATGCTTGTCTCTGCGGAAATGGAAGGTCAGAGATATTGACGGTTCTCGCTTTTATAAAGCGTATGCTCGTTTCTGCGGAAATGGAAGGTCAGAGATATTGATGATTCTCGCTTTTATTTAGCGTATGCCCGTTTCTGCAGAAATGGAAGGTCAGAGATATTGAAGATTCTCGCTTTTATTTAGCGTATGCCCGTTTCTACGGAAATGGAAGGTCAGAGATATTGACGATTCTCGCTTTTATTTAGCGTATGCCCGTTTCTGCGGAAATGGAAGGTCAGAGATATTGATGACTCTCGCTTTTATTTAGCGTATGCCCGTTTCTGCAGAAATGGAAGGTCAGAGATATTGACGGTTCTCGCTTTTATTTTGCGTATGCCCGTTTTTGCGGAAATGCAAGGTCAGAGATATTGACGGTTCTCTCTTTTATTTAGCGTATGCCCGTTTCTGTGGAAATGGAAGGTCAGAGATATTGAAGGTTCTCGCTTTTATTTAGCGTATGCTCGTTTCTGCAGAAATGGAAGGTTAGAGATATTGACGGTTCTCGCTTTTATTTAGCATATGCCAGTTTCTGTGGAAATGGAAGGTCACAGATATTGACGATTCTCGCTTTTATTTAGCGTATGCCCATTTCTACGGAAATAGAAGGACAGAGATATTGACGATTCTCGCTTTTGTTTAACGAATGTCGTTTTTCTACGGAAATGGAAGGTCAGAGATATTGACGATTCTCGCTTTTATTTAGCGTATGCCCGTTTCTGCGGAAATGGAAGGTCAGAGATATTGACGGTTCTCGCTTTTATAAAGCGTATGCCCGTTTCTGCGAAAATGTAAGGTCAGAGATATTGACGACTCTCGCTTTTATTTAGCGTATGCCCGTTTCTGCGGAAATGGAAGGTCAGAGATATTGACGACTCTCGCTTTTATTTAGCGTATGCCCGTTTCTGCAGAAATGGAAGGTCAGAGATATTGACGGTTCTCGCTTTTATTTAGCGTATGCCCGTTTCTACGGAAATGGAAAGTCAGAGATATTGACGGTTCTCGCTTTTATTTAGCGTATGCCCATTTCTGCGGAAATGGAAGGTCAGAGATATTGACGGTTCTCGCTTTTATTTAGCGTATGCCCATTTCTGCGGAAATGGAAGGTCAAAGATATTGACGATTCTCGCTTTTATTTAGCGTATGCCCGTTTCTGTGGAAATGGAAGGTCAGAGATATTGACGATTCTCGCTTTTATTTAACGTATGCCCGTTTCTGCAGAAATGGAAGGTCAGAGATATTGACGGTTCTCGCTTTTATTTAGCGTATGCGCGTTTCTGCGGAAATGGAAGGTCAGAGATATTGACGATTCTCGCTTTTATACAGCATATGCCCGTTTCTGTGGAAATGGAAGGTCAGAGATATTGACAATTCTCGCTTTTATTCAGCGTATGCCCGTTTCTGCGGAAATGGAAGGTCAGAGATATTGACGATTCTCTCTTTTATTTAGCGTATGCCCGTTTCTGCAGAAATGGAAGGTCAGAGATATTGACGATTCAAGCTTTTATTTTGCGTATGCCCGTTTCTGCGGAAATGGAAGGTCAGAGATATTGACGATTCTAGCTTTTATTTAGCGTATGCCCGTTTCTGCGGAAATGGAAGGTCAGAGATATTGACGATTCTCTCTTTTATTTAGCGTATGCCCGTTTCTGCAGAAATGGAAGGTCAGAGATATTGACGGTTCTCGCTTTTATTTAGCGTATGCCCGTTTCTGCAGAAATGGAAGGTCAGGGATATTGACGGTTCTAGCTTTTATTTAGAGTATGCCCGTTTCTGTGGAAATGGAAGGTCAGAGATATTGAAGGTTCTCGCTTTTATTTAGCGTATGCTCGTTTCTGCAGAAATGGAAGGTCAGAGATATTGACGGTTCTCGCTTTTATTTAGCATATGCCCGTTTCTGTGGAAATGCAAGGTCAGAGATATTCATGATTCTCGCTTTTATTTAGCGTATGCCCGTTTCTGCAGAAATGGAAGGTCAGAGATATTGACGATTCTCGTTTTTATTTAGCGTATGGCCATTTCTACGGAAATAGAAGGTCAGAGATATTGACGATTCTCGCTTTTGTTTAACGTATGCCGTTTTTCTACGGAAATGGAAGGTCAAAGATATTGACAATTCTCGCTTTTATTTAGCGTATGCTCGTTTCTGCAGAAATGGAAGGTCAGAGATATTGACGGTTCTCGCTTTTATAAAGCGTATGCTCGTTTCTGCGGAAATGGAAGGTCAGAGATATTGATGATTCTCGCTTTTATTTAACGTATGCCCGTTTCTGCAGAAATGGAAGGTCAGAGATATTGAAGATTCTCGCTTTTATTTAGCGTATGCGCGTTTCTACGGAAATGGAAAGTCAGAGATATTGACGGTTCTCGCTTTTATACAGCATATGCCCGTTTCTGTGGAAATGGAAGGTCAGAGATATTGACAATTCTCGCTTTTATTCAGCGTATGCCCGTTTCTGCGGAAATGGAAGGTCAGAGATATTGACGATTCTCTCTTTTATTTAGTGTATGCCCGTTTCTGCAGAAATGGAAGGTCAGAGATATTGACGATTCAAGCTTTTATTTTGCGTATGCCCGTTTCTGCGGAAATGGAAGGTCAGAGATATTGACGATTCTAGCTTTTATTTAGTGTATGCCCGTTTCTGCGGAAATGGAAGGTCAGAGATATTGACGACTCTCGCTTTTATTTAGCGTATGCCCGTTTCTGCAGAAATGGAAGGTCAGAGATATTGACGGTTCTCGCTTTTATTTAGCGTATGCCCGTTTCTACGGAAATGGAAAGTCAGAGATATTGACGGTTCTCGCTTTTATTTAGCGTATGCCCATTTCTGCGGAAATGGAAGGTCAGAGATATTGACGGTTCTCGCTTTTATTTAGCGTATGCCCATTTCTGCGGAAATGGAAGGTCAAAGATATTGACGATTCTCGCTTTTATTTAGCGTATGCCCGTTTCTGTGGAAATGGAAGGTCAGAGATATTGACGATTCTCGCTTTTATTTAACGTATGCCCGTTTCTGCAGAAATGGAAGGTCAGAGATATTGACGGTTCTCGCTTTTATATAGCATATGGCTGTTTCTGTGGAAATGGAAGGTCAGAGATATTGACAATTCTCGCTTTTATTCAGCGTATGCCCGTTTCTGCGGAAATGGAAGGTCAAAGATATTGACGATTCTCTCTTTTATTTAGCGTATGCCCGTTTTTGCAGAAATGGAAGGTCAGAGATATTGACGATTCAAGCTTTTATTTTGCGTATGCCCGTTTCTGCGGAAATGGAAGGTCAGAGATATTGACGATTCTCGCTTTTATTTAGCGTATGTCTGTTTCTGTGGAAATGGAAGGTCAAAGATATTGACGACTCTCGCTTTTATTTAGCGTATGCCCGTTTCTGCGGAAATGGAAGGTCAGAGATATTGACGGTTCTCGCTTTTATTTAGCGTATGCCCGTTTCTACGGAAATGGAAGGTCAGAGATATTGACGGTTCTCGCTTTTATTTAGCGTATGCCCATTTCTGCGGAAATGGAAGGTCAAAGATATTGACGATTCTCGCTTTTATTTAGCATATGTCCGTTTCTGTGGAAATGGAAGGTCAGAGATATTGACGATTCTCGCTTTTATTTAGCGTATGCCCGTTTCTGCAGAAATGGAAGGTCAGAGATATTGATGGTTCTCGCTTTTATTTAGCGTATGCGCGTTTCTGCGGAAATGGAAGGTCAGAGATATTGACGATTCTCGCTTTTATATAGCATATGCCCGTTTCTGTGGAAATGGAAGGTCAAAGATATTGACAATTCTCGCTTTTATTCAGCGTATGCCCGTTTCTGCGGAAATGGAAGGTCAGAGATATTGACGATTCTCTCTTTTATTTAGCGTATGCCCGTTTCTGCAGAAATGGAAGGTCAGAGATATTGACGATTCAAGCTTTTATTTTGCGTATGCCCGTTTCTGCGAAAATGGAAGGTCAGAGATATTGACGATTCTCGCTTTTATTTAGCGTATGTCCGTTTCTGCGGAAATGGAAGGTCAGAGATATTGACGACTCTCGCTTTTATTTAGCGTATGCCCGTTTCTGCAGAAATGGAAGGTCAGAGATATTGACGGTTCTCGCTTTTATTTAGCGTATGCCCGTTTCTGCAGAAATGGAAGGTCAGGGATATTGACGGTTCTAGCTTTTATTTAGAGTATGCCCGTTTCTGTGGAAATGGAAGGTCAGAGATATTGAAGGTTCTCGCTTTTATTTAGCGTATGCTCGTTTCTGCAGAAATGGAAGGTCAGAGATATTGACGGTTCTCGCTTTTATTTAGCATATGCCCGTTTCTGTGGAAATGCAAGGTCAGAGATATTCATGATTCTCGCTTTTATTTAGCGTATGCCCGTTTCTGCAGAAATGGAAGGTCAGAGATATTGACGATTCTCGTTTTTATTTAGCGTATGGCCATTTCTACGGAAATAGAAGGTCAGAGATATTGACGATTCTCGCTTTTGTTTAACGTATGCCGTTTTTCTACGGAAATGGAAGGTCAAAGATATTGACAATTCTCGCTTTTATTTAGCGTATGCTCGTTTCTGCAGAAATGGAAGGTCAGAGATATTGACGGTTCTCGCTTTTATAAAGCGTATGCTCGTTTCTGCGGAAATGGAAGGTCAGAGATATTGATGATTCTCGCTTTTATTTAACGTATGCCCGTTTCTGCAGAAATGGAAGGTCAGAGATATTGAAGATTCTCGCTTTTATTTAGCGTATGCGCGTTTCTACGGAAATGGAAAGTCAGAGATATTGACGGTTCTCGCTTTTATACAGCATATGCCCGTTTCTGTGGAAATGGAAGGTCAGAGATATTGACAATTCTCGCTTTTATTCAGCGTATGCCCGTTTCTGCGGAAATGGAAGGTCAGAGATATTGACGATTCTCTCTTTTATTTAGTGTATGCCCGTTTCTGCAGAAATGGAAGGTCAGAGATATTGACGATTCAAGCTTTTATTTTGCGTATGCCCGTTTCTGCGGAAATGGAAGGTCAGAGATATTGACGATTCTAGCTTTTATTTAGTGTATGCCCGTTTCTGCGGAAATGGAAGGTCAGAGATATTGACGACTCTCGCTTTTATTTAGCGTATGCCCGTTTCTGCAGAAATGGAAGGTCAGAGATATTGACGGTTCTCGCTTTTATTTAGCGTATGCCCGTTTCTACGGAAATGGAAAGTCAGAGATATTGACGGTTCTCGCTTTTATTTAGCGTATGCCCATTTCTGCGGAAATGGAAGGTCAGAGATATTGACGGTTCTCGCTTTTATTTAGCGTATGCCCATTTCTGCGGAAATGGAAGGTCAAAGATATTGACGATTCTCGCTTTTATTTAGCGTATGCCCGTTTCTGTGGAAATGGAAGGTCAGAGATATTGACGATTCTCGCTTTTATTTAACGTATGCCCGTTTCTGCAGAAATGGAAGGTCAGAGATATTGACGGTTCTCGCTTTTATATAGCATATGGCTGTTTCTGTGGAAATGGAAGGTCAGAGATATTGACAATTCTCGCTTTTATTCAGCGTATGCCCGTTTCTGCGGAAATGGAAGGTCAAAGATATTGACGATTCTCTCTTTTATTTAGCGTATGCCCGTTTTTGCAGAAATGGAAGGTCAGAGATATTGACGATTCAAGCTTTTATTTTGCGTATGCCCGTTTCTGCGGAAATGGAAGGTCAGAGATATTGACGATTCTCGCTTTTATTTAGCGTATGTCTGTTTCTGTGGAAATGGAAGGTCAAAGATATTGACGACTCTCGCTTTTATTTAGCGTATGCCCGTTTCTGCGGAAATGGAAGGTCAGAGATATTGACGGTTCTCGCTTTTATTTAGCGTATGCCCGTTTCTACGGAAATGGAAGGTCAGAGATATTGACGGTTCTCGCTTTTATTTAGCGTATGCCCATTTCTGCGGAAATGGAAGGTCAAAGATATTGACGATTCTCGCTTTTATTTAGCATATGTCCGTTTCTGTGGAAATGGAAGGTCAGAGATATTGACGATTCTCGCTTTTATTTAGCGTATGCCCGTTTCTGCAGAAATGGAAGGTCAGAGATATTGATGGTTCTCGCTTTTATTTAGCGTATGCGCGTTTCTGCGGAAATGGAAGGTCAGAGATATTGACGATTCTCGCTTTTATATAGCATATGCCCGTTTCTGTGGAAATGGAAGGTCAAAGATATTGACAATTCTCGCTTTTATTCAGCGTATGCCCGTTTCTGCGGAAATGGAAGGTCAGAGATATTGACGATTCTCTCTTTTATTTAGCGTATGCCCGTTTCTGCAGAAATGGAAGGTCAGAGATATTGACGATTCAAGCTTTTATTTTGCGTATGCCCGTTTCTGCGAAAATGGAAGGTCAGAGATATTGACGATTCTCGCTTTTATTTAGCGTATGTCCGTTTCTGCGGAAATGGAAGGTCAGAGATATTGACGACTCTCGCTTTTATTTAGCGTATGCCCGTTTCTGCAGAAATGGAAGGTCAGAGATATTGACGGTTCTCGCTTTTATTTAGCGTATGCCCGTTTCTACGGAAATGGAAAGTCAGAGATATTGACGGTTCTCGCTTTTTTTTAGCGTATGCCCATTTCTGCGGAAATGGAAGGTCAGAGATATTGACGGTTCTCGCTTTTATTTAGCGTATGCCCATTTCTGCGGAAATGGAAGGTCAAAGATATTGACGATTCTCGCTTTTATTTAACGTATGCCCGTTTCTGCAGAAATGGAAGGTCAGAGATATTGACGATTCAAGCTTTTATTTTGCGTATGCCCGTTTCTGCGGAAATGGAAGGTCAGAGATATTGACGATTCTCGCTTTTATTTAGCGTATGCCCGTTTCTGCGGAAATGGAAGGTCAGAGATATTGACGGTTCTCGCTTTTATAAAGCGTATGCCCGTTTCTGCGAAAATGTAAGGTCAGAGATATTGACGACTCTCGCTTTTATTTAGCGTATGCCCGTTTCTGCGGAAATGGAAGGTCAGAGATATTGACGACTCTCGTTTTTATTTAGCGTATGCCCGTTTCTGCAGAAATGGAAGGTCAGAGATATTGACGGTTCTCGCTTTTATTTAGCGTATGCCCGTTTCTACGGAAATGGAAAGTCAGAGATATTGACGGTTCTCGCTTTTATTTAGCGTATGCCCATTTCTGCGGAAATGGAAGGTCAGAGATATTGACGGTTCTCGCTTTTATTTAGCGTATGCCCATTTCTGCGGAAATGGAAGGTCAAAGATATTGACGATTCTCGCTTTTATTTAGCGTATGCCCGTTTCTGTGGAAATGGAAGGTCAGAGATATTGACGATTCTCGCTTTTATTTAACGTATGCCCGTTTCTGCAGAAATGGAAGGTCAGAGATATTGACGGTTCTCGCTTTTATTTAGCGTATGCGCGTTTCTGCGGAAATGGAAGGTCAGAGATATTGACGATTCTCGCTTTTATACAGCATATGCCCGTTTCTGTGGAAATGGAAGGTCAGAGATATTGACAATTCTCGCTTTTATTCAGCGTATGCCCGTTTCTGCGGAAATGGAAGGTCAGAGATATTGACGATTCTCTCTTTTATTTAGCGTATGCCCGTTTCTGCAGAAATGGAAGGTCAGAGATATTGACGATTCAAGCTTTTATTTTGCGTATGCCCGTTTCTGCGGAAATGGAAGGTCAGAGATATTGACGATTCTAGCTTTTATTTAGTGTATGCCCGTTTCTGCGGAAATGGAAGGTCAGAGATATTGACGACTCTCGCTTTTATTTAGCGTATGCCCGTTTCTGCAGAAATGGAAGGTCAGAGATATTGACGGTTCTCGCTTTTATTTAGCGTATGCCCGTTTCTACGGAAATGGAAAGTCAGAGATATTGACGGTTCTCGCTTTTATTTAGCGTATGCCCATTTCTGCGGAAATGGAAGGTCAGAGATATTGACGGTTCTCGCTTTTATTTAGCGTATGCCCATTTCTGCGGAAATGGAAGGTCAAAGATATTGACGATTCTCGCTTTTATTTAGCGTATGCCCGTTTCTGTGGAAATGGAAGGTCAGAGATATTGACGATTCTCGCTTTTATTTAACGTATGCCCGTTTCTGCAGAAATGGAAGGTCAGAGATATTGACGGTTCTCGCTTTTATATAGCATATGGCCGTTTCTGTGGAAATGGAAGGTCAGAGATATTGACAATTCTCGCTTTTATTCAGCGTATGCCCGTTTCTGCGGAAATGGAAGGTCAAAGATATTGACGATTCTCTCTTTTATTTAGCGTATGCCCGTTTCTGCAGAAATGGAAGGTCAGAGATATTGACGATTCAAGCTTTTATTTTGCGTATGCCCGTTTCTGCGGAAATGGAAGGTCAGAGATATTGACGATTCTCGCTTTTATTTAGCGTATGTCTGTTTCTGTGGAAATGGAAGGTCAAAGATATTGACGACTCTCGCTTTTATTTAGCGTATGCCCGTTTCTGCGGAAATGGAAGGTCAGAGATATTGACGGTTCTCGCTTTTATTTAGCGTATGCCCGTTTCTACGGAAATGGAAGGTCAGAGATATTGACGGTTCTCGCTTTTATTTAGCGTATGCCCATTTCTGCGGAAATGGAAGGTCAAAGATATTGACGATTCTCGCTTTTATTTAGCATATGTCCGTTTCTGTGGAAATGGAAGGTCAGAGATATTGACGATTCTCGCTTTTATTTAGCGTATGCCCGTTTCTGCAGAAATGGAAGGTCAGAGATATTGATGGTTCTCGCTTTTATTTAGCGTATGCGCGTTTCTGCGGAAATGGAAGGTCAGAGATATTGACGATTCTCGCTTTTATATAGCATATGCCCGTTTCTGTGGAAATGGAAGGTCAAAGATATTGACAATTCTCGCTTTTATTCAGCGTATGCCCGTTTCTGCGGAAATGGAAGGTCAGAGATATTGACGATTCTCTCTTTTATTTAGCGTATGCCCGTTTCTGCAGAAATGGAAGGTCAGAGATATTGACGATTCAAGCTTTTATTTTGCGTATGCCCGTTTCTGCGAAAATGGAAGGTCAGAGATATTGACGATTCTCGCTTTTATTTAGCGTATGTCCGTTTCTGCGGAAATGGAAGGTCAGAGATATTGACGACTCTCGCTTTTATTTAGCGTATGCCCGTTTCTGCAGAAATGGAAGGTCAGAGATATTGACGGTTCTCGCTTTTATTTAGCGTATGCCCGTTTCTACGGAAATGGAAAGTCAGAGATATTGACGGTTCTCGCTTTTTTTTAGCGTATGCCCATTTCTGCGGAAATGGAAGGTCAGAGATATTGACGGTTCTCGCTTTTATTTAGCGTATGCCCATTTCTGCGGAAATGGAAGGTCAAAGATATTGACGATTCTCGCTTTTATTTAACGTATGCCCGTTTCTGCAGAAATGGAAGGTCAGAGATATTGACGATTCAAGCTTTTATTTTGCGTATGCCCGTTTCTGCGGAAATGGAAGGTCAGAGATATTGACGATTCTCGCTTTTATTTAGCGTATGCCCATTTCTACGGAAATAGAAGGTCAGAGATATTGACGATTCTCGCTTTTGTTTAACGTATGCCGTTTTTCTACGGAACTGGAAGGTCAAAGATATTGACGATTCTCGCTTTTATTTAGTGTATGCTTGTCTCTGCGGAAATGGAAGGTCAGAGATATTGACGGTTCTCGCTTTTATAAAGCGTATGCTCGTTTCTGCGGAAATGGAAGGTCAGAGATATTGATGATTCTCGCTTTTATTTAGCGTATGCCCGTTTCTGCAGAAATGGAAGGTCAGAGATATTGAAGATTCTCGCTTTTATTTAGCGTATGCCCGTTTCTACGGAAATGGAAGGTCAGAGATATTGACGATTCTCGCTTTTATTTAGCGTATGCCCGTTTCTGCGGAAATGGAAGGTCAGAGATATTGATGACTCTCGCTTTTATTTAGCGTATGCCCGTTTCTGCAGAAATGGAAGGTCAGAGATATTGACGGTTCTCGCTTTTATTTTGCGTATGCCCGTTTTTGCGGAAATGCAAGGTCAGAGATATTGACGGTTCTCTCTTTTATTTAGCGTATGCCCGTTTCTGTGGAAATGGAAGGTCAGAGATATTGAAGGTTCTCGCTTTTATTTAGCGTATGCTCGTTTCTGCAGAAATGGAAGGTTAGAGATATTGACGGTTCTCGCTTTTATTTAGCATATGCCAGTTTCTGTGGAAATGGAAGGTCACAGATATTGACGATTCTCGCTTTTATTTAGCGTATGCCCATTTCTACGGAAATAGAAGGACAGAGATATTGACGATTCTCGCTTTTGTTTAACGAATGTCGTTTTTCTACGGAAATGGAAGGTCAGAGATATTGACGATTCTCGCTTTTATTTAGCGTATGCCCGTTTCTGCGGAAATGGAAGGTCAGAGATATTGACGGTTCTCGCTTTTATAAAGCGTATGCCCGTTTCTGCGAAAATGTAAGGTCAGAGATATTGACGACTCTCGCTTTTATTTAGCGTATGCCCGTTTCTGCGGAAATGGAAGGTCAGAGATATTGACGACTCTCGCTTTTATTTAGCGTATGCCCGTTTCTGCAGAAATGGAAGGTCAGAGATATTGACGGTTCTCGCTTTTATTTAGCGTATGCCCGTTTCTACGGAAATGGAAAGTCAGAGATATTGACGGTTCTCGCTTTTATTTAGCGTATGCCCATTTCTGCGGAAATGGAAGGTCAGAGATATTGACGGTTCTCGCTTTTATTTAGCGTATGCCCATTTCTGCGGAAATGGAAGGTCAAAGATATTGACGATTCTCGCTTTTATTTAGCGTATGCCCGTTTCTGTGGAAATGGAAGGTCAGAGATATTGACGATTCTCGCTTTTATTTAACGTATGCCCGTTTCTGCAGAAATGGAAGGTCAGAGATATTGACGGTTCTCGCTTTTATTTAGCGTATGCGCGTTTCTGCGGAAATGGAAGGTCAGAGATATTGACGATTCTCGCTTTTATACAGCATATGCCCGTTTCTGTGGAAATGGAAGGTCAGAGATATTGACAATTCTCGCTTTTATTCAGCGTATGCCCGTTTCTGCGGAAATGGAAGGTCAGAGATATTGACGATTCTCTCTTTTATTTAGCGTATGCCCGTTTCTGCAGAAATGGAAGGTCAGAGATATTGACGATTCAAGCTTTTATTTTGCGTATGCCCGTTTCTGCGGAAATGGAAGGTCAGAGATATTGACGATTCTAGCTTTTATTTAGCGTATGCCCGTTTCTGCGGAAATGGAAGGTCAGAGATATTGACGATTCTCTCTTTTATTTAGCGTATGCCCGTTTCTGCAGAAATGGAAGGTCAGAGATATTGACGGTTCTCGCTTTTATTTAGCGTATGCCCGTTTCTGCAGAAATGGAAGGTCAGGGATATTGACGGTTCTAGCTTTTATTTAGAGTATGCCCGTTTCTGTGGAAATGGAAGGTCAGAGATATTGAAGGTTCTCGCTTTTATTTAGCGTATGCTCGTTTCTGCAGAAATGGAAGGTCAGAGATATTGACGGTTCTCGCTTTTATTTAGCATATGCCCGTTTCTGTGGAAATGCAAGGTCAGAGATATTCATGATTCTCGCTTTTATTTAGCGTATGCCCGTTTCTGCAGAAATGGAAGGTCAGAGATATTGAAGATTCTCGCTTTTATTTAGCGTATGCCCGTTTCAACGGAAATGGAAGCTCAGAGATATTGACGATTCTCGCTTTTATTTAGCGTATGCCCGTTTCTGCGGAAATGGAAGGTCAGAGATATTGACGACTCTCGCTTTTATTTAGCGTATGCCCGTTTCTGCAGAAATGGAAGGTCAGAGATATTGACGGTTCTCGCTTTTATTTAGCGTATGCCTGTTTCTACGGAAATGGAAGGTCAGAGATATTGATGGTTCTCGCTTTTATTTAGCGTATGCCCATTTCTGCGGAAATGGAAGGTCAGAGATATTGACGGTTCTCGCTTTTATTTAGCGTATGCCCATTTCTGCGGAAATGGAAGGTCAAAGATATTGACGATTCTCGCTTTTATTTAGCGTATGCCCGTTTCTGTGGAAATGGAAGGTCAGAGATATTGACGATTCTCGCTTTTATTTAGCGTATGCCCGTTTCTGCAGAAATGGAAGGTCAGAGATATTGACGGTTCTCGCTTTTATTTAGCGTATGCGCGTTTCTGCGGAAATGGAAGGTCAGAGATATTGACGATTCTCGCTTTTATACAGCATATGCCCGTTTCTGTGGAAATGGAAGGTCAGAGATATTGACAATTCTCGCTTTTATTCAGCGTATGCCCGTTTCTGCGGAAATGGAAGGTCAGAGATATTGACGATTCTCTCTTTTATTTAGCGTATGCCCGTTTCTGCAGAAATGGAAGGTCAGAGATATTGACGATTCAAGCTTTTATTTTGCGTATGCCCGTTTCTACGGAAATGGAAGGTCAGAGATATTGACGATTCTAGCTTTTATTTAGCGTATGCCCGTTTCTGCGGAAATGGAAGGTCAGAGATATTGACGATTCTATCTTTTATTTAGCGTATGCCCGTTTCTGCAGAAATGGAAGGTCAGAGATATTGACGGTTCTCGCTTTTATTTAGCGTATGCCCGTTTCTGCAGAAATGGAAGGTCAGGTATATTGACGGTTCTCGCTTTTATTTAGCGTATGCCCGTTTCTGTGGAAATGGAAGGTCAGAGATATTGAAGGTTCTCGATTTTATTTAGCGTATGCTCGTTTCTGCAGAAATGGAAGGTCAGAGATATTGACGGTTCTCGCTTTTATTTAGCATATGCCCGTTTCTGTGGAAATGGAAGGTCAGAGATATTGACGATTCTCGCTTTTATTTAGCGTATGCCCGTTTCTGCAGAAATGGAAGGTCAGAGATATTGACGGTTCTCGCTTTTATTTAGCGTATGCCTGTTTCTACGGAAATGGAAGGTCAGAGATATTGACGGTTCTCGCTTTTATTTAGCGTATGCCCATTTCTGCGGAAATGGAAGGTCAGAGATATTGACGGTTCTTGCTTTTATTTAGCGTATGGCCATTTCTACGGAAATAGAAGGTCAGAGATATTGACGATTCTCGCTTTTGTTTAACGTATGCCGTTTTTCTACGGAAATGGAAGGTCAAAGATATTGACAATTCTCGCTTTTATTTAGCGTATGCTCGTTTCTGCAGAAATGGAAGGTCAGAGATATTGACGGTTCTCGCTTTTATAAAGCGTATGCTCGTTTCTGCGGAAATGGAAGGTCAGAGATATTGATGATTCTCGCTTTTATTTAGCGTATGCCCGTTTCTGCAGAAATGGAAGGTCAGAGATATTGAAGATTCTCGCTTTTATTTAGCGTATGCCCGTTTCAACGGAAATGGAAGCTCAGAGATATTGACGATTCTCGCTTTTATTTAGCGTATGCCCGTTTCTGCGGAAATGGAAGGTCAGAGATATTGACGACTCTCGCTTTTATTTAGCGTATGCCCGTTTCTGCAGAAATGGAAGGTCAGAGATATTGACGGTTCTCGCTTTTATTTAGCGTATGCCTGTTTCTACGGAAATGGAAGGTCAGAGATATTGATGGTTCTCGCTTTTATTTAGCGTATGCCCATTTCTGCGGAAATGGAAGGTCAGAGATATTGACGGTTCTCGCTTTTATTTAGCGTATGCCCATTTCTGCGGAAATGGAAGGTCAAAGATATTGACGATTCTCGCTTTTATTTAGCGTATGCCCGTTTCTGTGGAAATGGAAGGTCAGAGATATTGACGATTCTCGCTTTTATTTAGCGTATGCCCGTTTCTGCAGAAATGGAAGGTCAGAGATATTGACGGTTCTCGCTTTTATTTAGCGTATGCGCGTTTCTGCGGAAATGGAAGGTCAGAGATATTGACGATTCTCGCTTTTATACAGCATATGCCCGTTTCTGTGGAAATGGAAGGTCAGAGATATTGACAATTCTCGCTTTTATTCAGCGTATGCCCGTTTCTGCGGAAATGGAAGGTCAGAGATATTGACGATTCTCTCTTTTATTTAGCGTATGCCCGTTTCTGCAGAAATGGAAGGTCAGAGATATTGACGATTCAAGCTTTTATTTTGCGTATGCCCGTTTCTACGGAAATGGAAGGTCAGAGATATTGACGATTCTAGCTTTTATTTAGCGTATGCCCGTTTCTGCGGAAATGGAAGGTCAGAGATATTGACGATTCTATCTTTTATTTAGCGTATGCCCGTTTCTGCAGAAATGGAAGGTCAGAGATATTGACGGTTCTCGCTTTTATTTAGCGTATGCCCGTTTCTGCAGAAATGGAAGGTCAGGTATATTGACGGTTCTCGCTTTTATTTAGCGTATGCCCGTTTCTGTGGAAATGGAAGGTCAGAGATATTGAAGGTTCTCGATTTTATTTAGCGTATGCTCGTTTCTGCAGAAATGGAAGGTCAGAGATATTGACGGTTCTCGCTTTTATTTAGCATATGCCCGTTTCTGTGGAAATGGAAGGTCAGAGATATTGACGATTCTCGCTTTTATTTAGCGTATGCCCGTTTCTGCAGAAATGGAAGGTCAGAGATATTGACGGTTCTCGCTTTTATTTAGCGTATGCCTGTTTCTACGGAAATGGAAGGTCAGAGATATTGACGGTTCTCGCTTTTATTTAGCGTATGCCCATTTCTGCGGAAATGGAAGGTCAGAGATATTGACGGTTCTTGCTTTTATTTAGCGTATGCCCATTTCTACGGAAATAGAAGGTCAGAGATATTGACGATTCTCGCTTTTGTTTAACGTATGCCGTTTTTCTACGGAAATGGAAGGTCAAAGATATTGACGATTCTCGCTTTTATTTAGCGTATGCTCGTTTCTGCGGAAATGGAAGGTCAGAGATATTGACGGTTCTCGATTTTATAAAGCGTATGCTCGTTTCTGCGGAAATGGAAGGTCAGAGATATTGATGATTCTCGCTTTTATTTAGCGTATGCCCGTTTCTGCAGAAATGGAAGGTCAGAGATATTGAAGATTCTCGCTTTTATTTAGCGTATGCCCGTTTCAACGGAAATGGAAGGTCAGAGATATTGACGATTCTCGCTTTTATTTAGCGTATGCCCGTTTCTGCGGAAATGGAAGGTCAGAGATATTGACGACTCTCGCTTTTATTTAGCGTATGCCCGTTTCTGCAGAAATGGAAGGTCAGAGATATTGACGGTTCTCGCTTTTATTTAGCGTATGCCTGTTTCTACGGAAATGGAAGGTCAGAGATATTGACGGTTCTCGCTTTTATTTAGCGTATGCCCATTTCTGCGGAAATGGAAGGTCAGAGATATTGACGGTTCTTGCTTTTATTTAGCGTATGCCCATTTCTGCGGAAATGGAAGGTCAAAGATATTGACGATTCTCGCTTTTATTTAGCGTATGCCCGTTTCTGTGGAAATGGATGGTCAGAGATATTGACGATTCTCGCTTTTATTTAGCGTATGCCCGTTTCTGCAGAAATGGAAGGTCAGAGATATTGACGGTTCTCGCTTTTATTTAGCGTATGCGCGTTTCTGCGGAAATGGAAGGTCAGAGATATTGACGATTCTCGCTTTTATATAACATATGCCCGTTTCTGTGGAAATGGAAGGTCAGAGATATTGACAATTCTCGCTTTTATTCAGTGTATGCCCGTTTCTGCAGAAATGGAAGGTCAGAGATATTGACGATTCTCTCTTTTATTTAGCGTATGCCCGTTTCTCCAGAAATGGAAGGTCAGAGATATTGACGATTCAAGCTTTTATTTTGCGTATGCCCAATTCTGTGGAAATGGAAGGTCAGAGATATTGACGATTCTCGCTTTTATTTAGCGTATGCCCGTTTCTGCGGAAATGGAAGGTCAGAGATATTGACGATTCTCTCTTTTATTTAGCGTATGCCCGTTTCTGCAGAAATGGAAGGTCAGAGATATTGACGGTTCTCGCTTTTATTTAGCGTATGCCCGTTTCTGCAGAAATGGAAGGTCAGGGATATTGACGGTTCTCGCTTTTATTTAGCGTATGCCCGTTTCTGTGGAAATGGAAGGTCAGAGATATTGAAGGTTCTCGCTTTTATTTAGCGTATGCTCGTTTCTGCAGAAATGGAAGGTCAGAGATATTGACGGTTCTCGCTTTTATTTAGCATATGCCCGTTTCTGTGGAAATGGAAGGTCAGAGATATTGATGATTCTCGCTTTTATTTAGCGTTTGCCCGTTTCTGCGGAAATGGAAGGTCAGAGATATTGACGATTCTCGCTTTTATTTAGCGTATGCCCATTTCTACGGAAATAGAAGGTCAGAGATATTGACGATTCTCGCTTTTGTTTAACGTATGCCGTTTTTCTACGGAAATGGAAGGTCAAAGATATTGACGATTCTCGCTTTTATTTAGCGTATGCTCGTTTCTGCGGAAATGGAAGGTCAGAGATATTGACGGTTCTCGCTTTTATAAAGCGTATGCTCGTTTCTGCGGAAATGGAAGGTCAAAGATATTGATGATTCTCGCTTTTATTTAGCGTATGCCCGTTTCTGCAGAAATGGAAGGTCTGAGATATTGAAGATTCTCGCTTTTATTTAGCTTATGCCCATTTCAACGGAAATGGAAGGTCAGAGATATTGACGATTCTCGCTTTTATTTAGCGTATGCCCGTTTCTGCGGAAATGGAAGGTCAGAGATATTGACGACTCTCGCTTTTATTTAGCGTATGCCCGTTTCTGCAGAAATGGAAGGTCAGAGATATTGACGGTTCTCGCTTTTATTTAGCGTATGCCCGTTTCTACGGAAATGGAAGGGTAGAGATATTGACGGTTCTCGCTTTTATTTAGCGTATGCCCATTTCTGCGAAAATGGAAGGTCAGAGATATTGACGGTTCTCGCTTTTATTTAGCGTATGCCCATTTCTGCGGAAATGGAAGGTCAAAGATATTGACGATTCTCGCTTTTATTTAGCGTATGCCCGTTTCTGTGGAAATGGAAGGTCAGAGATATTGACGATTCTCGCTTTTATTTAGCGTATGCCCGTTTCTGCAGAAATGGAAGGTCAGAGATGTTGACGGTTCTCGCTTTTATTTAGCGTATGCGCGTTTCTGCGGAAATGGAAGGTCAGAGATATTGACGATTCTCGCTTTTATTTAGCGTATGCCCGTTTCTGTGGAAATGGAAGGTCAGAGATATTGACGATTCTCGCTTTTATTTAGCGTATGCCCGTTTCTGCAGAAATGGAAGGTCAGAGATATTGACGGTTCTCGCTTTTATTTAGCGTATGCGCGTTTCTGCGGAAATGGAAGGTCAGAGATATTGACGATTCTCGCTTTTATATAGCATATGCCCGTTTCTGTGGAAATGGAAGGTCAGAGATATTGACAATTCTCGCTTTTATTCAGCGTATGCCCGTTTCTGCGGAAATGGAAGGTCAGAGATATTGACGATTCTCTCTTTTATTTAGTGTATGCCCGTTTCTGTAGAAATGGAAGGTCAGAGATATTGACGGTTCTCGCTTTTATTTAGCGTATGCCCGTTTCTGCAGAAATGGAAGATCAGGGATATTGACGGTTCTCGCTTTTATTTAGCGTATGCCCGTTTCTGTGGAAATGGAAGGTCAGAGATATTGAAGGTTCTCGCTTTTATTTAGCGTATGCTCGTTTCTGCAGAAATGGAAGGTCAGAGATATTGACGGTTCTCGCTTTTATTTAGCATTTGCCCGTTTCTGTGGAAATGGAAGGTTAGAGATATTGATGATTCTCGCTTTTATTTAGCGTATGCCCGTTTCTGCGGAAATGGAAGGTCAGAGATATTGACGATTCTCGCTTTTATTTACCGTATGCCCATTTCTACGGAAATAGAAGGTCAGAGATATTGACGATTCTTGCTTTTGTTTAACGTATGCCGTTTTTCTACGGAAATGGAAGGTCAAAGATATTGACGATTCTCGCTTTTATTTAGCGTATGCTCATTTCTGCGGAAATGGAAGGTCAGAGATATTGACGGTTCTCGCTTTTATAAAGCGTATGCTCGTTTCTGCGGAAATGGAAGGTCAGAGATATTGATGATTCTCGCTTTTATTTAGCGTATGCCCGTTTCTGCAGAAATGGAAGGTCAGAGATATTGACGGTTCTCGCTTTTATTTAGCGTATGCGCGTTTCTGCGGAAATGGAAGGTCAGAGATATTGACGATTCTCGCTTTTATTTAGCGTATGCCCGTTTCTGTGGAAATGGAAGGTCAGAGATATTGACGATTCTCGCTTTTATTTAGCGTATGCCCGTTTCTGCAGAAATGGAAGGTCAGAGATATTGACGGTTCTCGCTTTTATTTAGCGTATGCGCGTTTCTGCGGAAATGGAAGGTCAGAGATATTGACGATTCTCGCTTTTATATAGCATATGCCCGTTTCTGTGGAAATGGAAGGTCAGAGATATTGACAATTCTCGCTTTTATTCAGCGTATGCCCGTTTCTGCGGAAATGGAAGGTCAGAGATATTGACGATTCTCTCTTTTATTTAGTGTATGCCCGTTTCTGTAGAAATGGAAGGTCAGAGATATTGACGGTTCTCGCTTTTATTTAGCGTATGCCCGTTTCTGCAGAAATGGAAGATCAGGGATATTGACGGTTCTCGCTTTTATTTAGCGTATGCCCGTTTCTGTGGAAATGGAAGGTCAGAGATATTGAAGGTTCTCGCTTTTATTTAGCGTATGCTCGTTTCTGCAGAAATGGAAGGTCAGAGATATTGACGGTTCTCGCTTTTATTTAGCATTTGCCCGTTTCTGTGGAAATGGAAGGTTAGAGATATTGATGATTCTCGCTTTTATTTAGCGTATGCCCGTTTCTGCGGAAATGGAAGGTCAGAGATATTGACGATTCTCGCATTTATTTACCGTATGCCCATTTCTACGGAAATAGAAGGTCAGAGATATTGACGATTCTTGCTTTTGTTTAACGTATTCCGTTTTTCTACGGAAATGGAAGGTCAAAGATATTGACGATTCTCGCTTTTATTTAGCGTATGCTCGTTTCTGCGGAAATGGAAGGTCAGAGATATTGACGGTTCTCGCTTTTATAAAGCGTATGCTCGTTTCTGCGGAAATGGAAGGTCAGAGATATTGATGATTCTCGCTTTTATTTAGCGTATGCCCGTTTCTGCAGAAATGGAAGGTCAGAGATATTGAAGATTCTCGCTTTTATTTAGCTTATGCCCGTTTCAACGGAAATGGAAGGTCAGAGATATTGACGATTCTCGCTTTTATTTAGCGTATGCCCATTTCTGCGGAAATGGAAGGTCAGAGATATTGACGACTCTCGCTTTTATTTAGCGTATGCCCGTTTCTGCAGAAATGGAAGGTCAGAGATATTGACGGTTCTCGCTTTTATTTAGCGTATGCCCGTTTCTACGGAAATGGAAGGTCAGAGATATTGACGGTTCTCGCTTTTATTTAGCGTATGCCCATTTCTACGGAAATGTAAGGTCAGAGATATTGACGGTTCTCGCTTTTATTTAGCGTATGCCCATTTCTGCGGAAATGGAAGGTCAAAGATATTGACGATTCTCGCTTTTATTTAGCGTATGCCCGTTTCTGTGGAAATGGAAGGTCAGAGATATTGACGATTCTCGCTTTTATTTAGCGTATGCCCGTTTCTGCAGAAATGGAAGGTCAGAGATATTGACGGTTCTCGCTTTTATTTAGCGTATGCGCGTTTCTGCGGAAATGGAAGGTCAGAGATATTGACGATTCTCGCTTTTATATAGCATATGCCCGTTTCTGTGGAAATGGAAGGTCAGAGATATTGACAATTCTCGCTTTTATTCAGCGTATGCCCGTTTCTGCGGAAATGGAAGGTCAGAGATATTGACGATTCTCTCTTTTATTTAGTGTATGCCCGTTTCTGTAGAAATGGAAGGTCAGAGATATTGACGGTTCTCGCTTTTATTTAGCGTATGCCCGTTTCTGCAGAAATGGAAGATCAGGGATATTGACGGTTCTCGCTTTTATTTAGCGTATGCCCGTTTCTGTGGAAATGGAAGGTCAGAGATATTGAAGGTTCTCGCTTTTATTTAGCGTATGCTCGTTTCTGCAGAAATGGAAGGTCAGAGATATTGACGGTTCTCGCTTTTATTTAGCATTTGCCCGTTTCTGTGGAAATGGAAGGTTAGAGATATTGATGATTCTCGCTTTTATTTAGCGTATGCCCGTTTCTGCGGAAATGGAAGGTCAGAGATATTGACGATTCTCGCTTTTATTTACCGTATGCCCATTTCTACGGAAATAGAAGGTCAGAGATATTGACGATTCTTGCTTTTGTTTAACGTATGCCGTTTTTCTACGGAAATGGAAGGTCAAAGATATTGACGATTCTCGCTTTTATTTAGCGTATACTCGTTTCTGCGGAAATGGAAGGTCAGAGATATTGACGGTTCTCGCTTTTATAAAGCGTATGCTCGTTTCTGCGGAAATGGAAGGTCAGAGATATTGATGATTCTCGCTTTTATTTAGCGTATGCCCGTTTCTGCAGAAATGGAAGGTCAGAGATATTGAAGATTCTCGCTTTTATTTAGCTTATGCCCGTTTCAACGGAAATGGAAGGTCAGAGATATTGACGATTCTCGCTTTTATTTAGCGTATGCCCATTTCTGCGGAAATGGAAGGTCAGAGATATTGACGACTCTCGCTTTTATTTAGCGTATGCCCGTTTCTGCAGAAATGGAAGGTCAGAGATACTGACGGTTCTCGCTTTTATTTAGCGTATGCCCGTTTCTACGGAAATGGAAGGTCAGAGATATTAACGGTTCTCGCTTTTATTTAGCGTATGCCCATTTCTACGGAAATGTAAGGTCAGAGATATTGACGGTTCTCGCTTTTATTTAGCGTATGCCCATTTCTGCGGAAATGGAAGGTCAAAGATATTGACGATTCTCGCTTTTATTTAGCGTATGCCCGTTTCTGTGGAAATGGAAGGTCAGAGATATTGACGATTCTCGATTTTATTTAGCGTATGCCCGTTTCTGCAGAAATGGAAGGTCAGAGATATTGACGGTTCTCGCTTTTATTTAGCGTATGCGCGTTTCTGCGGAAATGGAAGGTCAGAGATATTGACGATTCTCGCTTTTATATAGCATATGCCCGTTTCTGTGGAAATGGAAGGTCAGAGATATTGACAATTCTCGCTTTTATTCAGCGTATGCCCGTTTCTGCGGAAATGGAAGGTCAGAGATATTGACGATTCTCTCTTTTATTTAGCGTATGCCCGTTTCTGCAGAAATGGAAGGTCAGAGATATTGACGGTTCTCGCTTTTATTTAGCGTATGCCCGTTTCTGCAGAAATGGAAGGTCAGGGATATTGACGGTTCTCGCTTTTATTTAGCGTATGCCCGTTTCTGTGGAAATGGAAGGTCAGAGATATTGAAGGTTCTCGCTTTTATTTAGCGTACGCTCGTTTCTGCAGAAATTGAAGGTCAGAGATATTGACGGTTCTCGCTTTTATTTAGCATTTGCCCGTTTCTGTGGAAATGGAAGGTCAGAGATATTGATGATTCTCGCTTTTATTTAGCGTATGCCCGTTTCTGCGGAAATGGAAGGTCAGAGATATTGACGATTCTCGCTTTTATTTAGCGTATGCCCATTTCTATGGAAATAGAAGGTCAGAGATATTGACGATTCTCGCTTTTGTTTAACGTATGCCGTTTTTCTACGGAAATGGAAGGTCAAAGATATTGACGATTCTCGCTTTTATTTAGCGTATGCTCGTTTCTGCGGAAATGGAAGGTCAGAGATATTGACAATTCTCGCTTTTATTCAGCGTATGCCCGTTTCTGCGGAAATGGAAGGTCAGAGATATTGACGATTCTCTCTTTTATTTAGTGTATGCCCGTTTCTGTAGAAATGGAAGGTCAGAGATATTGACGGTTCTCGCTTTTATTTAGCGTATGCCCGTTTCTGCAGAAATGGAAGATCAGGGATATTGACGGTTCTTGCTTTTATTTAGCGTATGCCCGTTTCTGTGGAAATGGAAGGTCAGAGATATTGAAGGTTCTCGCTTTTATTTAGCGTATGCTCGTTTCTGCAGAAATGGAAGGTCAGAGATATTGACGGTTCTCGCTTTTATTTAGCATTTGCCCGTTTCTGTGGAAATGGAAGGTTAGAGATATTGATGATTCTCGCTTTTATTTAGCGTATGCCCGTTTCTGCGGAAATGGAAGGTCAGAGATATTGACGATTCTCGCTTTTATTTACCGTATGCCCATTTCTACGGAAATAGAAGGTCAGAGATATTGACGATTCTTGCTTTTGTTTAACGTATGCCGTTTTTCTACGGAAATGGAAGGTCAAAGATATTGACGATTCTCGCTTTTATTTAGCGTATGCTCGTTTCTGCGGAAATGGAAGGTCAGAGATATTGACGGTTCTCGCTTTTATAAAGCGTATGCTCGTTTCTGCGGAAATGGAAGGTCAGAGATATTGATGATTCTCGCTTTTATTTAGCGTATGCCCGTTTCTGCAGAAATGGAAGGTCAGAGATATTGAAGATTCTCGCTTTTATTTAGCTTAACCCCGTTTCAACGGAAATGGAAGGTCAGAGATATTGACGATTCTCGCTTTTATTTAGCGTATGCCCATTTCTGCGGAAATGGAAGGTCAGAGATATTGACGACTCTCGCTTTTATTTAGCGTATGCCCGTTTCTGCAGAAATGGAAGGTCAGAGATATTGACGGTTCTCGCTTTTATTTAGCGTATGCCCGTTTCTACGGAAATGGAAGGTCAGAGATATTGACGGTTCTCGCTTTTATTTAGCGTATGCCCATTTCTACGGAAATGTAAGGTCAGAGATATTGACGGTTCTCGCTTTTATTTAGCGTATGCCCATTTCTGCGGAAATGGAAGGTCAAAGATATTGACGATTCTCGCTTTTATTTAGCGTATGCCCGTTTCTGTGGAAATGGAAGGTCAGAGATATTGACGATTCTCGCTTTTATTTAGTGTATGCCCGTTTCTGCAGAAATGGAAGGTCAGAGATATTGACGGTTCTCGCTTTTATTTAGCGTATGCGCGTTCCTGCGGAAATGGAAGGTCAGAGATATTGACGATTCTCGCTTTTATATAGCATATGCCCGTTTCTGTGGAAATGGAAGGTCAGAGATATTGACAATTCTCGCTTTTATTCAGCGTATGCCCGTTTCTGCGGAAATGGAAGGTCAGAGATATTGACGATTCTCTCTTTTATTTAGCGTATGCCCGTTTCTGCAGAAATGGAAGGTCAGAGATATTGACGGTTCTCGCTTTTATTTAGCGTATGCCCGTTTCTGCAGAAATGGAAGGTCAGGGATATTGACGGTTCTCGCTTTTATTTAGCGTATGCCCGTTTCTGTGGAAATGGAAGGTCAGAGATATTGAAGGTTCTCGCTTTTATTTAGCGTACGCTCGTTTCTGCAGAAATTGAAGGTCAGAGATATTGACGGTTCTCGCTTTTATTTAGCATTTGCCCATTTCTGTGGAAATGGAAGGTCAGAGATATTGATGATTCTCGCTTTTATTTAGCGTATGCCCGTTTCTGCGGAAATGGAAGGTTAGAGATATTGACGATTCTCGCTTTTATTTAGCGTATGCCCATTTCTACGGAAATAGAAGGTCAGAGATATTGACGATTCTCGCTTTTGTTTAACGTATGCCGTTTTTCTACGGAAATGGAAGGTCAAAGATATTGACGATTCTCGCTTTTATTTAGCGTATGCTCGTTTCTGCGGAAATGGAAGGTCAGAGATATTGACGGTTCTCGCTTTTATAAAGCGTATGCTCGTTTCTGCGGAAATGGAAGGTCAGAGATATTGATGATTCTCGCTTTTATTTAGCGTATGCCCGTTTCTGCAGAAATGGAAGGTCAGAGATATTGAAGATTCTCGCTTTTATTTAGCTTATGCCCGTTTCAACGGAAATGGAAGGTCAGAGATATTGACGATTCTCGCTTTTATTTAGCGTATGCCCGTTTCTGCGGAAATGGAAGGTCAGAGATATTGACGACTCTCGCTTTTATTTAGCGTATGCCCGTTTCTGCAGAAATGGAAGGTCAGAGATATTGACGGTTCTCGCTTTTATTTAGCGTATGCCCGTTTCTACGGAAATGGAAGGTCAGAGATATTGACGGTTCTCGCTTTTATTTAGCGTATGCCCATTTCTACGGAAATGTAAGGTCAGAGATATTGACGGTTCTCGCTTTTATTTAGCGTATGCCCATTTCTGCGGAAATGGAAGGTCAAAGATATTGACGATTCTCGCTTTTATTTAGCGTATGCCCGTTTCTGTGGAAATGGAAGGTCAGAGATATTGACGATTCTCGCTTTTATTTAGCGTATGCCCGTTTCTGCAGAAATGGAAGGTCAGAGATATTGACGGTTCTCGCTTTTATTTAGCGTATGCGCGTTTTTGCGGAAATGGAAGGTCAGAGATATTGACGATTCTCGCTTTTATATAGCATATGCCCGTTTCTGTGGAAATGGAAGGTCAGAGATATTGACAATTCTCGCTTTTATTCAGCGTATGCCCGTTTCTGCGGAAATGGAAGGTCAGAGATATTGACGATTCTCTCTTTTATTTAGCGTATGCCCGTTTCTGCAGAAATGGAAGGTCAGAGATATTGACGGTTCTCGCTTTTATTTAGCGTATGCCCGTTTCTGCAGAAATGGAAGGTCAGGGATATTGACGGTTATCGCTTTTATTTAGCGTATGCCCGTTTCTGTGGAAATGGAAGGTCAGAGATATTGAAGGTTCTCGCTTTTATTTAGCGTACGCTCGTTTCTGCAGAAATTGAAGGTCAGAGATATTGACGGTTCTCGCTTTTATTTAGCATTTGCCCGTTTCTGTGGAAATGGAAGGTCAGAGATATTGATGATTCTCGCTTTTATTTAGCGTATGCCCGTTTCTGCGGAAATGGAAGGTCAGAGATATTGACGATTCTCGCTTTTATTTAGCGTATGCCCATTTCTATGGAAATAGAAGGTCAGAGATATTGACGATTCTCGCTTTTGTTTAACGTATGCCGTTTTTCTACGGAAATGCAAGGTCAAAGATATTGACGATTCTCGCTTTTATTTAGCGTATGCTCGTTTCTGCGGAAATGGAAGGTCAGAGATATTGACGGTTCTCGCTTTTATAAAGCGTATGCTCGTTTCTGCGGAAATGGAAGGTCAGAGATATTGATGATTCTCGCTTTTATTTAGCGTATGCCCGTTTCTGCAGAAATGGAAGGTCAGAGATATTGAAGATTCTCTCTTTTATTTAGCTTATGCCCGTTTCAACGGAAATGGAAGGTCAGAGATATTGACGATTCTCGCTTTTATTTAGCGTATGCCCGTTTCTGCGGAAATGGAAGGTCAGAGATATTGACGACTCTCGCTTTTATTTAGCGTATGCCCGTTTCTGCAGAAATGGAAGGTCAGAGATATTGACGGTTCTCGCTTTTATTTAGCGTATGCCCGTTTCTACGGAAATGGAAGGTCAGAGATATTGACGGTTCTCGCTTTTATTTAGCGTATGCCCATTTCTGCGGAAATGGAAGGTCAGAGATATTGACGGTTCTCGCTTTTATTTAGCGTATGCCCATTTCTGCGGAAATGGAAGGTCAAAGATATTGACGATTCTCGCTTTTATTTAGCGTATGCCCGTTTCTGTGGAAATGGAAGGTCAGAGATATTGACGATTCTCGCTTTTATTTAGCGTATGCCCGTTTCTGCAGAAATGGAAGGTCAGAGATATTGACGCTTCTCGCTTTTATTTAGCGTATGCGCGTTTCTGCGGAAATGGAAGGTCAGAGATATTGACGATTCTCGCTTTTATATAGCATATGCTCGTTTCTGTGGAAATGGAAGGTCAGAGATATTGACAATTCTCGCTTTTATTCAGCGTATGCCCGTTTCTGCGGAAATGGAAGGTCAGAGATATTGACGATTCTCTCTTTTATTTAGCGTATGCCCGTTTCTGCAGAAATGGAAGGTTAGAGACATTGACGATTCAAGCTTTTATTTTGCGTATGCCCGTTTCTGCGGAAATGGAAGGTCAGAGATATTGACGATTCTCGCTTTTATTTAGCGTATGCCCGTTTCTGCGGAAATGGAAGGTCAGAGACATTGACGATTCTCTCTTTTATTTAGCGTATGCCCGTTTCTGCAGAAATGGAAGGTCAGAGATATTGACGGTTCTTGCTTTTATTTAGCGTATGCCCGTTTCTGCAGAAATGGAAGGTCAGGGATATTGACGGTTCTCGCTTTTATTTAGCGTATGCCCGTTTCTGTGGAAATGGAAGGTCAGAGATATTGAAGGTTCTCGCTTTTATTTAGCGTATGCTCGTTTCTGCAAAAATGGAAGGTCAGAGATATTGACGGTTTTCGCTTTTATTTAGCATATGCCCGTTTCTGTGGAAATGGAAGGTCAGAGATATTGATAATTCTCGCTTTTATTTAGCGTATGCCCGTTTCTGCGGAAATGGAAGGTCAGAGATATTGACGATTCTCGCTTTTATTTAGCGTATGCCCATTTCTAGGGAAATAGAAGGTCAGAGATATTGACGATTCTCGCTTTTGTTTAACGTATGCCGTTTTTCTACGGAACTGGAAGGTCAAAGATATTGGCGATTCTCGCTTTTATTTAGCGTATGCTTGTTTCTACGGAAATGGAAGGTCAGAGATATTGACGGTTCTCGCTTTTATAAAGCGTATGCTCGTTTCTGCGGAAATGGAAGGTCAGAGATATTGATGATTCTCGCTTTTATTTAGCGTATGCCCGTTTCTGCAGAAATGGAAGGTCAGAGATATTGAAGATTCTCTCTTTTATTTAGCTTATGCCCGTTTCAACGGAAATGGAAGGTCAGAGATATTGACGATTCTCGCTTTTATTTAGCGTATGCCCGTTTCTGCGGAAATGGAAGGTCAGAGATATTGACGACTCTCGCTTTTATTTAGCGTATGCCCGTTTCTGCAGAAATGGAAGGTCAGAGATATTGACGGTTCTCGCTTTTATTTAGCGTATGCCCGTTTCTACGGAAATGGAAGGTCAGAGATATTGACGGTTCTCGCTTTTATTTAGCGTATGCCCATTTCTGCGGAAATGGAAGGTCAGAGATATTGACGGTTCTCGCTTTTATTTAGCGTATGCCCATTTCTGCGGAAATGGAAGGTCAAAGATATTGACGATTCTCGCTTTTATTTAGCGTATGCCCGTTTCTGTGGAAATGGAAGGTCAGAGATATTGACGATTCTCGCTTTTATTTAGCGTATGCCCGTTTCTGCAGAAATGGAAGGTCAGAGATATTGACGCTTCTCGCTTTTATTTAGCGTATGCGCGTTTCTGCGGAAATGGAAGGTCAGAGATATTGACGATTCTCGCTTTTATATAGCATATGCTCGTTTCTGTGGAAATGGAAGGTCAGAGATATTGACAATTCTCGCTTTTATTCAGCGTATGCCCGTTTCTGCGGAAATGGAAGGTCAGAGATATTGACGATTCTCTCTTTTATTTAGCGTATGCCCGTTTCTGCAGAAATGGAAGGTTAGAGACATTGACGATTCAAGCTTTTATTTTGCGTATGCCCGTTTCTGCGGAAATGGAAGGTCAGAGATATTGACGATTCTCGCTTTTATTTAGCGTATGCCCGTTTCTGCGGAAATGGAAGGTCAGAGACATTGACGATTCTCTCTTTTATTTAGCGTATGCCCGTTTCTGCAGAAATGGAAGGTCAGAGATATTGACGGTTCTTGCTTTTATTTAGCGTATGCCCGTTTCTGCAGAAATGGAAGGTCAGGGATATTGACGGTTCTCGCTTTTATTTAGCGTATGCCCGTTTCTGTGGAAATGGAAGGTCAGAGATATTGAAGGTTCTCGCTTTTATTTAGCGTATGCTCGTTTCTGCAAAAATGGAAGGTCAGAGATATTGACGGTTTTCGCTTTTATTTAGCATATGCCCGTTTCTGTGGAAATGGAAGGTCAGAGATATTGATAATTCTCGCTTTTATTTAGCGTATGCCCGTTTCTGCGGAAATGGAAGGTCAGAGATATTGACGATTCTCGCTTTTATTTAGCGTATGCCCATTTCTAGGGAAATAGAAGGTCAGAGATATTGACGATTCTCGCTTTTGTTTAACGTATGCCGTTTTTCTACGGAACTGGAAGGTCAAAGATATTGGCGATTCTCGCTTTTATTTAGCGTATGCTTGTTTCTACGGAAATGGAAGGTCAGAGATATTGACGGTTCTCGCTTTTATAAAGCGTATGCTCGTTTCTGCGGAAATGGAAGGTCAGAGATATTGATGATTCTCGCTTTTATTTAGCGTATGCCGGTTTCTGCAGAAATGGAAGGTCAGAGATATTGAAGATTCTCGCTTTTATTTAGCGTATGCCCGTTTCTACGGAAATGGAAGGTCAGAGATATTGACGATTCTCGCTTTTATTTAGCGTATGCCCGTTTCTGCGGAAATGGAAGGTCAGAGATATTGACGACTCTCGCTTTTATTTAGCGTATGCCCGTTTCTGCAGAAATGGAAGGTCAGAGATATTGACGGTTCTCGCTTTTATTTTGCGTATGCCCGTTTCTGCGGAAATGGAAGGTCAGAGATATTGACGGTTCTCGCTTTTATTTAGCGTATGCCCGTTTCTGTGGAAATGGAAGGTCAGAGATATTGAAGGTTCTCGCTTTTATTTAGCGTATGCTCGTTTCTGCAGAAATGGAAGGTCAGAGATATTGACGGTTCTCGCTTTTATTTAGCATATGCCAGTTTCTGTGGAAATGGAAGGTCAGAGATATTGACGATTCTCGCTTTTATTTAGCGTATGCCCGTTTCTGCGGAAATGGAAGGTCACAGATATTGACGATTCTTGCTTTTATTTAGCGTATGCCCATTTCTACGGAAATAGAAGGTCAGAGATATTGACGATTCTCGCTTTTGTTTAACGTATGCCGTTTTTCTACGGAAATGGAAGGTCAGAGATATTGACGATTCTCGCTTTTATTTAGCGTATGCCCGTTTCTGCGGAAATAGAAGGTCAGAGATATTGACGGTTCTCGCTTTTATAAAGCGTATGCCCGTTTCTGCGGAAATGGAAGGTCAGAGATATTGACGACTCTCGCTTTTATTTAGCGTATGCCCGTTTCTGCAGAAATGGAAGGTCATAGATATTGACGGTTCTCGCTTTTATTTAGCGTATGCCCGTTTCTACGGAAATGGAAGGTCAGAGATATTGACGATTCTCGCTTTTATATAGCGTATGTCCGTTTCTGCGGAAATGGAAGGTCAGAGATATTGACGACTCTCGCTTTTATTCAGCGTATGCCCGTTTCTGCAGAAATGGAAGGTCAGAGATATTGACGATTCTCTCTTTTATTTAGCGTATGCCCGTTTCTGCAGAAATGGAAGGTCAGAGATATTGACGATTCAAGCTTTTATTTTGCATATGCCCGTTTCTGCGGAAATGGAAGGTCAGAGATATTGACGGTTCTCGCTTTTATAAAGCGTATGCTCGTTTCTGCGGAAATGGAAGGTCAAAGATATTGACGATTCTCTCTTTTATTTAGCGTATGCCCGTTTCTGCAGAAATGCAAGGTCATAGATATTGACGGTTCTCGCTTTTATTTAGCGTATGCCCGTTTCTGCAGAAATGGAAGGTCAGAGATATTGACGATTCTCGCTTTTATTTAGCGTATGCCCGTTTCTACGGAAATGGAAGGTCAGAGATATTGACGGTTCTCGCTTTTATTTAGCGTATGCCCATTTCTGCAGAAATGGAAGGTCAGAGATATTGACGGTTCTCGCTTTTATTTAGCGTATGCCCGTTTCTACGGAAATGGAAGGTCAGAGATATTGACGGTTCTCGCTTTTATTTAGCGTATGCCCATTTCTACGGAAATGTAAGGTCAGAGATATTGACGGTTCTCGCTTTTATTTAGCGTATGCCCATTTCTGCGAAAATGGAAGGTCAAAGATATTGACGATTCTCGCTTTTATTTAGCGTATGCCCGTTTCTGCGGAAATGGAAGGTCAGAGATATTGACGGTTCTCGCATTTATAAAGCGTATGCCCGTTTCTGCGGAAATGGAAGGTCAGAGATATTGACGACTCTCGCTTTTATTTAGCGTATGCCCGTTTCTGCAGAAATGGAAGGTCAGAGATATTGACGATTCTCGCTTTTATATAGCATATGCCCGTTTCTATGGAAATGGAAGGTCAGAGATATTGACGATTCTCGCTTTTATTTAGCGTATGCCCGTTTCTGCGGAAATGGAAGGTCAGAGATATTGACGATTCTCTCTTTTATTTAGCGTATGCCCGTTTCTGCAGAAATGGAAGGTCAGAGATATTGACAATTCTCTCTTTTATTTAGCGTATGCCCGTTTCTGCAGAAATGGAAGGTCAGAGATATTGACGATTCAAGCTTTTATTTTGCGTATGCCCGTTTCTGCGGAAATGGAAGGTCAGAGATATTGACGATTCTCGCTTTTATTTAGCGTATGCCCGTTTCTGCGGAAATGGAAGGTCAGAGATATTGACGGTTCTCGCTTTTATTTAGCGTATGCCCGTTTCTACGGAAATGGAAGGTCAGAGATATTGACGGTTCTCGCTTTTATAAAGCGTATGCCCGTTTCTGCGGAAATGGAAGGTCAGAGATATTGACGACTCTCGCTTTTATTTAGCGTATGCCCGTTTCTGCAGAAATGGAAGGTCATAGATATTGACGGTTCTCGCTTTTATTTAGCGTATGCCCGTTTCTACGGAAATGGAAGGTCAGAGATATTGACGACTCTCGCTTTTATTTAGCGTATGCCCGTTTCTGCGGAAATGGAAGGTCAGAGATATTGACGGTTCTCGCTTTTATTTAGCGTATGCCCGTTTCTGCAGAAATGGAAGGTCAGAGATATTGACGATTCTCGGTTTTATTTAGCGTATGCCCGTTTCTGTGGAAATGGAAGGTCAGAGATATTGAAGGTTCTCGCTTTTATTTAGCGTATGCTCGTTTCTGCGGAAATGGAAGGTCAGAGATATTGACGGTTCTCGCTTTTGTTTAGCTTATGCCCGTTTCAACGGAAATGGAAGGTCAGAGATATTGACGATTCTCGCTTTTATTTAGCGTATGCCCGTTTCTGCGGAAATGGAAGGTCAGAGATATTGACGACTCTCGCTTTTATTTAGCGTATGCCCGTTTCTGCAGAAATGGAAGGTCAGAGATATTGACGGTTCTCGCTTTTATTTAGCGTATGCCCGTTTCTACGGAAATGGAAGGGTAGAGATATTGACGGTTCTCGCTTTTATTTAGCGTATGCCCATTTCTGCGGAAATGGAAGGTCAGAGATATTGACGGTTCTCGCTTTTATTTAGCGTATGCCCATTTCTGCGGAAATGGAAGGTCAAAGATATTGATGATTCTCGCTTTTATTTAGCGTATGCCCGTTTCTGTGGAAATGGAAGGTCAGAGATATTGACGATTCTCGCTTTTATTTAGCGTATGCCCGTTTCTGCAGAAATGGAAGGTCAGAGATATTGACGGTTCTCGCTTTTATTTAGCGTATGCGCGTTTCTGCGGAAATGGAAGGTCAGAGA
>CAWUDS030002858.1:17500-22500 GCA_963859935.3 Lathyrus sativus
TTCGCCATCTTGTGCCTACGTACTCTCAACAAGCATGAGAGATCAGAGCTCACGTAGTTCGGGAAACTACGGTTTATTTCCTGTTTTTACGAAAGAAGTGTTTTTTATTGTGTTTGCGATTTCAACCGCACTAGAGACTATGACCTGAGAGTGAATGCGTCGCATGTCACCCAAAGGGTACCATACTAAACATCCAGACTATGGGAAAGAAACTCTCCCACAGCCCTTTCTCAGATAGCTTAAGGCTCGTAATGTACGAAAGAAATCATTCATGATTACTGTATCTTAAACTGTTTTGAGATGAGAAGAGAACAGGCCCAACTAGGAGGGAGACTATCAAGCCCTACTGTTGTCATGCCATGGATTCATCCTATGGTTGAAGTTTGAACAGGGAACTCCTAGAAGTTGTCGTGCATAGGTTTCAACCTAAAAGTCTATCATCAAATCCTTATCAAAGGAAATGAGAGTCCTAAGGGATCATGTCAATGATACGCCAAAACAGACAAAGCATCAGCTTAACAGTAAAATGCATGCAATGCAAGTGAGGGAGGAAATGTGTGTGGGGCTTCAGCCTCCACAAGCTCGTCTCAACCTCAAGCCAGTCATGAAATAACAGTAATCATACTGAAAAATAAACAACATGCTATCCAGCAATAAACAGTAAACTGCAATCATACAGATAAAAGAAATGAAAATGCCATCAGGCAAACAAACCACAGGGGCAAGGGAGTTGGGCTCTACCGAATACCCGCAAGCAAAGCCACTCAATAACAATACAAGCAGAGGGAGCAACTCAACCTCTAATGCAATCATGCTCCTAGACTGAACTTATTCTAGATGAACTTAATCTAATGCAACCGACAAATCAGACAAAACACACAATACAGAAAAGAAAAACAGAAGAAAGCCTCAGCTCCTCCAGCAGCAACTCAATCTTCAGACTTCAATCATCAACTGCTTTCTAGGTATCAACCCTACAATATGAGTTTCAACTCATCTTCTCCCTTAAGCTTCAGCTTCTTTGATCAGCTCCACCTTCAGGCTTCACCATCTTCCGGGATCTTCAAGCATCAACTTGATCTTCACAAAGTCTTCAGACTTCAACAATCTCCAAGGAATCATCCTCTTCAAAGCTTCAGCTTCTATCTTCAATGGCTTTTAGATCTTCAATCAAATCTTTTATCATCTTCTTCTTCAAAGCAAACAACTTCAATGCAAATCTTCAATATTCTTCATTTCTTTCTTTATCTTCAACAGCCCAAATGCTCCAACAAACAAGATTCAATCAACAAGATGAGGTGAGGATGTTAGAGTGCTCACTGACTTCCAAAGGATGCCATTAAGGACTTAACATCAAAAGGAAAGGCTCTCTCAAAGTTCTACCTCATAGGGCAAGGTCACTAATCCCTCCAAAGGAGAGAGGTGAATACCCTTAAGGGACTTTATATCATAGAGAAGGAAGGAGGTGAACAAGACACTCCTTGTTTATTGAACGGAATTATTCTATCTAAAGCTCTACCTATGTACTTATGATCCTATAAACAGAACAAACAAAAGCTAAAACTAAGCTCCTCTTCAAGGTCTTCAAAGTCTTCAATGATGATCCACAAGGTATTCAACTCAATCTTCAAGGCTCACACACTCAAAGGAGAAGAAAAGAAAGCAAAACAATACAAACTATGCCCTTAAGCAACACACAACATCATGTACAAAGCAATATTCAAGAAAAATATTAAATGAACTTCTAAAATTCTAGAACCAAATCTAAGGGAACCTAAATGTCTACCCTTAATGCCCATATAGTCCCCATATACTAATCTTGACCTAAAAACCCAAAACAAAATTGTTAAGTCTACTTATGTTGAATAAAACCCTAATTATGATTACTCTAATGCTAACCTAATTAAACTAATCAAATTTTAACCTAAAAATCATGAATTAAATCCTATGGGAAACTATGATTCAATATCTAACTATGCCAAAAAGAATGGCTCAAAAATCCTAAGGGAAGGTCCTAAAAGAAATTCTACAAGATTGAGTATCTACTTAAAACTACTTAAAAGCTATTTACATGGAAAATATAGTAAAAATATTAAAAGAAAATAAAATTCCAATTTTATTTATTGATATTTTTCTAGACAAAATTATGAACATATAGAAAAAACAATCATTTTTGAATTTTATATGAATTATTGAACATGCAAGAAAATGAAGGAAATTAAAATAAGAAAATACAAGAAAAATGGGATGGGGGGTGTCAAACATAACTGCGCCTAGTTCAATTGCTGTTGGGCTGAGAATATGGGGGTGCAGATATTAAATGGGTTAAGCCCATACGTTATCAGAAAATCAAAAGAAAAATTAAAACGAAGACGGTGATAATAGCAAGTTTTTTACGTTCAAAATTGGATTGGGCCATGCGCAGGGGTGTGAATATCAAGATTTCATTAAGCCCAGAACTTCCATTTAATTTAAACGCTGTGTTTAGCTCTTCAAAATTCCCTCCGCTTGCAAATTCAAATCGTGGCCGTTGGATGGAATTACAAAGTCAAATAACCAGGATGATCCAACGCTGAACAATTCGTCTTCTCCAAGTGACAATTAAGGTTTCAGCCAAAACGCAGAATTCATGCATGACTTCCTCGATCTCGTTCTCTTCCATTACTCAATGAAATCACAAACTTCCAAAGGCAAAAATGTGCTACTGATTACCATGAACACGACCATACGCATAGTTTTCTTTGATCCATCGTGTATCCTCCAAACAGAAAGCTTCAAGACTAGGGTTCCACCATTTTCTTCTGGTATCAACCTTGATAGAACTTCAATCTAATGATATAAACTTGTTCTACATGCTACCCTCATCATTCTAAACCATAACATGATCACTAAAGCTCCATACACATCTTGATCTTGATCTTGAAAGAAACTATGATCTGTTACCAACCTTCATGAAACCCTCTGAAACTCTATGGAAATGGTCATCTAACCTATCTTAGCCATTCTATACTAAAGATCTAAACATCTAGCACCTAATTAAAGAGATGGCAATGAAAACACCAACCTGTCAAATATCAATGGTGGAGGTATGAACAAATCGATTCAAGTCTTGCTATCTCTTCCAGATGCTCCTCCAATGGAGTATAGCTTTCTGTTTGCAAGAATTCTGATGGAAGAGACTTGTGGAGATCAAATCGTGTATGGCTTGTTCTTGAAGGAAACCTTTAATTCCTCTTCTCTTCCTCACTCTTCACCAATGAATTCACCAACCTTCACCAACCTTTTTTCACACCTTGATCCACTTGTTATATAACAACCAATAGAATCACCTAGAAACTTATGGAATCATCTAGAAAGTAATGGAACTTCTCTTGTAATGACATATTGTATTATCTCCTTTCATGCATTAAGACTTTCAATCTTGTGTCAAAAACTCCTTACAAGAGATATTGGGATTGGATGAGTGAAAAACAAACTTGGTTTTGCCTTATGTAAAGATTTACAAAGGTTCCTTAATATGCAAGCATGAACTTTACAAAGTAACCTCCATTTTAAGACCTCAAATCAAAAATCTATTTGAACCATTGTTTTTAAAACGATGTTTGGATTCAAAATGACATATTGGATGACCTATTTTGGATTTGTGGATCTCCCAAACCAATTTCCAACTTGGATTCATTTAACTTATAAGTCATTTTTAGGTCATTTTCAACCATTCTTGTAAATCCTTGCTACAAGATTTTCCAACAAATCATGACCACTTTTCTAGGCTTAAAATCTCATTTTGAACAACTTTTATGTTTTGAGTTTTTTCATTTGAGGCTTGGAAATAGGAGATATGGCCTTTGCTTAAAATGACCTATAACTTCCAAATGACCAAAATACCCCTGTCTTGTTCAAACCATAAGTTGAGTTCTACAAATCCTATCAAGGACTTCTA
Organism: Lathyrus sativus; assembly: GCA_963859935.3. NCBI lineage: Eukaryota > Viridiplantae > Streptophyta > Magnoliopsida > Fabales > Fabaceae > Lathyrus > Lathyrus sativus. Next base: position 21,441 of record CAWUDS030002858.1, read on the forward strand.
GTACTATCTAGAAAGCTAAGAAGATGCTATTCAACATTCATGTTGACCAAGAAATCATAGGAATCATCCTACTAGGGCAAAAGTTGTCTGCAAGTTGGGTGACTTTCAAGGACCCAGATTCACATACCTCAGATGACCTGTAATTTGTCAAAACCATAACTTGAGCTCTGCAACTCCTATAAAGGACTTCTACCACTAAAATTAAAGCTAAGAACAAGCTCTACAACATTCATGTTGTGGGGAAGATGAGATATCAATCACATCTTGAGCTAAAACTGCCTGGAAGATAGGGATCAAACTAGGGTTTTTTCACTGACAATCCTTAGAAACCCTAACTTAAAACTTCTCAAACTCCTCAATCATGATGAATTGGTCTAGGAATCATCTTTATAAAATCTCCATACATCATTCCATGATCTCATGGCCCTTGGATTAGGTCTCAACCTTCTCCAAATCTTCAGCTGACTTAGGGTTGACTCAGTCAAAACCCTAATTCTACCACTCATGTTTGAATTCTCTGAATTCTTGCACAATGACCTCTCTGGGCTTCATGATGGCTTTCAAGACATCTCATAGGCTTTCTCAAAGCTTCAAGTTCACTCTCAAAGTCTCAGAATCATCTGAGGAGTTCCCACAACTCTCAAGTTAGGAGGCACACAATTCTGGTTTCAAACAATTTCTCTGAGGATCTCCTGAACTTTCTGATGAAGGTATCAACTTTCAAATACTTGATGGGTAAATAAATGTTGGTCAAATTTTGGGGTGCAACAACATGCACACACACAAAAAGACGCATGCGCGCGCAAACGCGCACACGCACGCACACACAAACGCACACACAAGCACACACACACGCGCGCGCGCTGACACTCACACACAAACACGCACGCGCACACACACTCGCACGCACACACGCACACACACTGACATGCACACACACAAACACGCACGCGCACAAACATTCACACACACGCACGCACACACACAAACATGCACACACACGCACGCACGTACACACACAGACACGCACACACACACACACACACACACACACAGACAT
>CAWUDS030002858.1:30000-35000 GCA_963859935.3 Lathyrus sativus
CACGGCAACAGGCTCCTCAGCAACAAGCCTACAACCAGCAAGGATATCATTATCCTCCTCAGCAACAGCAGATGCAAGCTACTCAGCAACGACAAGGTGCTCGCCCACAGCGTCCGCAGAGAACATGGAGACCAGATAGAGTCTTTGATCGTCTACCAATGACATATGCCAAAATCTTTGCTCAGTTGATGGAGAAGAAAGCTGTTGTTCCGAGAGATTTGGCTCCTCCAACTGTCATTCTTGCCGACTACGATGCAAATGCTCATTGTGAGTTTCATAAGGGCGATCCAGGTCACACCATTGAGGACTGCAGGGCTTTCAAGCACATAATTCAAGACATGATCGATAGGGATGCTATCAATTTCAATGGGAAGTCTCCGAATATCATCAACAATCCGATGCCACCAGTCAACTAGTGTCAGCATCAGATCGATTCCAGTCAAGTTCATTCTCTGAAGAAGGCCGTCATGCTGCCATTTAATATTTCGCATTTCTTATGTTTTGTCTTTGTTTGTTTAAGTATTATATGCTTTGAACAATTGCCATTCGTATTTGGTTTTCATTAATGTATCGTTTATGCATGTTTTGAACTAGTTATGTCGTATTCACTCGTTTTCGCTTATCACCGACACATTTATTTACTCCACTCTATTCACTGTTGTTTAGCATGATTTGAGGGAGGATGATGAAAACGAGATACCCATAATTGCAAACCGTATACTCTCGGATCGAATCTCGTCAATGATGTACAGGCATTGCTTCAATCCCCCAAACACCGGAGATATAAGGAGTTAATCCCTAGTAAACCACTTCGAGCTTAGAAGTAGCAGTTTCCTTCGGATATTCAAACCTTTACACTTAACCTGGGGCAGGGTAGTGTTCAGTTAATTCAACCCCGCACTTGAATCAACAAACAAAATCCAAAAGACGGTTGTTCACCAATGACCCACAACAGGGCAGTCACAACAAAATCAAAAAAATCAAAGGCCTGCTAAGTCAGACACCTTAGAGGGGACTTAGGCAAAATCAAGGCAATCCCGATGGATCTGACAAGCAAAGTCAATCCATGCAAAAGTTAGGGATCAAAATAAAAGCAAAAAAGGACCCCGAAATCCTCAACAAAAACAAAAGATTCAGTAGCCACCCAGATCAAAGGGGCACTGGCATCCATCAAAATAAGGTGACTGCCACGTCGAGCAAACCTTGAACCATCAAGCTTACACCGTCCAGACAAGTGTAGAATTAACTAAGCGTAGGACTGGAGATCATTAAGAAGAAGGGGTGGGTACAAATCATACTTTGAGCCTAATATCCTTTGTTTCATAACCGTGAACCAGACCACGTTATAGCCCTCGAAAGACCTAATTGAGGCGAGGTTTATTCTGAAAGCATATTATTGCAAGGTTGCGTAACCTGACTCCTCACATGATTTCTAATCATCAATATTGGTGTCATTTTGCTTGCTATATCTTTCGCACCAATCAAATTAGCACAACGTCTGGGCTAGCAGTCCGTTCGTCTCACACTTTCACGACACCTTAATAAATGACGCACTTTTTCAAAACTTACATTGAACTTTGCATTAATTATTACCATTTGTGAATGTACAATTTTAATTGCAAATCAGTGCTAGGTATTCAAAGACATCTCAACGAGGAGGCAATTAAGGAGGAACTTGACCTTCAGTGGCCGACACGAAGCGAGACTACCTCAGAACCCACAGGCTGGGGCAAATCACTCAACAGCTCGAGCAGGGGCAAGTCATCCGAGTTCAACTTCCATATGTCAGAACTGGTTAATCTGGGGGCAGACCATTACTATGTTCAGACTGGGGCAAGACCAGGTCGTCCTGACCATCAAGCAAAGTTGCAACCTTCTCTAAGGGAAATTCACAACAAAATCACCAAGTACCCAGACCAGGGGCATCTAGAGTGTCTTCGCCTGTGTCAATCATGGCATCTTCAGTAAACTGCGTGTCGAGGAAGTCAAGCCCTCCCACCACCCGAAGTCCAATCCGCATTGGCAACTACCCAAAGTCCACCACGCTGGCGACTCCACCTGCATTTCCAATTACACGTCTGCAATCATATGCATCATACGCATCGCATTCGACCTCATACGCATCTTGCATCATATGCATACTCCGATTATACCATACTTCCCCAGCTCTTGCATCTCCGCACGTCAGCATTTGCATTGGCACGTCCACTCATAGGGAATATCATTTATCATATGGCATGCATATGTGCAAGTCAAGGTCTAGAATCAATCCCGAAGATTTCCAAGACCATCGGTAGCCCAGTCAGGGGCATCTTCCACAAGATGGTGGGTTTGTCCCTCGATTTTCAAGAGCTTCAAAGAAATCACCAGCCCAGGCAGGGGCAATCTTCCGCAATTGTGTGTTTCTCCCAAAAATTCAAAGACATTCAAAGCAAGATTCAGCCCAGTCAGGGGCAGTCTTTTCAAGACCGTGGGTATTTCCCATGACGTATTTCAACCTCGTGTTTGATCAGATCTTCAAGTTAATATACATCCCAGCCAAGGGCATACCATTCAAGACCGTGGGCGTTCTCCACGAAGTTGTTCAACCTTTTGTTGGGCAAATCCAAGAAGTCCAATGCAAGACCCAGCCCGAGCAGGGGTACCTTCAGCAGAACCGTGAGCGTTCCTTACGAAGTTGTTCAACCTTTTGTTGACCAAAACAAGACATCTCAAGACAAACTCAGCCCAGTCGGGGGCATCCTCTTCAGAATTCATGGGCGTAACCATGAAACCATCTCAGCAAAGCTATGATCTCCAAACAAGATGGTGGGCGTACCCCGTTGACTCATTTCAATTCAATCTTCTTCTCGGGGGTTCCCCAATGATTTGTACCCAGCAAGCGTGACCGTTGTCAATTGCCTTACTATCATCCTTTTGGTGATAGTCAAACTTCGTCAGTTCAACCTAGCCTACATCCTTTTGGTGTTGGTAAACTTCAAATCTGTGTTGTCCTATCATCATTTTGGTGATAGCGACCTGTGTGTTGTGTTTCGCTCCATCATCCTTTTGGTGGTGGGTCTGGCATTTCGTCGATGTAAGATTGCGCGATATTTTGTTTATGTTTCGCTCCATCGTCCTTTTGGTGATGGGTCTGGCATTTCGTCGATGTCAGATTGCACGATATTTTGTTTATGTTTCGCTCCATCGTCCGTTTCGTGGTGGGTCTGGCATTTCGTCGATGTCAGATTGCGCGATATTTTGTTTATGTTTCGCTCCATCATCCTTTTGGTGGTGGGTCTGGCATTTCGTCAATGTCAGATTGCGCGATGTTTTGTTTGTGTTCTCGCTCCGTCATCCTTTTGGTGAGAGTCTATCATGGTCATTAATGATAGATTGCGCGATATTTTGTGTTGTGTTTCGCTCTGTCATCCTTTTGGTGGGGGGTCTACCATGGTCATTAATGATAGATTGTGCGATCTGTGTTGTGTTTCGCTCCGTCATCCTTTTGGTGGGGGGTCTATCATGGTCATTAATGATAGATTGTGCGATAGTTTGTTTGAGTTCGCTCCGTCATCCTTTTGGTGGGGGGTCTATCATGGTCATTAATGATAGATTGTGCCATATGTTTGGCGTGTGTTTCGCTCCGTCATCCTTTTGGTGGGGGGTCTATCATGGTCATTAATGATAGATTGTGCGATATGTTTGGCGTGTGTTTCGCTCCGTCATCCTTTTGGTGGGAGGTCTATCATGGTCATTAATGATAGACTGTGCGATATGTTTGGCGTGTGTTTCGCTCCGTCATCCTTTTGGTGGGGGGGGGGTCTATCATGGTCATTAATGATAGATTGTGCGATGTGTTTATTTGAGTTTTCTCCGTCATCCTTTTGGTGGGGGGTCTATCATGGTCATTAATGATAGATTGTGCGATATGTTTGGCGTGTGTTTCGCTCCGTCATCCTTTTGGTGGGGGGTCTATCATGGTCATTAATGATAGATTGTGCGATATGTTTGGCGTGTGTTTCGCTCCGTCATCCTTTTGGTGGGGGGGTCTATCATGGTCATTAATGATAGATTGTGCGATGTGTTTATTTGTGTTTCGCTCCGTCATCCTTTTGGTGGGGGTTCTATCATGGTCATTAGTGATAGATTGTGCGATGTGTAGTGTGTTTGCTCTATCGTCCTTTTGGGAATAGTAGCCATGTCTGTTCGTCCTATCATCCTTTTGGTGATGGTGACCTTTTTCCAGTTATTTTCAGTTTACTCAGAGGTGTACCTCATCCAACATTTCAATTCTCGGGCATTCTTTTTCTTTTTGGACAAATTCAGGGTCTTCTTCATATCTAATTGTCTTCTACCTTGAGAGAATGAGCGTCAAAGCCGTTCATCTTACTCGGTCTAAGCCAATTAGATAGGGGCATCTGTCATACCCTAAATTTGTCCTACCCCTGTATATCCACCCACTGTTTATAATTCGAAAATTTCAGATAAAATATGTTGTTTCTATCATGAGGTTGAAATGAATCGAGTCAAGTTTCATGTTGAGTTTTATCAGGGAGGTCATAAGTTGAAGACGTTCCGTGGTTGAAGGTTATCCGGGGCCAGATCATTCCTATTTTAGGAATTTTGTGTAGTAAAGTTCTTATGTCCCTAGGTTAAAACATATACAAGTAAAGCTTCAAAAGAACTCCTGACATAATTCAAGAGGAAATTAGTTTGTTTGTAAGATCATGTTTTTTTTACATGCTTCCAAGAGCAGTTTTGCCAATGAGGGTGTTTATATCTTAAAATGAATTGATGAGACCACATGGAAGTTCTTGTATATATCCATTATGGTCTTGATCCCTATTCAGCTATGTGAAATTTTTTTTGGTGGAAACAAAGCAAAGATATGTTCTCATTTTCATGGTAAATTAAGATGAGAATAATTGGTTTTAAGTGCTTGTTAAGTCATATTCCAAGAGGATTACAAATCATGTTTCAAATAGGCACGAAGATCATGTGGTTAAAGTCATGTCTCC
>CAWUDS030002858.1:200000-205000 GCA_963859935.3 Lathyrus sativus
ACAATCATCATACATCGCAATGTATATTACACGACACATTAGTCATTCACCTCATTATCATGCATTTTAAATCAATTTAAACAATGCACATATTTGCCCAAACGACCACAATTCACAATCGAGGATTTACGCACGAAGGCTACCCACAGCACATGTTATCACAATAGATCACATACTTATTCATATCATAGAGGTATTAACCTATGTGAATCAACCAAACAATCACCACATGAGCAACACAGCACAAGAAAAATGTTGTCACGTTCGCCTTTATTCGCCTGGCGAACCCCCGCAGCGAACCTTCGCTAGGCTTCGCCTGGCGAACTCGCCAGCGAGCCCAAGTCAGTAGCTACTGACTTCATTCGCCACCATTCGCCAGCACCTTCGCTGGGCGAACCTTCGCTATCCACCTTCGCCTGGCGAACTCACCAGCGAAGTCCACTGGGACTTAAACATAATTACTCGCCAGCATTCGCCGGGCTTCGCCTGGCGAAGCTTCGCCTTCGCTCGCCTGGCGAGAGCCAGCGAACCTGCGCAGAACAGCATTCTGTTCTGTCTCTCCTTCACCAATCCATCATCAACCATCTCTTAAACATCTAAATCAGTACAAATAGCATCAATACATGTTACTCGACTATTTTACGGCGTTATTACTCAGTTTCAACCGATTAAATCTTCAATCTACCGATTATTCCAACTTTTGCCCTAGAAATGGATAGTGTAGAAAAACTACCAACAAGCCCAAACTAATACATATATGATGCTATACATTATTAAGATGATAAAACTTCTCACCCTTACCTGATTAATCGCAAGCTTTGATCGATTCTTGATGATTCTAGGTTTTCCTCTTTCTCTTCTCTTTCTCCTCCTCTTCTTTCTTTCTCCTTTCTTTCTCTTCTTCTTACTATCCTTTCTTTCCCTTCTATTTCCTCTTTAATATCTTTTCCATTATTTTTCCAAAACATCTATTAATTCAATATCTCACAAATATCTCACTTAATATTAAATAGGAAATGTCCAAAATACCCTTCCAAACTATTTCCTCCGAAACCTCCCAATACCGGTTAAAAATATGATAATATGTAAATATAACATATTTCCACACAAATTCTACATCCAAATATTATTCACCCAATTTAATTAAATTGGGGCCCAATAAAAGTGAAAATCGAAATCGGGGCGTTACAACTCTCCCCCACTTTAGAAATTTTCGTCCTCGAAAATATCACTTGATTCAAAACACACCGGACACGATTTCTGCGTCCTTTCCTGAATTCCCAAGTTACACACAATCGTCCACATGCATACTTCCTTATCACAATCACAGCCATGCCACGTGGCTCATAAAAGACTGTCACCCTCATCAACTCCCATTGGAGATTACGGGTACATCACTCGTACTTCACCAGGAACAACATCTAGGTCATTCTACCCCGGTGATTCTTTCCACTAGGAACGACACATAGCCATTCTACCCTAGCGAATACAACCATGATACTTATACCTCATCAGGAATAACATACTAGTCATTCTACCCCAATGAGCTCAAATCTCTAACACGTACGTTGTCCAACGTCACCATCTTAAAGTCTTCACTCTCAATTACCATCGCATCAACGGAAAATCAAAACCAAACACTAAGCGTACTCAAAAGAAACGAACAAATGAGTCGCTCCGATATCAAACATAACAACTAAAGGTGCAACATAATTAAAGCACATACCTCAAATCAAACGATCCGCATTCGTAGTGTCTGACCCTGCCAATGCAAACACTTTCCCACTTACTGAAGCTTGCTTCGGTTTAGGACACTTCGCACTGATGTGACCCACTTCTCCACAATTGTAGCACTTCACTGCACCCATTCTACAATCCTTAACATCATGTCCAAGAACTCCACAATTAGAGCATTTGATCTTGGGCTTTCCACACATAAAAGACTTATGACCCATCTCGCCACACTTGTAGCATTTAATGGATCCAGAACTCCCTCCTCCAGATCCCTTAACAAAGTTTCCCTTATGCTTGCCCTTATCAGCTGGCGTCTCATAAGGTTCACTCCTTACTTGTCGCTTTTCTTTCTCCTCCTTCAAACTCTTGTAGTGAGTAGAACGAGCTTTGCGATCTTCTTCAAAAATTCGACAACATTCGGTCAAGTCCGAAAATCTCCTTATCCTCTGATAGCCCACCGCTTGTTTGATCTCGGGACGCAAGCCGTTCTCATACTTAACACACTTAGAGAATTCTGCCGTCACCGCATCATAGTGAGGATGAAATTTTACTAACTCCATAAACTTAGCCGTGTAATCCACCACAGACATATTGCCTTGTTTCAACTCAAGAAATTCCATTTCCTTCCTTCCTTTCACACTCTCAGGATAATACTTCCTCAAGAATTCAGCACGAAATAAATCCCAAGTTATTTCCTCGTCATCTACTTCAAGCACTTGCCTCATGCCGATCCACCAGTCATCGGCTTCTTCCCGCAACATGTGAGATCCAAGCCTCACCTTATTGCCCTCAGCACAGTTCATAACTCTGAAGATCCTCTCGATCTCTTTCAACCAATTCTGGGCACCGTCCGGATTAAACCTTCCTTTGAACACCGGTGGCTTATTCTTTCTAAACTCATTATTTGCGTTCACATTCGGCGCACCCTGCACCGCTCTAGCCATCGCCTCCAATGCCGCAGCCATAGCACTGTCATTACGACCTGCCATAATCTTCTTAATCGCAAAAACAGCAACAAGGTTAAACAACCGCTCAACCAACAAAACAATAAGACAAACACAACTGACTCAACACTGGCTCTGATACCACTTGTAACACCCCCCTTATTCCTACCCCAAAATAATTCAATTAATCATTTAGGCATAAGTCAAAATTTTATCAGAGTACATGTAAGTCATAGCACAAAAGGGGTATGTCACATTATCATAAAAATTCCAATGCAATACAACACCTGCTCTACAGATATGCAACAACGGGTCAGCGCCCACGAGAAAATATTTAGAACAAGGCGGAAACATCTAAATATTTCATATCTCCAATACATGTATTCACATATACAATTATCATCCCACATGTCAACAAAACATAACATCGGCAGATACATGCACAAATGTATCGCAAAAGAATCGAAATAACTCCTATCTACCCGGTGCTACATATCAGAGCCGACCGACCAAAAGGGAAATGAAGTCATGCTTCACAAAATATCTCCAGCCATCTAATCTGCAATGCCTCATAGAGCATTATAAAACAGCAGAAGGGTGAGAAACAATATCATAATAAATAATGCATAAAGACATATATAAATATCTCATATCAACAATTATGCATTCTACGCATTCTCACCACAACTCACCTTGTACAATATAATATATCTATATACAACTATAACACCAAGCATACTCAATATGCATCATCAATGTTTATATCTTTTCATAAACATGCAACCACATATATATATATATATATATATATATATATATATATATATATATATATATATATATATATATATATATATATATATATATATATATATATATATATATATATATATCTATATATATATATATATCCTCCAGTATCTACATTATGCCAAAACATACATTTCACGTTAATTCAATAAACATACACAACATGTTTATTTCACTATACATCATATACAGATGACAAATGCAAATCATAGAGGACAACTCGCTACTCTATGTAAATGCAACACAACATCGATCTAGTCGATCGTCAGATCCTCCTAAGGATCAATCTACTCTCACCCCTCATGGGTATTCTATCACTTGTCAGATTCTCCTAGGAATCACAACACTCATCAGACTCTCCTAGGAATCACACCATTCATCAGATTCTCCAAGGAATCACGCCACTCGTCAGATTCTCCGAGGAATCACACTGTTCATCAGATTCTCCAAGGAATCAGGTTAATCAGCAGACTCTCCAAGGAATCACATATCTCGTCAGATTCTCCGAGGAATCAATTCATTCAGCAGATTCTCCGAGGAATCACACCATCCATCAGATTCTCCGAGGAATCAGGTCATACAGCAGACTCTCCAAGGAATCACACCTCTCATCAGACTCTCCTAAGAGTCATGTCTCTCCTCAGGCTCTCCTAAGAGTCCTATCACTCATCAGATTCTCCTAGGAATCAACAACACAAGAATGTATTCTATACAATTCTTGAAATGCACACACATACACATAATATGTTCATGCATCTTCACCTCATTCAATTTCATACAATCATCATACATCACAATGTATATTACACGACACATTAGTCATTCACCTCATTATCATGCATTTTAAATCAATTTAAACAATGCACATATTTGCCCAAACGGCCACAATTCACAATCGAGGATTTACGCACGAAGGCTACCCACAGCACATGTTATCACAATAGATCACATACTTATTCATATCATAGAGGTATTAACCTATGTGAATCAACCAAACAATCACCACATGAGCAACACAGCACAAGAAAAATGCTGTCACGTTCGCCTTTATTCGCCTGGCGAACCCCCGCAGCGAACCTTCGCTAGGCTTCGCCTGGCGAACTCGCCAGCGAGCCCAAGTCAGTAGCTACTGACTTCATTCGCCACCATTCGCCAGCACCTTCGCTGGGCGAACCTTCGCTATCCACCTTCGCCTGGCGAACTCACCAGCGAAGTCCACTGGGACTTAAACATAATTACTCGCCAGCATTCGCCGGGCTTCGCCTGGCGAAGCTTCGCCTTCGCTCGCCTGGCGAGAGCCAGCGAACCTGCGCAGAACAGCATTCTGTTCTGTCTCTCCTTCACCAATCCATCATCAACCATCTCTTAAACATCTAAATCAGTACAAATAGCATCAATACATGTTACCCGACTATTCTACGGCGTTATTACTCAGTTTCAACCGATTAAATCTTCAATCTACCGATTATTCCAACTTTTGCCCTAGAAATGGATAGTGTAGAAAAACTACCA
>CAWUDS030002858.1:212500-215000 GCA_963859935.3 Lathyrus sativus
CCGGTCATTACCTCCGGACCCAACCCGGTGGAAGCAATTGTGATCAAAAGAGTCTTTTAGGGTTTTGAAGGTTTATGGACTATTGGCGCGGCGGCCAAACGGTTAGGCCTAACCTTCGGATGTGTGTAATGTGACAGAAATAATGGTGAAGTTTAAGATCATACAAACAGAGAATTAACTACAGAAATTAAAGCCATACAAGCAGGAATTTAAAAGACGGAACTCAAAGCGCGATTGTTAAGTTCGCGAGGTTACATGATAGGAGCAGATACAATATGATGATGAAAAATTTAATCAATGATAAACGAATTTAAAACAATCAGTTGAACAACAGAAAACAAGAGGCTGTTAGTAGGGTTAGGCATAAATACAATGGATAATGAGATAGTGCAGAAAAAGATGCAAATTTAGAGTTTTTATTGTTTTGAAAAAAAAAAAAAGATTTTAATTTAATTTATAAAAGAAAGAACAATGTTAGTTTTTAAAAAAATACTTTAATTTTAACCTTAAAAAAAAGTTTTAATTTGTATTAAGAAAAAGTTTTAATTTTTATTTTAAACAAAGAGATTTTAAGTTATTTATTTTAAAAATAAAAAAAAGGTCTTTATTTATTATTATAAAAAAAAGAAAAAAAGTTTAATTTAATTAAAAGCTTTATTTTATTTTATTTTTAAATAAATATCCTAATAAGATTTAAAAATAATAAAATTAAAATATAATAAGAAAAAAATTGTAAAATAATAAAAAAAAAAGAATAAAGAGGAATTGGGCCGGTGATCAACCCGGACCCAACCCCAATCGTGGCAATCAGCAATATTGAGACTTAGGGTTTGAGACCCCCAATCTCCTTTCGAATGGCGCCGATCCACTCTCTTCATCTCCTTTGCTTCGTTTTGCTGCGATCTGGTTCCCTAAAAACCTGAAAACACACAAACTTAAACCGTCAAATGTGAAAGGCGATGCACTCGTCGCTTACGTTTTTGAACGATGATGATTTTACGGTGAGTCTCTGAGGTTTCAATGGTCGGTGATGACTCCTTGTCTGAGGCCAGACGGTGATCGCCTTTGATTACCCGCCGTCGGTGAAGGCAGTCGCGGTGATCACGGGAGCTTTGCGCGAGGGTTTCGTTGTTCCTCTTCTTCTCTTCAATCGCGCGGTCACTAGGGTTTGCGATCTTCGTTCCTCTTTCTTACGAAGACGATGACGAGGATATTGGTTCCTCTGAGTCTCGGCTGTTCTCCTTGTTTGCGCCGCCTAGGGTTTGTTCGCGATTGGTCCGTCCCCCTTTTCTCTGAGGTGAGATCGTCCCTTTATATCTTCTCTTTTTGGGCCTTGGATGTTGTTGGATTTGCGTTTTATTTTTGTGATTTCTGATACAAATTGATTGGATTTGATTTCAGAATTATTTGATTGAATCCACTTGGGATTCTTTCCCTTTTCAAACTCAGGATTTTCAGTTCGTTTTGATTTGCATTCTGATATATCTCGATTTCGAATTTGTGATTCGGATTGGATTTTGCAACTTCCTGGATTTTTCTGATACTGATATATCCTGTTTCCTCTTTACAGATTTGATTGGGATTTTGGTGAGATTGGACTTCGTTTTTTCTGATATATTTGATCTCATTTGATCTGAACTTTCCTTTTTCAGGATTCCCTATTCTTGGTTATAGATTTGCCCAGATTTTCATTTGATTTTGATAACTGAACGGCTTTGTCTTGATTTGTGGATATCCAGTTTCTTCGTTTCCTTGATTGGATCGAATTGGGTTTTCATTTTTCTGATGATATTCGGATCTTTCTCTTTTCAGAATTCCTTGATTGAACGTCACTTGACCCTATTCGATTTGTTTGATAACCTGAACTGATCTGTTTTGATTTCATTTGGACATTGCTTTGGATTCTGATATCTGAACTGGTTTGGTTTTGATGGACTTGTTTCGTTCAGTTTGGTTATCAGCTAGAATTCACTTATTTTTCCTCTTCTTTTTTCAGGATGGGTACTATGGTTTCGATCGCGTCAAACGCTGCTGAGGAAGGTATACGGCAATGATGACCTTGTTCTGAGCCTGATGGAGCAAGATACTACGTCCTAGCTTCTGATCATATTGCTGCTTCTGATTGAATTGGTGATGATGATTGGCTATGATGTCGATGAACTGAGCCATGTATTTGTTTGTTTTATGGACCGAGTATGGTTTTGATAACTTGTTTTTGGTGACTTTGTTTGTTGGGGCGATGATGTTCATAACTGAGCCCCTGTTTGGTGCTTTGCTTTTCCAATGTGGCCTGCACATTTGGTCGGTGTTTACTCTGTGCTGATGCGTGATGATATTGAACCTATCTTGCTTTCTGTTATGGTTTTATGAACTGACTTGATTGTTGGTTTTCGGTCATTCATGATGACTCTGATTTGCTTTCTGATATGACTGGTTCTTCTTCTTTTTTATGAACCTGAGCTGTTTTAGGGATTGAGTTGTCTGCTCCAATTTTGTGCAG
>CAWUDS030002858.1:280000-290000 GCA_963859935.3 Lathyrus sativus
TGAGAATACTACATAGTATGTTATGCAAAGTGTCATAAGTTATTCTCATGGTGATAGTGGTGTATTACCACCCTTCGACCTGAAACCACTATGGACCCTAGATGTAGAGTCGGGTGCTTTATTGCTGATCAAACATTATCCGTAACTGGATAATCATAAAGACAGTTGATGGGCACTCCACGAAGCATGCTGAGGGACATGAGTGTCCTAGATGGAATTTGCCAATCCTGCATAACAGGAGAAATGTCTAAGGGCCCAATATTGAACTGGACAAGGATGACACAGTGTATGCCTTGTGTTCAATATAGACATAGGGGCAAAAGGGTAATTGTACAAACATATATTATCACGAAAAAGGTTTTGTCAGATCACATGACATTTTCGTGACTTGGGTAGCAGTGATGTGTTGCTAGATACCGCTTACTGTTTATTATGTTAAATATATATAATTTAATATAATTACCAACGTTACGAAATCCTACAGGGTCACACACATAAGGACAGTTTGATGAGAGATAGAGAAATCAAAGGAACACCGTAAGGTACGGTGCACTTAAGTGAAAAATAGAAATTCGGATAATATAATAATAATTATTGTTATTTTATAATGGTTATAAAATAATAATAAAATAAATATATTTATTATAATAATAGTTATTATAATAATATATAATATTATTATGGATCATGTGAATTAGGGTTTTAGCCCGCAGCCCACAAGAGAGTCTATAAAAGGAACCCTTGTGATGAAGCTTTCACTTGATGCAATTTCGTTTTTGATTCTCTTTTCTCACTCAAATAATTCCGTTCGTAAGCAGCTAGCACTGTGACCGGAAGCTGTTCGTGTGGACTGAGTAGAGGCGTTGCACTTCATCAACGCTTGTGATCGCTGCATCAAAGATCTGAATCGCCACAAAGAGGTAACGATTCTATCACTGACCATGCTCATTCGTGAGGATCACTAAAGGAAAATTTTTGTTTTCCGCTGCGTTTAGATCGCAATTTTCCTTCAGTGGTATCAGAGCCACTTACGAAACCATGGATCTGATAGCTGTTAAATTTCCGTCTTTTCTGTATTTGATTCGATTAAAACACAGAATGAATTTAACAATAAACGATTAATTAAATTTGGCATCTGTTGTGTACGATTTGGATGATTGATGTTGATTATGCTTCGGAATCCGACATTAGTATGGTGAAGTTGTGCGATACATTGATCATCCATAGGTTACACAATTAGATCGATCACTTTTATATAAGATATAAGAAATTCTGATGCAAAGATGGTATATGGGATATACTGTTTTGATTTCATCCATTCAATCACATAAGGATTGTAATTCTTTTGAAAGATCATCACTTTCATTCGCTTCGGAATCCGACGTTAGTATGGTGAAGCAATGATATGTTGATCTATCATATTGAGTTATCAATCGAGTTGTGTTTGACGGCATGAAATTGTTGCATTAGGATTAATGGCAGTACAAGTGTTGTATTGCCGCAGACTTTTCCGGTTGGGATTGTAAATGCACAAAAGTTGTGCAGGAAACGACGTGAAATACAATGAAGTGTTCATAAAAAATTTTCGCTGGGGCGCTGCCCCTAACAACCCCGCAAGGGGGCGCTGCCCCCTTGACCCCCGTCCGCTGAACGGTCAGCGGAACCACCGTCTTCTCCAAGTGACAATTAAGGTTTCAGCCAAAACACAGAATTCATGCATGACTTCCTCGATCTCGTTCTCTTCCATTACTCAATGAAATCACAAACTTCCAAAGGCAAAAATGTGCTACTGATTACCATGAACACGACCATACGCATAGTTTTCTTTGATCCATCGTGTATCCTCCAAATAGAAAGCTTCAAGACTAGGGTTCCACCATTTTCTTCTGGTATCAACCTTGATAGAACTTCAATCTAATGATATAAACTTGTTCTACATGCTACCCTCATCATTCTAAACCATAACATGATCACTAAAGCTCCATACACAGCTTGATCTTGATCTTGAAAGAAACTATGATATGTTACCAACCTTCATGAAACCCTCTGAAACTCTATGGAAATGGTCATCTAACCTATCTTAGCCATTCTATACTAAAGATCTAAACATCTAGCACCTAATTAAAGAGATGGCAATGAAAACACCAACCTGTCAAATATCAATGGTGGAGGTATGAACAACTCGATTCAAGTCTTGCTATCTCTTCCAGATGCTCCTCCAATGGAGTATAGCTTTCTGTTTGCAAGAATTCTGATGGAAGAGACTTGTGGAGATCAAATCGTGTATGGCTTGTTCTTGAAGGAAACCTTGAATTCCTCTTCTCTTCCTCACTCTTCACCAATGAATTCACCAACCTTCACCAACCTTTTTTCACACCTTGATCCACTTGTTATATAACAATCAATAGAATCACCTAGAAACTTATGGAATCATCTAGAAAGTAATGGAACTTCTCTTGTAATGACATATTGTATTATCTCCTTTCATGCATTAAGACTTTCAATCTTGTGTCAAAAACTCCTTACAAGAGATATTGGGATTGGATGAGTGAAAAACAAGCTTGGTTTTGCCTTATGTGAAGATTTGCAAAGGTTCCTTAATATGCAAGCATGAACTTTACAAAGTAACCTCCATTTTAAGACCTCAAATCAAAAATATATTTGAACCATTGTTTTTAAAATGATGTTTGGATTCAAAATGAAATATTGGATGACCTATTTTGGATTTGTGGATCTCCCAAACCAATTTCCAACTTGGATTCATTTAACTTATAAGTCATTTTTAGGTCATTTTCAACCATTCTTGTAAATCCTTGCTACAAGCTTTTCCAACAAATAATGACCACTTTTCTAGGCTTAAAATCTCATTTTGAACAACTTTGATGTTTTGAGTTTTTTCATTTGAGGCTTGGAAATAGGAGATATGGCCTTTGCTTAAAATGACCTATAACTTCCAAATGACCAAAATACCCCTGTCTTGTTCAAACCATAAGTTGAGTTCTACAAATCCTATCAAGGACTTCTAGTACTCTCTAGAAAGCTAAGAAGATGCTCTTCAACATTAATGTTGACCAAGAAATCATAGGAATCATCCTACTAGGGCAAAAGTTGTCTGCAAGTTGGGTGACTTTCAAGGACCCAGATTCACATACCTCAGATGACCTGTAATTTGTCAAAACCATAACTTGAGCTCTGCAACTCCTATCAAGGACTTCTACCACTCAAATTAAAGCTAAGAACAAGCTCTACAACATTCATGTTGTGGAGAAGATGAGATATCAATCACATCTTGAGCTAAAACTGCCTGGAAGATAGGGATCAAACTAGGGTTTTTTCACTGACAATCCTTAGAAACCCTAATTTAAAACTTCTCAAACTCCTCAATCATGATGAGTTGGTCTAGGAATCATCTTTATAACATCTCCATACATTATTCCATGATCTCATGGCCCTTGGATTAGGTCTCAACCTTCTCCAAATCTTCAGCTGACTTAGGGTTGACTCAGTCAAAACCCTAATTCTACCACTCATGTTTGAATTCTCTGAATTCTTGCACAATGACCTCTCTGGGCTTCATGATGGCTTTCAAGACATCTCATAGGCTTTCTCAAAGCTTCAAGTTCACTCTCAAAGTCTCAGAATCATCTGAGGAGTTCCCACAACTCTCAAGTTAGGAGGCACACAATTCTAGTTTCAAACAATTTCTCTGAGGATCTCCTGAACTTTCTGATGAAGGTATCAACTTTCAAATACTTGATGGGTAAATAAATGTTGGTCAAATTTTGGGGTGCAACAACATGCACACACACAAAAAGACGGACGCGTGCGCAAACGCGCACACGCACGCACACACAAACGCACACACAAGCACACACACACACACACACACACACACGCGCGCGCTGACACTCACACACAAACACGCACGCGCGCACACACTCGCAAACACACAGACATGCACACACACAAACACGCACGCGCGCAAACATTCACACACACGCACGCACACACACAAACATGCACACACACGCACGCACGTACACACACAGACACGCACACACACACACAGACATGCACACACACACAAACACGCACGCGCGCACACACAGACACATACGCAAGCGCAAACACACGCGCACACACATAAACACACGCGCGCGCGCACGCACGCACGCACACACAAACACGCACGCGGACACATATTCACACACACGCACACACACACACAGAGACAAACACACACACACACACACGTACACACACAGACACGCGCACACACACACACACACACGCGCACAGACACTCACTCACTCACACACACACACATACAGACACACGCGCGCGGGCCACACATACAGACACACGCGCGCGGGCACCCACGCGCACACACACACACACGCCCGCGCGTGCACACTCATGCCCACACACACATGCACGCGCGGGCGCGCACACACTTGTTGGTGTAAGCCCTAGAGGCCAATACTTTTTGGTACTTGTATCAAATTATTCGTTTAATAATAAAAGGCATTTCTTTATTATGTTTGTCTTTCAGAATAATAAAGTCCCTAGAATAGTTAGTCTGTTTAATGAAATGTTAAGTGTGACTTAATCATGAGATCCCATTAAACATAACGACATTATTCTTAAAATATCCGTAGTCAAGCTTTATTGCAAAGTGGGATAACATTAAAAGCATTGAGACTATTATGAAGATAGACTGATGATCACATCTCATGGATCATGGATAAAGAGTTATCAAGTCTTGACATAGGTATAAATATTAGGAGTAATATTTATACCGGATTGACCCGCTATGAGAATACTACATAGTATGTTATGCAAAGTGTCATAAGTTATTCTCATGGTGATAGTGGTGTATTACCACCCTTCGACCTGAAACCACTATGGACCCTAGATGTAGAGTCGGGTGCTTTATTGCTGATCAAACATTATCCGTAACTGGATAATCATAAAGACAGTTGATGGGCACTCCACGAAGCATGCTGAGGGACATGAGTGTCCTAGATGGAATTTGCCAATCCTGCATAACAGGAGAAATGTCTAAGGGCCCAATATTGAACTGGACAAGGATGACACAGTGTATGCCTTGTGTTCAATATAGACATAGGGGCAAAAGGGTAATTGTACAAACATATATTATCACGAAAAAGGTTTTGTCAGATCACATGACATTTTCGTGACTTGGGTAGCAGTGATGTGTTGCTAGATACCGCTTACTGTTTATTATGTTAAATATATATAATTTAATATAATTACCAACGTTACGAAATCCTACAGGGTCACACACATAAGGACAGTTTGATGAGAGATAGAGAAATCAAAGGAACACCGTAAGGTACGGTGCACTTAAGTGAAAAATAGAAATTCGGATAATATAATAATAATTATTGTTATTTTATAATGGTTATAAAATAATAATAAAATAAATATATTTATTATAATAATAGTTATTATAATAATATATAATATTATTATGGATCATGTGAATTAGGGTTTTAGCCCGCAGCCCACAAGAGAGTCTATAAAAGGAACCCTTGTGATGAAGCTTTCACTTGATGCAATTTCGTTTTTGATTCTCTTTTCTCACTCAAATAATTCCGTTCGTAAGCAGCTAGCACTGTGACCGGAAGCTGTTCGTGTGGACTGAGTAGAGGCGTTGCACTTCATCAACGCTTGTGATCGCTGCATCAAAGATCTGAATCGCCACAAAGAGGTAACGATTCTATCACTGACCATGCTCATTCGTGAGGATCACTAAAGGAAAATTTTTGTTTTCCGCTGCGTTTAGATCGCAATTTTCCTTCAGTGGTATCAGAGCCACTTACGAAACCATGGATCTGATAGCTGTTAAATTTCCGTCTTTTCTGTATTTGATTCGATTAAAACACAGAATGAATTTAACAATAAACGATTAATTAAATTTGGCATCTGTTGTGTACGATTTGGATGATTGATGTTGATTATGCTTCGGAATCCGACATTAGTATGGTGAAGTTGTGCGATACATTGATCATCCATAGGTTACACAATTAGATCGATCACTTTTATATAAGATATAAGAAATTCTGATGCAAAGATGGTATATGGGATATACTGTTTTGATTTCATCCATTCAATCACATAAGGATTGTAATTCTTTTGAAAGATCATCACTTTCATTCGCTTCGGAATCCGACGTTAGTATGGTGAAGCAATGATATGTTGATCTATCATATTGAGTTATCAATCGAGTTGTGTTTGACGGCATGAAATTGTTGCATTAGGATTAATGGCAGTACAAGTGTTGTATTGCCGCAGACTTTTCCGGTTGGGATTGTAAATGCACAAAAGTTGTGCAGGAAACGACGTGAAATACAATGAACCACCGTCCGCTGACCGGGCAGCGGAACCCCCGGCTAAGTCTGCAAAGTGTGATCAATCAGTCGAAATTTAATTTAGTTTATTTAATTATCGGAATTTTAAACTAATAATAAAAGTGTGTTTATTATTATTTATTTGTGGTGATCAGTTATGGCCTTAGTTTTGTTTTGGGATTTTTGAATACGGCCTGCGTGTCGTGCCTCTCTCTCAATCTCTTTATGTAACTTCTTTTCTCATCTCACTCCCTCGTATGTAAAACGAGTTTTCTTATATGTAATGTAATATTATGTTATGAAAAAAAAAAAGAGGAAGTATTCAATATTAAAGGAGGATAACCTTGGAGATCATGCTTGGAGAAGCTTAGATCGTTATTAGGTTAGCTTAGGTTCTCTCATTGGCTTGAGAGAACAATTGCGTTAGGGGCCATAATTGTATCTTTTTATATGTATGTTGATGCATGTGAGAGACGTTTTGCATGTTAAGCCGGTGAGATCAAACTAATAACAAATTCCCTCAAAATTAAATATTAAGTTTATGCTTTCCAATTTTTAGCACTCATCAAGACTAGTATCGAGCATTGTAGGTTTCGCCTACGCGAGGTGCATGTTCTATATTAGTAAGGTGTGATGGGACAATTGTAATATCCAATTGCTAAAACAATGGGTCAAACTTAACTAAACAAATTATAATAAGATTATATATGTTTAGAAGCAAGAATTGGGAATGATTCATGTGATGGATCAGAATAAGGAGTTATTCACCCAATTGAAAATATTCGAGAGTTGTATGAGATACAATTGGAAGGAGTTCCTACCTAAATAACTTAGTTTTGTGTAATCAGCCTAACGCTGACTTACAACAAAGTGAAACATGGATCTCGACCCACTAGAAAGTCTTCCAACGGGATTTTCCGAATCAAATGATGAGGGTCATTTGTTTTGAATAAAATAGTGGGAGCATATTTAATTAAAGGCCTAATTAAATATGTTATTTTAATGATACTTATATTTTCATATTTCTCTTGTAGATTACCATGACAACAAACACATCGAACAATATTTTGCGATCCATCCTAGATAAGGAAAAATTGTCTGGGACAAATTTCCTGGATTGGCACCGTAATCTGAGGATTGTCCTCAAGCACGATAAGAAGCTGTATGTCTTGGAGACACCAGTTCCTGAGGAGGAACCTCCTAGTTCTGCACCAAAGGCAGAAAGAGATGCTTATAAGAAGCATTTCGATGATGCCAATGAAACCGCTTGCCTCATGCTTGCTACCATGAACTCTGAGTTGCAAAAGCAACACGAGAACATGTCTGCGTTCGATATGATCGGATATCTGAAAACGCTTTACCAAGAGCAAGCAAGAAATGAGAGGTTTCAGGTTTCAAAGTCCCTTTTTAACAGCAAGTTAGCTGAGGGAGCCCCTGTAAGTCCCCATGTACTCAAGATGATTGGGTATGTGGAGAACCTTGACAGATTAGGGTTTCCCCTTGGAAAGGAACTTGCGATTGATCTGATCTTGCAATCGTTGCCAGAGAGCTTCAGTCAGTTTGTCCTGAATTTCAATATGAATGACTTGGACAAAAGTCTTCCAGAACTGCTAGGCATGTTGAGAACTGCTGAGCAGAATATGAAGACAAAAGGGAAATCCATTCTGATGGTCAGTAATGGAAAGAAACAGAACAAGAGGCCCATCAAACAGGGTGGTAGAGGGAAAGGCAAGGAAGTTGCCAAACCCAAACCCACTCCTCCTGTTTTGAAGCCTAGTGGAGGAATAGCAAAGGAGGGCACTTGCTTCCATTGCGGTAAGACCGGACATTGGAAGAGAAATTGCCCAAAGTACCTGGAAGATAAGAATAATGGAGTAGAGACTTCAAATTCAGGTATTTTTGTTATTGAAATTAATTTATCTACTTCTGCATCATGGGTATTAGATACTGGATGCGGTTCTCACATTTGTACTAATGTGCAGGGGCTAAAAAGGAGTAGAAATTTGGCAAAAGGTGAAGTTGACCTACGAGTTGGCAATGGAGCAAAGGTTGCTGCTTTAGCTGTAGGAACTTATGTTTTAACTTTACCTAGTGGTTTAATAATTCAGTTAGAGAACTGTTATTATGTACCTGCAATTAGCAGGAATATTATTTCCGTTTCTTGTTTGGACAAGTTTGGTTTTTCATTCATAATAAGGAACAATTGTTGCTCCATTTATTTGAATGATATATTCTATGCTACTGCAAAAATGAATAATGGACTATATGTCCTTGATCTTGAAATGCCAATTTATAACATTAATACTAAAAGGTTGAAACCTAATGAGTTGAATCCAACTTACCTTTGGCACTGTCGATTAGGCCACATAAATGAGAAACGCATTTCCAAACTCCATAAAGATGGACTCTTGGACTCTTTTGATTATGAATCATATGAGACATGCAGATCTTGTTTAATTGGAAAGATGACAAAGTCCCCATTCACAGGAAAAGGTGAAAGGGTTAATGATCTTTTGGCACTCATACATACTGATGTATGTGGACCACTGAACATACCAGCCAGAGGAGGTTTTCAGTACTTCATCACTTTTACTGATGACTTCAGTAGATACGGATATGTGTATTTAATGAAACACAAATCTGAGTCCTTTGAAAAGTTCAAGGAATTCAAGAATGAAGTACAAAACCAACTAGGTAAGAATATTAAAGTTCTTCGATCAGATCGAGGCGGTGAATATTTAAGCCTAGAATTTGATGACCATCTAAAAGAGTATGGGATTCTATCCCAACTTACTCCTCCTGGAACACCACAATGGAATGGTGTATCTGAGAGAAGAAATCGAACCTTGTTAGACATGGTCCGATCCATGATGAGTCACGTCGATCTTCCAAACTCCTTTTGGGGACATGCATTATTAACAGCAGCTTACACACTTAACCGTGTTCCATCCAAAAAGGTTGATAAGACACCATATGAGATATGGAGTGGTAAGAAACCACATATGTCTTACATGAAGATTTGGGGTTGCGAGGTTTACGTCAAACGACAAATTTCAACCAAGCTTGAGCCCAAATCTGACAAATGCTTATTTGTGGGGTATCCTAAAGAAACAAGAGGATATTACTTCTACAATCCTTCTGAGGGCAAAGTGTTTGTCGCTCGAACTGGAGTCTTTCTGGAAAGGGATTTTATTTCCAAAGGAAACAGTGGGAGGAAAATAGAGCTTGAAGAAATTCAAGAATCACAAAACATTGAAACACCTATGGAGGAACTAGAGCAGGAAACACAAGTAGTTGTGGAAGAGCAACCTGCTCAAGAAGAACAAGACCAGCGTAGGTCAAGCAGGATACGTCACCAACCTGAGAGATATGGATATCTCATAAGTGATCAGGGTGATGTATTACTCATGGATCAAGATGAGCCTGTGACCTACAAAGAGGCCATAACTGGTCCTGAGTCTGAGAAGTGGCTAGAAGCCATGAAATCTGAAATGGATTCCATGTACACAAACCAGGTTTGGACCTTGGTAGAACCTCCTATAGGAGTTAACCCTATAGGATGCAAGTGGGTCTTCAAGAAGAAGACTGACATGGATGGTAAGGTACATACCTATAAAGCAAGACTG
>CAWUDS030002858.1:305000-307500 GCA_963859935.3 Lathyrus sativus
CACTTGAATCAACAAACAAAATCCAAAAGACGGTTGTTCACCAATGACCCACAACAGGGCAGTCACAACAAAATCAAAAAAATCAAAGGCCTGCTAAGTCAGACACCTTAGAGGGGACTTAGGCAAAATCAAGGCAATCCCGATGGATTTGACAAGCAAAGTCAATCCATGCAAAAGTTAGGGATCAAAATAAAAGCAAAAGAGGACCCCGAAATCCTCAACAAAAACAAAAGATTCAGTAGCCACCCAGATCAAAGGGGCACTGGCATCCATCAAAATAAGGTGACTGCCACGTCGAGCAAACCTTGAACCATCAAGCTTACACCGTCCAGACAAGTGTAGAATTAACTAAGCGTAAGACTGGAGATCATTAAGAAGAAGGGGTGGGTACAAATCATACTTTGAGCCTAATATCCTTTGTTTCATAACCGTGAACCAGACCACGTTATAGCCCTCGAAAGACCTAATTGAGGCGAGGTTTATTCTGAAAGCATATTATTGCAAGGTTGCGTAACCTGACTCCTCACATGATTTCTAATCATCAATATTGGTGTCATTTTGCTTGCTATATCTTTCGCACCAATCAAATTAGCACAACGTCTGAGCTAGCAGTCCGTTCGTCTCACACTTTCACGACACCTTAATAAATGACGCACTTTTTCAAAACTTACATTGAACTTTGCATTAATTATTACCATTTGTGAATGTACAATTTTAATTGCAAATCAGTGCTAGGTATTCAAAGACATCTCAACGAGGAGGCAATTAAGGAGGAACTTGACCTTCAGTGGCCGACACGAAGCGAGACTACCTCAGAACCCACAGGCTGGGGCAAATCACTCAACAGCTCGAGCAGGGGCAAGTCATCCGAGTTCAACTTCCATATGTCAGAACTGGTTAATCTGGGGGCAGACCATTACTATGTTCAGACTGGGGCAAGACCAGGTCGTCCTGACCATCAAGCAAAGTTGCAACCTTCTCTGAGGGAAATTCACAACAAAATCACCAAGTACCCAGACCAGGGGCATCCAGAGTGTCTTCGCCTGTGTCAATCATGGCATCTTCAGTAAACTGCGTGTCGAGGAAGTCAACCCCTCCCACCACCCGAAGTCCAATCCGCATTGGCAACTACCCAAAGTCCACCACGCTGGCGACTCCACCTGCATTTCCAATTACACGTCTGCAATCATATGCATCATACGCATCGCATTCGACCTCATACGCATCTTGCATCATATGCATACTCCGATTATACCATACTTCCCCAGCTCTTGCATCTCCGCGCGTCAGCATTTGCATTGGCACGTCCACTCATAGGGAATATCATTTATCATCTGGCATGCATATGTGCAAGTCAAGGTCTAGAATCAATCCCGAAGATTTCCAAGACCATCGGTAGCCCAGTCAGGGGCATCTTCCGCAAGATGGTGGATTTGTCCCACGATTTTCAAGAGCTTCAAAGCAATCACCAGCCCAGGCAGGGGCAATCTTCCGCAATTGTGTGTTTCTCCCAAAAATTTAAAGACATTTAAAGCAAGATTCAGCCCAGTCAGGGGCAGTCTTTTCAAGACCGTGGGTATTTCCCATGACGTATTTCAACCTCGTGTTTGATCAGATCTTCAAGTTAATATACATCCCAGCCAAGGGCATACCATTCAAGACCGTGGGCGTTCTCCACGAAGTTGTTCAACCTTTTGTTGGGCAAATCCAAGAAGTCCAATGCAAGACCCAACCCGAGCAGGGGTACCTTCAGCAGAACCGTGAGCGTTCCTTACGAAGTTGTTCAACCTTTTGTTGACCAAAACAAGACATCTCAAGACAAACTCAGCCCAGTCGGGGGCATCCTCTTCAGAATTCATGGGCGTAACCATGAAACCATCTCAGCAAAGCTATGATCTCCAAACAAGACGGTGGGCGTACCCCGTTGACTCATTTCAATTCAATCTTCTTCTCGGGGGTTCCCCAATGATTTGTACCCAGCAAGCGTGACCGTTGTCAATTGCCTTACTATCATCCTTTTGGTGATAGTCGAACTTCGTCAGTTCAACCTAGCCTACATCCTTTTGGTGTTGGTAAACTTCAAATCTGTGTTGTCCTATCATCATTTTGGTGATAGCGACCTGTGTGTTGTGTTTCGCTCCATCATCCTTTTGGTGGTGGGTCTGGCATTTCGTCGATGTCAGATTGCGCGATATTTTGTTTATGTTTCGCTCCATCGTCCTTTTGGTGATGGGTCTGGCATTTCGTCGATGTCAGATTGCACGATATTTTGTTTATGTTTCGCTCCATCGTCCGTTTCGTGGTGGGTCTGGCATTTCGTCGATGTCAGATTGCGCGATATTTTGTTTATGTTTCGCTCCATCATCCTTTTGGTGGTGGGTCTGGCATTTCGTCAATGTCAGATTGCGCGATGTTTTGTTTGTGTTCTCGCTCCGTCATCCTTTTGGTGAGAGTCTATCATGGTCATTAATGATAGATTGCGCGATATTTTGTGTTGTGT
>CAWUDS030002858.1:337500-345000 GCA_963859935.3 Lathyrus sativus
TGAATGAATGAAAATGGGGTGGAAGAGACCCCTATTTATACTAGTTGTAAAATATTAAAATAACATAATTTATCATCTTTTGCCCATACCTTCCAACTTTTCAACTCTTGCTAGTAAATATGTCTCTATCAAATATTTACTAATCTTTCATCAATAGTGCTTTAGGTGTTCTAGTATGACTTTGTGAAAATAATTTATGACAAAGGTATGGGAGCTTGATTTCATGACATAATATTATGTAGGATATTAATAGAAAATGAGATATATATTTCTTTTATAAAAAGTAAAATGTTAATAATATTAATAATAATAAAAATAGTAAAAAGGATAGTTATTTGATATTTTTATTGTCTTAAGATTATTTTATTTATTAATTGGTTTATAGAGTAAAATGATAATATTCAAATAAAATAAAATCAATTAATAATAACAAAACAAGAACAACAATAATGATAATAATAATATGAATAATTAATTAACTTAAAGTTAAGGGTTTTAAGTACCAATTTAAATTTCAAAGTTTAGTTTATAAAATGAAACGATGATATTCAAATTGAAGAATAAAAGTAATAAATATAAAAAGTAATTAATTAATAAATTAATTATTATAAGTGTTAGTTTCAACATTTAATTTTTAATAACTAGCATTGTTAAAATCTCAAATCTAACTAGATATATTATTTAGTGTATGGAAAAATTAGGATGTTACATTACCACCCCCCTTAAAAGAAATTTCGTCCTCGAAATTTAGCGTACCTAAAACATATGTGGATACTTCTGACGCATGTCTTCTTCTCTTTCCCAAGTAGAATCACCAGTTACATCATCCCACACGACTCTAACCAATGGTATTTGCTTTCCACGAAGTTCTTTAATACGATGATCTAAGATCTTGACAGGTATAGCCTCATATTCCAAATTATCTCTAAGTTCCACAGTTTCAGGCTCAATGACATGTGAAGGGTCCGGATAATACTTCCTCAGTTGTGATACATGAAATACATCATGAAGATTAGACAAGTTTGGCGGCAAAGCAATGTGATACGCTACAGGTCCAATCCGCCGTAGAATTTGAAAAGGCCCGATAAACCTTGGTGTTAACTTCCTAGTTTTGATTGCTCGTGCAATTCCCGCCCTAGGAGTTACCCTAATGAACACGTGATCTCCTGCCTCGAACTCCAAAGGTCTTCTCCTCTTATCATTATAACTCTTTTGACGGTCCTGTGCTGCCTTCATTTTTTCTCTAATAAGTTTAACCTGATCTGTCGTTTGTTGCACGAATTCTGAACCCAATATTTTATTTTCTCCAACCTCATACCAACATAAAGGTGTACGACACTTTCTTCCGTATAATGCTTCATATGGAGCCATGCCGATACTTGAGTGAAAACTATTGTTGTAAGTAAACTCAATCAATGGTAAGAACTCGTCCCAACTTCCTTTGTGTTCAAGAGCACAAGCTCTCAACAAATCCTCTAACGATTGAATCGTCCTCTCAGACTGGCCATCCGTTTGGGGATGATAAGCTGAACTTAACCTCAGTTTTGTTCCTAACTCTAAATGCAACTGATGCCAAAAATTTGATGTGAATCTGGGATCTCTATCACTGACTATACTTGAAGGTATTCCATGCAATCTAACAATCTCCTTTACATATACCTGAGCTAGTCTCTCTAATTTAAACGTCTGGTTGATGGGAATGAAATGTGCACTCTTTGTCAACCTATCAATGATCACCCAAATTGCATCATGTTGTTTCTGAGTCTTAGGCAAAGCGGTTACAAAATCCATGGCTATTCCGTCCCACTTCCACTCTGGAATATCTAAAGGTTGTAGCAATCCGGCTGGCTTCTGATGTTCAATCTTTGCCTTCTGACATACCAAGCAACTTTGAACATATTCTGCTATATGTCTCTTCATTCCAACCCACCAAAACATTTTCTTCAAGTCTTGATACATCTTTGTGGCTCCTGGATGAAAACTCAACTTACTTTTGTGGCCCTCTTCCAAAATCAACTTTTGAATATCCTGATTTTGAGGTACACACAACCTTTCTTTAAACCTTAGGATTCCATCACTCCTTATGTTAAACTCTCCATTTTGACCATTTCTTATATTTTCCTTTATGCTCACTAGACGGTCATCAAGTTGTTGTTCATCTTTGATCCATTTCAGAAATTCATTAGACACGACAATAGCGCCTATGAATATACTTCCTTCATTGTGATGTACTCCTAAGTTTAAATCCACGAATTTGTCAATCAACTCTTCTTCCTTCAACATCATTGCAGATACATGAAGTTTCTTTCGACTCAAAGCGTCTGCTACAACATTGGCCTTTCCGGGATGATATTGCAACTCAAAATCATAGTCCTTCAAGAATTCCATCCAGCGCCTTTGTCTCATGTTTAAATCTTTCTGATCAAATAAATGCTTCAGGCTTTTGTGATCACTTAACACAGTGAACTTTGATCCATAAAGATAATGCCTCCAAATCTTTAAGGCAAACACAATTGCCGCTAACTCTAGGTCGTGAGTTGGGTAGTTCCTCTCATGCACCTTCAATTGTCTTGATGCATAAGCTATCACTTTCCTTTCTTGCATCAACACACACCCAAGACCTTGATATGACGCATCACAATACACATCAAAATTTCCTAATGGGTCTGGTAAGATGAGTATTGGTGATGAAGTCAATCTTTCCTTTAGCTTCTGAAAACTTTCTTCACACTCTTTAGTCCATTCAAAGTTTTTACCTTTCCTCGTTAACTGAGTCATGGGCAAAGCGATCTTTGAAAATCCTTCAATGAACCTCCGATAATATCCAGCTAGTCCAAGAAAACTTCGAATCTCGCCAACATTCTTTGGACTCTCCCACTTTGTTATTGCTTCGACTTTACTTGGGTCTACTGCAATACCTTCTTTACTAATTACATGACCAAGAAATTGTACCTCCTTCAACCAAAATTCACATTTCGAGAATTTCGCGTACAATTGAAGGTCCTTTAATATCTGTAGCACAATTCTCAAATGTTCTCTGTGCTCTACCTCATTCTTGGAATAAATCAGAATGTCATCAATGAAAACTACAACAAATTGATCTAAGTATGACCTAAAGATCCTATTCATGTAATCCATGAATACTGCTGGAGCATTAGTCAAACCAAATGGCATAACTAAGTACTCATAGTGTCCATAACGGGATCTAAAAGCTGTTTTTGGAATATCATCTTCCTTCACCCTGATCTGATGATATCCAGACTTCAAGTCAATCTTTGAGAATACTGATGCTCCTTTTAACTGATCCATCAAGTCGTCGATTCTAGGCAAAGGATACTTGTTTTTCACAGTGGCTTTATTGAGTTGTCTGTAATCCACACAAAGTCTAGAAGAACCATCCTTCTTCTTCACAAACAAGATTGGAGCTCCCCATGGCGATACACTTGGTCTAATAAATTCTTTCTCTAACATCTCGTCTAATTGTTTCTTTAACTCCGCAAGCTCTGAGGGTGACATTCGATAAGGAGATATAGAAATTGGTCCAGTTCCTGGAACCAAGTCTATAGAAAATTCCACTTCCCTAACCGGTGGTAAACCTGGAACTTCTTCTGGAAAGACTTCCGGGAATTCACAGACTACGGGAAAATTTTCCACACTAGGGGTTTCTCCTACTGACATGGAGAATAGCATCATAAAACTTTGAGTGAGGGTTTCAGCTTTGCTGATTTCTCCACTATCTTCTCCAAATGTAAAAATTTTCTCCTTGCATCTCAAGTTGACATCGTTGGCTGATAACCAATCCATTCCTAAGATGACATCTAGGTCTTGTAGCGGGAGTACCACAAGATCTACTAAGAATCTTCTATTTTCTAAGATTATTGGACAGTCTACACAGACTGAATAAGTTACCATTCTTTCTCCCGAGGGAGTTGTGATAGTCAACTTATAATCGTGATCAACAATTTCGAATCCCAAAAATTCAGCACAAGAGGTAGATATAAAAGAATGTGTAGCTCCTGAATCGAATAAAACTGATACCAACTTATCTCCAATTAAACACATACCTTGAATTAACCCAGCTGACTTTGAGATCTCAGCTCCTCTAATTGTAAATACTCTTCCTGTGGTTGGCTTATTTTGATTCTGAGGTCTCTGACCAACACTTGGGCCTCCATTTCTTGCTCTCCCTATGTTGTTATTGTTTATTAGGCCGCTCCTCTGGCCTGTTGGTTGACTTTGTCCTTGGGGACAATCTTTGAGAAAGTGGCCTTTCTGACCACAGCGAAAACAAGTTCCAATATTTCTATTTGGACAATCTTTGTTAAGATGTGCCCCTCCACAGCTGTAACACTTGAACATTAACCTTCTAGAATCCTGGTTATGATAAGGTGTAGGCCTTTGATATGGCCTACCCCCTCGTTGGATTCTTCCTCCGTGGCCTCGGTTAAAGTGGCCCTTGTGATTGTTGTTTTGGGTTGATCCTCCTGATCCATATTGATTCTTCCTATTGTCAATCCCTTCCAACTCCAGACACCTTTCTACTAGCTCACCAAAGCGCATAATATGCAGAGGTAAAACTGCCCTCTGGATATCATATTTCAATCCATCTTGATACTTTTCACACATCCATTCTTCCCTTGGATGCAAGCGGTAAAACTCAGAATACTTTAGCAAGGATTCAAACTTCCTAGTATATTCTCCCACCGTCATCACACCTTGACGTAGATTCTGAAATTCTCTCTCCTTCTCTTTCCTACATAACTTTGGAAAATACTTCCCCAAAAATTCTTCTTTGAACAAGGTCCAATTGATTTCTCTTCCTTCCTCTTCCAATAATCTATACTTTCCTCTCCACCAAGCTTCAGCATCGCCTGTCAGCATGAAGGTTGCATAACCAACCCTTCTATTCTCTCTACAGTGAGTGAAAGAAAATATCTTCTCCATTTCTTGCAACCATTTCTCAGCACCCTCCGGATTAAAGTCACCACCAAACTGTGGTGGTTTTCCTTTCAGAAACGAGTTCAATCCTGTATCCTCATGCACCATTTCCCTTTGTTGTTGCTGAAAGAGTTGATGATCTCGAGTGATTTGCAGGATTTGAGCATTTTGTTGTGTTTGAACTAACACAGCTGCAGCAAGTTCACGAACATCTCGAGTGTCAGCTTGAGAGTTCGTTCCAGTTTGGGAATGATCTTCTCGTCCAATGGGAATGGTAGGTGCTCCTTCAGGAGTAACTTCATCACTCGCATTCCTACGTATACCTCTAGTAGTGCCTCTAGCAGCACTCCTACCACGCCTCGCACCTCTGACGTTCTGAACCATAACTTCCTGAAAAGGAATAGTTATTAGGTTCAATCATTCACAAGACATAAAGAACATAACAATTATGTATATTTATATCCCAATGAATGATTCATCGATAAGGATTTTTATCAAGTCTCCCACAGGCAAGGGATAATTGTGTCTAAAATGTTGAATTAATATCTTAAATATAACTAGAATTCAGGAAAACATAATCAACATTTAATGTATAAACAAAAATGTATCAATTTATTTAATAACAACGATTACAAAAATCGTGACCATGTCTCATTCAAAAACCTCTACTTGTAAACCAAGCTAAGACTAATAGTGGTAAAACTATAATTATCATTATTGCTACGAAATCTTTACCTAATTCTTCATGCTTGATGATACCAATAACAAACAAAATAATGACAAGAAGAGTGATGAATAAAAGAAAGGATTTAGCCATTTGAAAGGTATAGATAAATATTTAGGAATTGATATGAAAATAATGGATGGGTGTGAAGTATTTATAAAGTGAATTTTGTGAAGTGTCCGTTACGTTACCGTTGGGTTTGTGACCGTTGGGGAGGAAAAATAAAGTGTGCTAAATAAGTTTCCTAGACCATTATACTAGAAGGCTCTCAAGATGAAGACTCAATGCACAGAAGAAAAGTTATCATCCAGTTTGGAATCCAACTTGATACAGTCAGTATAATTCTAGACACTTACGGTCCGAGCTGAATCGACCAGCTCTGATACCATTAAATGAGACAGCCTATGTCCCATTAGTGGAATTCTAATGAAACCTTATAAAAATACAGAAAAATTTGAAATTTTTAAAGGACAATACTTAATTATTTAAAAACATACTGTTTCACATACATATGCTTCAAATATATTTTACAGAGTTTGACACCGTTAAGACTAGCGGCCTTGCCACATAGATAAAACATAAAATAAAAGTACAGAAAGGAAACCAAAAAGAAAGCATACCAAAAGGGACCTCCTAAGTCCAACAAGACTGACACTTATACTGACTGTAGTAGTAGGGATGTGATTAGCGTTTGACAAAACACTAACAGCTCCCAATCTAGATGTTATAGTAACACATCTCCACGTCACTTCATATCCTTTCCTTCTGAGTTGTCGGGAAGTACGCAAGATTCGAGCTCATCGTCTGATCGTCATAAAATAATCCAAAATGCAAAACAAAAATGACACAGGGCTAAGATTCATGTACAAGTTTAAAAGTGGGAATGAATGTGTAAAATAATAATATATATGGAAACCATATTTATACAAACAAGCGTATCTTATACCCACAATTACATATACTTTATTTATTCTAATGCATCCCTGAACTATATGCTGACTCAGGCCACTAAACGCTGTCAATGATATCTATCCCATTTACCAAGATCAGATATCACTAGACCACATGCCACCAACGTACTCCCAATTACCAAGAGCTACGCCACCTAACTTCACATGGAGCCTAGGTGTTATAAGTCGATCGTCCCTGAGAATTCAGGCCAAGAACCTTGTCTTGCCTAGCATGCATAGATAATAATCCCCGTCGGGATTGCAGGCGACTGATCAACCTCGTGCGTCCCATACCGCACGGCGGTGGACTTACACATTCCTTAATGCAAGTCTATATGATCACTCACTCATCTTGTGGCAACTCTTAGCCATAAGTATTAAGTTAATAATGGGGAATTATCGTATCAACTTTTCAAGTTATACTTATTATCTAGATACTTAGGTTGAGTACCAAATCCATCCAATGTCTTGCCATATTTGATCTTTGTCCTTACATAATAAGTTCAGTTTGTATAATGGGTAATTGTATGGTTAACTTCCCAGGTAAGAGAGGTGGACTGTAAACGGCATAGTCGACCAAGTCTTTCCTTAGCCAGAACCCAACCAAATATAACTACTCATTGTATCCAACTTTCCTTATGTTAATGGGGATCAATTACTTAATATCTAGCAATGTTTTTCTCTCATTAACCGATTATTTCCTTAATCTATCAATCACAATCATTCAAGTATAAATAAAATAAACAATTATAAAATTAACCGAATAATGCAAGCACAATACAATACCAAATTGTCAAAGATTATTCCTATGATAATTAATTAAGGCCGGCGTAACCTCGCCTAGTGATTTGTGAAAATCATTATTTGAGAATAGGCTCTCCTTAATTA
>CAWUDS030002858.1:427500-432500 GCA_963859935.3 Lathyrus sativus
TTCTTAATCACAGGAACAATATTAGCAATCCATTCGACATACCTTGTTGTACGGATGAATTTGCATTTTAGAAGTCTTTCGACCTCTTCTTTGATCTTCGACAGAATTTCAGGTGCAAAGCGTCTGGGGGTCTGTTTTATTGGCTTCTTCCCTTCCAGAATTGGCAACTTCAATTCCACCAAACTTCTGTCTAAACCAGGCATTTCGTCATAATCCCATGCGAAGCAGTCTTTAAACTCATTCAGCAGCTGGATTATTTCGATTCTGAGTTGAGGATTCAACTTGGCACTGATGTAAGTGGGCCTTTTCTCTGCCCCCAGTCCTAGATTAATCTCCTCTAAGGGATCCTGTGCCACCATTTTCATATTGGTGGAGGTTGGATCCTTTTCGAACCCCAGAGGTTCGTCATCATAAATGGCATCAAGTCTTTGGTTCTGCCATTCACCATTTGAGTCTTCTTCAAAACTCTGATTTGCATGTTGCTCCTCAATATTTTCTTGAGGGTGTTGTCCTTCGACAACCTGAGTGCTGGCTTCGACAGCCATATTTCTTACTTCAGCCTCAAGGGCCGCTTTGTGTTGTTTTTCGGCTATATAAGCCGAAATCCTTTCCATTGCTGAAACTTCAGTCATTTTCACTGAATTCACTTCCCCATCCAGTTGGGTTGACATGGGCAGTTCCCCAAGTGTAATTTGTTTCCCCAATTATTTCTTTATCCCACTGGAAACCATGTGTAGGATGGAGGTACATGGAACAGTAAGCGTTGTCGGAAGCTGCCAGGTCGAAAGCCGCAGGATTGCATGGTGCTATATGGGCTAGGTTCTTGTCGAAGTTACGACTAGTGATATTGTTCACATCAGCTGTGAAGTAACTCTGATCTGCTTCAATGTTTTCGACAATCCCATCTGGCCTCCAGATTGCTATTCTTTGATGCATGGAGGATGGCACAGCCCCAATCCCATGGATCCATTCTCTTCCCAACAGCAAGTTGTAATTTGCTTTTGATGCTATCACCACAAACATTGTAGGCCTGGTGATGGATCCTACAGTCAAGTTCAATTGTATTACTCCCAGTGTTGTTCCCACTTTACCTTCATAGTTGGACAACACCATATTGTGAGGCTTAGTGTCGGAGTCATCTTTTCCAATTCTCCTTATCATGTAATGCGGAATTAAATTTACAGCTGCTCCGCCATCTATCAGAATTTTGTTGACACCTACACCTTCTACCTTTCCTTTTATGAAGAGAGGCTTTAAGTGAGCCTTCATTGCATCATCTGGCTTTTCGAAGAAGGCATTTTGCTCTTCGACACAGCCATTGTTCATTATGTAGTAGCATACAGGCTTCAAGCTTATGCTATCATCTATCATGTCATCCTCTTCGTCTTCGACTTCCATTATCCTGTCGAAGTCTCTGGGCAGTACAGAAACCACATTGCAAGTTACGTCGAAAGAAGCATCTGATTCTGAACCAAATTCATCTGTGACTTCTTCGTCCACTGGCATTCTATTGTTTGTTTTCTGCACCTCTGTGGTGTCACCAGATCTATTCTTCTGAATGATTTCTTTTTCTGCCAGGGGCATTCCCTTGTTCGTAATCTGCACACATTTGCTTGATTCAGCTTCCTTCTGCCCAACCTTTTGGTATTCTACAGTTTTCTTTTCAATTTTCTTCTGCCTTTGGAATCTTCTCCATTGGGATCTGGACATAGGATTCTTCCCTTTGTAGTTTTCAGAGACGTATTTTGGCTTTGCCTCCTTTTTAACTTCCATGGAAGGACCCCTGTTCACTTCAAAACTCTTCCATCTCTTCTGACCTTGGACATCCCTTATAGGCTGAACCCATTTGTCATCATTTGGCCTGTTGGATGGTTTGTAAGTGTTGAAACGTCTTTCTCCGACCCCTTGACTGTGATGCTCCCCTCTTCTTGGGTCGAATCTTTCGTTTCTGGTTGGTGGGACTGTTCCCCAATTTCTTTTCCTCTGGGTCTTTTCTGCTGCTTCTAAGTCATCAGCTGCTTTCTTGTCGAACACAGCACTGCACCTTGGGCAAAGCATGACTTCTGCATTCTTCCTTTGACACCTCTGGATGAATTCGACCAGACTCTCGTTCTCTTCTGGGTAAACCAGCTTCTGATGCTCCTCTTGACGCTTCTTTCCCTTGTCGATGTCTGGTCCTCCCTTTTGAGTGATTTCCACCATATGAATCCCAGCACTCTGTTCAGTTGTAATTTTCAATTTGTTCATTTTTTCGACTAGCATGATTTCCTCTGGGATGTCCTCCTTTGACTGACTAACATTGCCTTTTGGGTGTAAGCCCTTATAGATGTATTTGCAGCAATGTGCAACCCTTTCGACAGGATGTTCTTCATTTTTGGTGGTATCACTGTTCATTTGTTTGACAGTGAGGGAATTGTCATCAGTCCCTGGTGTTTTAATCTCCTCTTGGTCAGCATCTCTTTCACAGTTTTTCTTGTTGAAGCTTCTTCCCACTTTGACTGCATTTCTTCCGTTGAAACCTTCAGTGGTCTTAGTGGCATTCTCACTGTCGAAGTCTTCAGAAATTTTGACTTCTTTTGCCTCAGCCTGGCCAGCAGAATTATCACCTTCTTCCACCACATTGACATGGGTGTCGAAACCTTCAGCAGCTTCTATCATGGTGAAGTTGGTGTCGAAGCTTTCAGTAACTCCTACCATTTCAGAATTTTCTTCTGCCATGATCTCCATTTCGACCACGTTTACCATTTCTGGCTCAGCATAATTTGCCTCCACAATCTGCATGGGATTGGAGTCAATCTTCATCTGCTGCTTGCCTTTGTCTCCAAATTTCAACCTTCCATTTTGGATTGCATTTTGGACAAGATCCCTGAAAAGGTAACATTGAGAAGTTTTATGACCCAAGAAATTATGGTATTTGCAAAAACCTCTCTTTTTCTGTTGGTCTATAGGAGGCTCTTTAGTGCCTGCTGGTTTTATTAACTGACCATCTTTGACTAGTAAATCAAATATCTCATCACACTTGGTGATGTCGAATGTATAGGTTCTTTTAGGGAACCTGTCATTCTTTTCCATTTCGACTGGACTTTTTCCATTCGACGGGGCTAAAACTTTACAAGAATATGGAGGGCCTTGCTTTAATTCTGCAAGATCAATTTCTTGCTGGTCGAAAATGACTGGTTCGTTTTCGTCGTAATCATCTTGAACTATTCCTACATAGGCCACTCTTTCCTTCTTGTTTTTATTTGATCTAAATTTCTCATTTTTTAGTCTTTCTATCTGCCTTACTCTGTCTGCCAACTGTGCCATGTCTCTCAGATATTGGGTATCCAGTTTTTTCCTTATGGAATAATCAAGACCCCCTGCAGCCATTTCGACTAGTTCTTGTTCCGGCACTTGCGTAAAGCATCTGGCTTTTAATAATCTAAACCTATTCAAATAGTTATCTATGGGTTCAGAAAATTTTCTTTTGACACTTGCCAACTCTTTCAAACTTATCTTGGTTTGTCCCATATAAAATTGTTCATGGAACAATCTCTCTAATTGGGTCCAAGTAAAAATTGAAGTTGGAGGAAGTGACGTAAACCAAGTGAAAGCGTTTTTTGTCAAAGAACTTGGGAAATATTTCGTCCTTAAGTTCTCGTTATTAGCAATCTCTCCCGCTTCTATCAAATAACGTGCCACGTGTTCTATGGTGGATTCACTAGTATCCCCTGAAAACTTTGTGAATTTGGGGACTTTCCACCTTGGTGGTAACTCTTGTTGTAAGATAAATTCAGACAAGGGGGAAGTATAACTAGGCCTTTGTAATCCTACGTTTACTCCGTTTTGTGCCATTATTCTCTCCACCATGGTGGCAATATTATTTTCGACAGGCATGTTATTGTAACGCATTCTCTGCTGTAACACTTCGTCAGCATTTTGGTTTCTCTGGACTATTATCCTTCTTGGTTCCTGTCGAATAGGCTCTTCTACATTAGGCTGTTCGACCATCACCTCTTGCCCCCTGGGATTTTCCTGAGGGTTCCCTAAGGGCCTTTGGTTTATAGTGAGTTCCTCTTCGACAGCCCTATTGGCAGGATTCTGGTTTAATTGCATTCTTTGTTGTGCTTGTGGGACTCCAAAAAAATCAGCAATGCGTGCCATCTGTTCTGCCAATATTTGGTTTGTTTGGGTAGTGTTTTGTATTAAGGGATTGAACACGTCTCCCATTTGTTGTGTCAAAGTCTGCACCATATCATGATTGCTTTCATCCATCTGTTGACGGATTACTTGTGCAGAATGGTTTGTCATGGCGGGCATATGGAAACCTGGTGGAATTTGATTCATTCTATTTCCATTTCCACCATATCCTGATCCTTGCAATGGTGATGACACTTGAACCATGGCATCAGAGAATAATGGTGACGAATTATGTAGGCTTGCCATCATTGAAGTTGGCATTCCGTACGGTTGTTCTCTCCCAGCCAAAGGCTGAGAATAATTCAGATATGGCCAGAATGCATTTCCTCCAGGGGGAGGGGTTCCCAAGGGTCTGGCGTGTCCCATGGTGGAAGAACTAGGCGCATTCTGGGATCCTGAACCCGTTGGTATGGAATCCCCCAAAGGAGGCCTATTCTGTTCTAAAACAGGGCCAGACACTGGTATTGTTCCTGACGAAGGGATAGGATTGGAAACTGGAATGGTTTCGTCAGAAATATTTGAAGCATTTGGCAAGTTAGCCATGTTTCTTCTTCTTGTTCTCTTTGGTCTCTCTACGTCGGTTACGGCTAATTTACCGCTTCTAAGAATCATACAACGTAGCAAGGAACAATTTGTCTAAAAATTTCTATTAGATTTTATCAAATGCACTGGTCCCACTGGGCGTGCCAATTTGTTCGCTGTGTTTTCTGGCGAACAACCTCTGGTTAACCAATTTCTTCAGAAAGTTGGGTTACTTGCAGGACCAACCATACAAGTCCTGGGATACATGTGCATTTGGTTCTGTCGAAATACTCTTAGAC
>CAWUDS030002858.1:450000-472500 GCA_963859935.3 Lathyrus sativus
CAGAGATAAAGCTCTATCATGGTTAGATTCCCTTCCACCCAATTCAATAACAACTTGGGATGACCTTAGAAAAGTTTTCCTTGCTAGATATTTTCCCCCAAGTAAGACCGCTCTTCTTCGAAACCTAATAACTAGATTTACCCAACACCAAGGAGAGTCGTTGTTCGAAGCCTGGGAGAGATATAAAGAACTATTAAGAGCATGCCCACACCATGGCTTAGAGAATTGGCTAATCATCCAAACCTTCTATAATGGACTTCTTTATAACACTAAAATGACCATCGACGCTGCCGCTGGTGGCGCACTGATGAACAAACCTTACCCTGAAGCTAGTGCCCTTATCGAGGATATGGCCCAAAACCATCAATCGTGGGGAGTAGAACGAGCGACAGTGGAAAAGAAGGAAGCCCAAGGAGGAATACATGAGCTAAGCTCTATAGACATGATGCAGGCTAAAATGGACGCGTTGGCCCTTAGAGTCGAACATATGTGTACAACTCCGAATACTGTTGCCGCAGTTTCGCCGAATTGTGAGATATGTGGAACGCAAGGACACCAATCCGCCGAATGCAATCTGTTGAATGAAACCAACACTGAGCAAGTGAACTATACCCAAGGGAACCCATTTTCAAACACATATAACTCTGGATGGAGGAATCACCCAAACTTCTCCTACAAAAATAATAACCCTATCCAAAATACCGCACCTCCGAGACAACAAGGTTACCAAGCCCCTAGAACAAATCAACCTATGCAACCTGTACCACCTAGCCCGAGCTTTGAGGAAGTTGTAAAAGATTTTATCGTTGCTCAAAAACAACAAAACAAAGAGTTCATGAACCATAACGTCCATGTTAACGAACTAATTACCAAGTTAGGAACCAAGGTTGATCAAATTATTACTCATAATAAGATGCTTGAAACCCAGATCTCTCAGGTAGCGTTAAACCAAGCCCCACAGACTACACCTGGAGGACAGTTCCCTGGACAACCTCAACAAAACCCGAAAGGGCAAGCTAATGCCATTACTCTACGAAGTGGAACCGCTTATAAGGAACCTTTAAACCCTAGATTAAGTGAGCCCGAAACTTCTGAGAGGAATGAGGAAAAGGAACCAGAGAAGCCTGAAACCCCGGAAAGTCAAGAAAAAGGAGAAGAACCTAAAAATAAAACCTATGTACCGCCACCGCCATACAAACCACCAATACCTTACCCTCAAAGATTAAAGAAAACCCAAATCGATAATCAATATCAAAAATTCGTTAAGGTTATAGAAAAACTTCACGTAGAAATCCCCTTTACAGAAGCCATCACCCAAATACCTTCTTATGCTAAGTTTCTCAAAGACATACTTACGAATAAACGTAGACTTGAAGATCCGAAACCCGTGGAATGTAATTCTATTTCCGAAAATAGGTTAGCAAAGAAAGATAAAGATCCCGGAAATTTTTCCATTCCTTGTGTTTTGGGGAATCATGTCATCGAAAAAGCTTTTCTAGACTTAGGAGCTAGTGTGAGCTTAATGCCTTTAGCAGTTTGTGAGAGATTAAACTTAGGAGAATTACAACCTACTAAGATGTCACTTCAATTAGCCGATAGATCCGTTAAATACCCTATAGGCATACTTGAAGACGTCCCTGTTAGGATAGGTCAGCTGTTTATACCTACTGATTTTGTTGTCATGGACATTAAAGAAGATGACGACATACCAATCCTCCTAGGTAGACCGTTCTTATCGACTGCTGGAGCCGTAATAGATGTTAAAAAGGGAAAACTAACTTTTGAGGTAGGTGGCCAGAAGATAGAATTTATATTGTCAAAATTTCTTATGGCACCTGTGATAGGAGATTCTTGTTATGCCTTAGATATCATCGAAGAATGTATTAGGGAATTAGAACAAGAAGAAGAAACTGAATCTATAAAATTGCCATCAACCCTTATTTTGGAAGATGACAATTATAAAACACCCTACATTGATGATAACCTTCACGAATGTTTATCTCTTACCCCAGATCCTATGCCTTGCCCTATAAAACCGACCGTAAAACTTAAGGAACTGCCTAAAAACCTGAGATATGAATTTCTTGATGAAGATATGAACCGTCCAGTTATAGTCAGTGCTACCTTAAACCAAGAAGAAACCGATCAATTATTAGAAGTTTTACGTAGGTACCCCTCAGCCTTAGGATATAAGATCTCTGATCTAAAAGGAATAAGCCCATCCGTATGCATGCATCGGATTTTGCTTGAAGAAGATTCAAAACCTTCTAGAGAACACCAACGTAGAATAAATCCTATAATGAGTACTGTAGTTAAGACTGAAGTTCTTAAGTTACTAGAGGCAGGTATAATATATCAGATCTCGGACAGTAAATGGGTGAGTCCTGTGCATGTAGTACCTAAAAAGGGAGGCATCACAGTCGTGCAAAACGAGAAGGGCGAACCTGTAGCAAAAAGAACTGATGGAGGTTGGCGTATGTGCATAGATTATAGAAAATTAAATAAAGCAACTAGGAATGACCATTTCCCATTACCATTCATAGACCAAATGTTGGAGCGCCTAGCCAGACACTCTTACTTTTGTTATTTAGATGGATATTCAGGATTCTTCCAAATACCTATTCACCCCGAAGATCAAGAAAAAACTACCTTTACATGCCCAGTTGGAACCTTTGCCTATGGAAGAATGCCTTTTGGACTTTGTAATGCTCCTGCAACTTTCCAACGCTGCATGATGTCTATCTTTGCTGATTATTTGGATGGAATCATGGAAGTATTTATGGACGATTTCTCAGTTTGTGGGTCAGATTTCAAAAATTGTCTTGTCAACCTTGAGAAAATCCTGGAGAGATGTGTGGAGGTAAACCTTGTGCTAAATTGGGAAAAATGTCATTTCATGGTCACCGAAGGGATTGTTTTAGGACATATAGTTTCCGAAAAAGGTATAGAGGTAGATAAAGCAAAAATAGAAGTCATAGAGAATCTAAAACCGCCGAAGACTATCAGGGAGATAAGAAGTTTTCTTGGACATGCCGGATTTTACCGACGTTTTATCAAGGATTTCTCCAAAATAACAAAGCCCTTAACTGGTCTTTTAATGAAAGATGCTGAGTTCATCTTCGATGAAAAATGTACTGAAGCATTTAATCTTCTGAAGCAAGCTCTGATTTCAGCACCTATAATGAAACCCCCTGATTGGTCGGAACCGTTTGAGATAATGTGTGACGCCAGTGATTATGCTGTTGGAGCCGTTCTAGGTCAGAGAAAAGATAAGAAGTTACATGTGATTTATTATGCCAGTAGAACCCTAGACGCTGCACAGCTCAACTACGCAACAACCGAAAAAGAGCTCCTAGCTGTAGTTTTTGCAATAGACAAATTTAGATCTTATCTAGTAGGAGCCAAGATTATAGTTTACACCGACCATGCTGCCATTCGTTACTTACTAAGCAAAAAGGATACCAAGCCTAGGTTACTTCGATGGATTCTATTATTACAAGAGTTTGATTTGGATATCCGTGACAAGAAAGGCACTGATAATGTGGTAGCTGATCACCTATCTAGGCTAGAATACCTGAAACCTGATCCAGTACCCATAAATGACGATTTTGCCTATGATAGACTGATAGCCCAACTAGAAACCATTGAAGATGATAACCCAGACCCTCATGAGCAATTTCATAAATCCTTAGCTATAAGCAATGTACCTTGGTATGCAGATTTTGTTAATTACCTAGCCGCTGACATCATACCCCCTGATCTAAACTACCACCAGAAGAAGAAGTTCTATAGTGATGTGAGGAACTTCTATTGGGACGATCCATTTCTTTTCAAGAGAGGTAAAGATGGCATTTTCCGCCGTTGTGTTCCAGAAGAAGAGGTAAATAATATAATTGAGCATTGTCACTCTGCACCCTATGGTGGACATGCAAGCACATCTAAGACCTACGCCAAGATTCTTCAAGCTGGCCTATTCTGGCCTACTATGTGGCGTGATGTCCATGCTTTCATTGTCAAGTGTGACAGATGCCAACGCACAGGAAATATTTCAAGACGTAATGAAATGCCGTTAAGAAATATCCAAGAAATAGAACTCTTCGACGTATGGGGTATGGACTT
Organism: Lathyrus sativus; assembly: GCA_963859935.3. NCBI lineage: Eukaryota > Viridiplantae > Streptophyta > Magnoliopsida > Fabales > Fabaceae > Lathyrus > Lathyrus sativus. Next base: position 454,120 of record CAWUDS030002858.1, read on the forward strand.
TATGGGACCGTTCCCACCATCTTTTGGAAATCAGTACATATTAGTAGTTGTAGACTACGTGTCTAAATGGATTGAAGCTATCGCCGCACCCACAAACGACACCAGAGTAGTCATCAAATTATTCAAGAATTATATATTTCCCAGGTTTGGAACACCCCGTTTAGTCATAAGTGATGGAGGATCACACTTCATATCGAGAATATTTGATAAACTTTTAAGCAAGTATGGAGTTAAGCATAGAGTAGCAACACCATACCACCCACAGACCAATGGACAAGTGGAAGTATCTAATAGGGAGATAAAACAAATCCTCGAGAAGACTGTCTCTATATCTAGAAAAGATTGGTCGCAGAAACTTCAAGAAGCATTATGGGCCTATAGAACCGCTTTCAAAACTCCTATAGGAACAACCCCTTATCAACTGGTCTATGGAAAATCATGTCACTTACCATTTGAGTTGGAGCATAAGGCCTATTGGGCCATCAAAACTTTGAATTTGGATTACTTGACAGCTGGTGAAAAACGTATCCTTGATATCCACAAATTAGAAGAGCTCAGACAATCTGCCTACGAAAATGCCATCATATACAAAGAAAGAACAAAAGCTTGGCATGACAAAAGAATCATAAGAAGAGACTTCAAAATAGGCGATCCTGTTCTCCTGTTCGATTCTAGGCTACGACTATTTCCAGGTAAACTCCGTTCGAGATGGACTGGCCCTTTCGAAGTATCTAAGATCCTGAGATCCGGTGCTATTGAAATCAAGAACCAAACATGTAAACCGTTCATAGTCAATGGACAGAGGTTGAAGCCCTACGAAGGAGGTGACATTCCAACAACATACACCTGTCATACTCTGAGTGATCCACCATATCCTTCCAATGATGTTTAAATATCGGTCGTCGAGCTAATGACGTTAAACAAGCGCTGCATGGGAGGCAACCCATGGTTTTTCTTATTTTTGTACTTTTTATTTTTACTTTATTTTAATTTGTTTATTTTATTATTATGTCAGGACTCACGATTGAATGTTTTATGTGCTTTCAGGACTTGTTTGCTAACCTTGTACAGAATGCAGAACCCTGATGACATGCACGTGGCCTTTAGAGATGATGCACAGAGAGAGCGTTACTATGTTCACATGAGACGCCCTATGGCTCCTACCAGGTACCCTGACCATGACTGCATGGATGCCTTGGGGATAGAGCCAAGCGTCCGATTTTTATGCCATCAACTCCAGTGGGACCAATTTGACGACAGGAACAACACTTATAGGAACTTGACTCTTGAGTTCCTCAGCTCATTTCATCATGACCCTTGGGCTAGACCCGATGGACTCGCTGTTTTCAGGTTATTCGGGATTGACTACTCATTCTCTCACAAAGGGTTTGGTGATTTGCTAGGTTTCCAGACTACTCCTGATGCTATTCCAGAGACTCCGATGGGGTATTTTATGAGCAGAGAAGTGGAAAAGTTTTGGACTAAAATATCAGGCGGAGGGAGCCAAGATCCTTCTACCCAGTTTTCTCAGGTAATCCACAACCCTGCATTGAGGTACTTCCAGATGATTCTAGCACATTCTTTCCTAGGTTTTCCAGATACAGAGACACTGCTAAGTGAATAGGAGATTTTCCTACTGTTTTGTGCGACTCAGTCTCGCCCTGTTGCTTGTGGCAACTTTCTACTGAAGGGCCTTGCTAGTGTTGCCAGATCATCAGTAGGAATCATCCATGTCGGTGGTATTGTTACACAGATTGCTACTGCATTGGGTTTGTCTCGCAAGTTATTGCACCTCAGGACCTTCTGCTGCTACACCACCCTGGATATTGATTTTTGTCTTGATAGAGGACTGATGAGGAGGGCTTCTTTTGAGCCCAACATGTTTAGATTGCTGATCGACGGTGAAGCGATACACTACTTTACATTACCAGATCCGCTGATGACCAGTGTCCATGATCCTGCCAATTGGAGTTATGCTCTAGAGGGTTATGGAGAGACTGTCGAAGAGCCGAAATCGCCTCCCGCCGCTGAGTACACTCCTACACCTCTTACTCCCCGAATCACTGTTATGTCTAACAATATGTCTCTGCAGCCACCTGACCTACAAACACAGATTTATGAGCTCCGCAAGGAGACTGCCCTGCTCAAGCAGGAAGTGGCAGACTTAGAGTTACAGATGCAGGTTTCTGATCTCACTCATGCCTCAGAGACCGATGCTCTACATCAGGCGATCAACGAGCTTCGGAGAGAGATAGCTGAGATTCGTGGATCAAGCCAGGATAAGAAACCTACCACATGACTCATTCCACCCTGACAGCACTACCCTAGTATTTAACTTCCTTTTATTTATCGCATTTCCAGACATATTTTACTTTATTGCAGCTTTTATATTTTCATGCACTTTGAATTCCTTATATATATACATATTATGCACTAATTTTTATTTTTATTTTTCTTTTTTGATTTTTAATTATTTTATTTTTGTCGTGCAAAGAAAAAAATATATAAGACAAAAATATGCAAGCCAATGCCTTGAAAAGAAGAAGAAAACGCTATTCAGACCCCCCGGAAGACAAAGGTGCAAGGAAGGCCCAAAGGAGGATCCAAAACCACAAGGCCCAGGAATTGGCCTTGTGGCGGGCGCCATAGGCCCTGTGGCGGGCGCCACACTGTACCATCAACAAATACGGGATTCAATCCCCATTTCCACCATTTTCATCCCTTTCTTCACCAAAGACCCATTTTTCCAACCTTCCAAATCCTCCTTGAACCCCATTAAAGCTCCCCCATTTCCAAAATACCCTCCATCCATAAAACATATCCAACATCCATTTCCATTTTCATCCATCAAAAACCAAAAAAATCAAAACTTTATCATTCCCCTCATAAACCACTTTTCTACTATTTTCACTACCTAAGGAGCTTTTCAACAATGGAGTTCAACGGATTTATTCTTCGTGATGGAAGACCGGGCGAAAGGCAACGGAAAATTATTCAGAGGCTTCAAAATCGAGAAATCCTCTCGACTAGGTACGTCGACGATAACTGTCTGTATGCTTTGGGTATTTATCATAGTGTTTTTAATTTATTAGAATTTCTAGGCTTGCATAATATTTTCATTAATCAGGAACCTACCTATGAGAGGCTGACAACTGAGTTTTTGAGTTCTTTGATATACACTGTCAGTCCTAACACTGCTAGCACTGTCGGTACTGTTATTTTTAGACTGTTTGGAATTGAATATGAATTCAGTACCAATGAGCTAGCAGATTTGTTAGGAATCCCTCATAGGGAAGGTTCGATTTGTGAGGCACCTTTGGATGCTGAATGGTCGGCCGAGGTATTTACCTTCTGGCTAAGGCTTTCAAGTACTTCAATTAATTCTTTTGAAGGGATACTCGCGTCGACCATTCACAACCCGGCCATAAGAGTTTTTAGACTTCTTTTGGCATGTACTATTTTTGGCCGGGAAAGTCCAAACAAGGTTAATGCTCGTGAACTCCTATTTTTGCAAGGATGCCTCACTAGAACCCACATCAATCCGGTCCCGTTTATGCTTGCCCACATGACTTTATTTACTAATAAAACAGGACCGATTGTTTTTGGAGGGCTTGTTACGTCTATTGCTCGGGCTCTTGGCCTGAATGATGAGATAGCTACACTTGAACCACTACCTCCTCGCACAATTAATTTAAAATTTCTGAAAGACATGAAATTGTGCCGAACAAGGAGAGAAGGTGGTTATGAGTTGATGGTTCATGGGGTAGCTATCCCATCTGTTGCTTTACCATGCAGTAGACGTACTGATGTACGTGATGAAAGGAACTGGACCTATGATCTTAATGCTCCACGTGTTTTGGGTCCACTTCCTCCTAATATTCCCGATGGGGAGGCACATGACACTGATGATGAGTATGATCGGAGAGAGCAGTCTCCCATCCCTCACATGTCCCCCCATCGTCCTTCACAGTCACACACTGCACCATCTTCCTCTAACCCTGTTGCAGGTACTGCTCCTGGATTCTTTGTCACCGAGGAGATGTGGCGTGATATGACAGCTAGAGAAGAAAGGCGTGATGGCCTTCTCTCTACTATTTCACAGCAGCTGACGGACAACATGAGCTTCATGCAACAATCACGATTGGTTTCGGATCGTGCTTATAGCAACGTTTGCCGTACCTTTAACGATATTTCATTAGAGCAGAACCGTCAGAGAGAGTTCAACAGCCGACACTACCAGCTTGTAGAGGCTACTCAGGGTTCCATTTTGGGTAACCTTCGAGAGGTCCGGAGTGCTCAGGCTGCTTTATCAGCACGACTCGACCGGAGGGACCAGCATCGTAGTAGATCCCGTCGTTCCAGACCATCACATCAGGACGGCGAAGGCACCAGTGCCCCTCCTCAGTAATCTTTTCCAGGTTACCCCCCTTATCTTATTTCGAAACATTGGGGACAATGTTCGATTTAAGTGTGGGAGGGGATTTTATTGCTTTCTGTTATTTCCCTTTTTAGTTAATTTCCTTTCAGTTATTTCCCTTTTCAGTAATTTATTTTTCTTAGATAATGCATGAGTCTGACGAGTCACCAGTATAGTGTCTTTTTAGTTCATCTTCATTTTTTCCCATTTCCTTAGCCTTACCAGAAAATTTTTAAAAAGAAAACAATGTTGTTTCACATGTTTTTTGGGCTTTGAGACAGGTTTAGATTAGGATGTGGTGACTTAGGTCAACTTTTTGAAACATCAGAACCATTTTAGCACCATAGATCTCTTGAATATAGGAATCACTCCTAAACCCCACCACCATGGCCTTTACTATCATTCAAAAAATTGTCCTAAGTAGTTTATTTTAGCAATCAGCTCCGGCCTAAGCATACTCTACGTAGGGGGCCGATGAATATAAGTGAATGATCCAGTGCTAAAAAAAAAAAAAAAAAAAAAAAAAAAAAAGGCAAACTCTGGTATAGGTGACCCTCACAAAGTCATCTAAACCGAAAAAAGAGAAGAAAAAAATTTTTTCGCCACAAAAAGAAAAAAAATTGCAAGTCACCTATTGTTAGTTGGTTCAGAGGTATCTGGCACTGAACTTGGTAGGGCGGATTACGATCCGATCCCCCGCAGCTACATTTAGGCGAAATAAAAACAGGTTTACACATGCTTATGTGCCAGAAACCTTATGTTATGGATCAGAATCACTAACCGGTCACTCTACTATGAAGCATGTACGGATAACGGGCTTAATGTGATTGCGCCTGAATGAAAAGGACACAAAAAGATGAGAAGATAGGCCTAGGTACCGTGGGATGACATGGAGTGGTTAATATAGGATTGAAGTTTGTGTTTGTGTTACTATGGTACCCTTGGTTCACTTAGTTAGTATCTGTCACTGCATCCTGACTTGAACTTAGAATCCCTTTAGCCCAAAGACAAGTGTTGACACCATATTTTCTTAAGCTTTAATATTTGCTTGAGGACAAGCAAAGGTTTAAGTGTGGGAGAATTTGATCACACTAAAATTCACCGTATTTCTGACTCCGATTTCGCATGCATTCTTAGCTTTTATTGTTGTTTTGCTTTGTTATTGCTTTGTTTTCTTATGTTTTCAGGTTTTTATAATAATCGGAGCTTGAATCGGGAAAAGGAGCGAAAAAGGAGTGAAAACGGACGAAAACCTAGAAATTCAGCATTTTGCACTTGCGGCACCCACCGTGGCGGGCGCCATGGGGTTAGCCATGACGTGGCCACGTCTCAAGACCACTCCTCAACCTCCAAGACCCACGATCCCCACTCCATCATCCCCTGTAGGGACCATGGCGGGCGCCATGACCTTGTGGCGGGCGCCACAAGGCAAAATTTCATAACCTCCACTTTTTAGTGGAGGGGCGTCCCGGTCATTTCATGCTTTCAGTTTCTCCTATAAATAGGACCTTAGATTTTCGTTTTTCTTCATCCAGAATTAGAATTCTCTAGGCATATATCAGTTATAAAGCAGTTGCCATTCCACATCGGGGTGCCTCTGCAATCGAGTGATCGAGTCTGTAATCTGTCTGTGGTTCGAGTTTTGGAGCACTCTGGAGGAAGTTAATCCTGCCGCCATTTTAATTCCAGTTAGTATTTTATTTTTCCGCATTGCTTTACTTTTATTTATTTTCTCGCACTTTACTTTGTTTATTTCCCGCACTCGCACATTTACTTTGTTTATTTCCCGCACTCGCACATTTACTTTGTTTATTTCCCGCACTCGCACATTTACTTTGTTTATTTCCCGCACTCGCACATTTACTTTGCTTACTTCCCGCACTCGCTTTAAATTACTTATATGAAAAACTATAAAAAGAATATTTACTTTATCATGTATAACTAATCCCATAAAGGTTAGAATGTAAGGATCGTAATTAAACCAGTAATCAGTATAATTGTTCGTGGAAACACCTAAGGGCTATTTTATCTTTCAATTCAAGTAATTGTTTTTAACTATTTCAAAAACAGCCAAAAGCGCTTTGTATAGTTCATTAGGAGTTTTTAGATTAAAAAGAAAAGAGATTTTAAAACGATTTTCGGACGCGTTATGAGATTTAGAGTCTGGTTCATAAGAACCTCTTTTTGCTAAGAAGTCCAGGTTAAAATACTTTTCAACTTTGTTAAGAAACTATATTTCTTAAAAATAGGTTTACTACTCTAACGCAGTACGCACCTTTTTATCCGTGACAATAGGAGGGGTTGATTAGAGAGTACAACTCGGTTCTGAATACGCGAAAGCGACAGTTCCTGTTAAATTAGTTCCTTTCAAAAGAGAAAACATTGCCCATAAGTAGTTCCATTAACAAGTACTGGATTATCATTGATTACGTGAATTACATTCGAGCCTGTCTTTTATTTATTATTTAAAATTATAATTTTATTTACCATTGCACCCTTACTAAAACCCTTAAAAATAGTTGCCTTAGATAAACACCATAACAACAGGTACGATAGATTGACACTTGGTCTCTGTGGATTTGATAATCTTTTATATTACTTTGACGTGATTCGTACACTTGCGAAAAAACACGCATCAAGTTTTTGGCGCCGTTGCCGGGGACCAATATCGTCAAATTTCATTACCCTGTAGTTATACCGTTTAGACTAAGGTTGTTACCCACCGGTCAATGCGAAAGACTCGCAGTGCCGGAAGTTTAGTAGACCCTCTAGCTGAACCTGAACGTTACGCTCGCGCACGTTTGTTTTTCCATAGGAATAGGAGAGCTATGGCCGAAGATCAAAACCGAAGACCTCTTAAGGACTTCGCCCAACCATCAAACGAGGAACCTAGTTCCAGTATAGTAAACCCCGCTATCCCAGCCAATAATTTTGAACTTAAGCCATCCCTGCTGCAATTAGTGCAACAGAGACAATTCGCAGGTCTCGCTACTGATAACCCAAACCAACATTTAAAAAACTTTCTTCAGTTAGCAGACACCTTTAAAACCAATGGAGCTTCTCCTGAGGCAATACGCTTAAGATTATTTCCCTTTTCCCTCAGAGATAAAGCTCTATCATGGTTAGATTCCCTTCCACCCAATTCAATAACAACTTGGGATGACCTTAGAAAAGTTTTCCTTGCTAGATATTTTCCCCCAAGTAAGACCGCTCTTCTTCGAAACCTAATAACTAGATTTACCCAACACCAAGGAGAGTCGTTGTTCGAAGCCTGGGAGAGATATAAAGAACTATTAAGAGCATGCCCACACCATGGCTTAGAGAATTGGCTAATCATCCAAACCTTCTATAATGGACTTCTTTATAACACTAAAATGACCATCGACGCTGCCGCTGGTGGCGCACTGATGAACAAACCTTACCCTGAAGCTAGTGCCCTTATCGAGGATATGGCCCAAAACCATCAATCGTGGGGAGTAGAACGAGCGACAGTGGAAAAGAAGGAAACCCAAGGAGGAATACATGAGCTAAGCTCTATAGACATGATGCAGGCTAAAATGGACGCGTTGGCCCTTAGAGTCGAACATATGTGTACAACTCCGAATACTGTTGCCGCAGTTTCGCCGAATTGTGAGATATGTGGAACGCAAGGACACCAATCCGCCGAATGCAATCTGTTGAATGAAACCAACACTGAGCAAGTGAACTATACCCAAGGGAACCCATTTTCAAACACATATAACTCTGGATGGAGGAATCACCCAAACTTCTCCTACAAAAATAATAACCCTATCCAAAATACCGCACCTCCGAGACAACAAGGTTACCAAGCCCCTAGAACAAATCAACCTATGCAACCTGTACCACCTAGCCCGAGCTTTGAGGAAGTTGTAAAAGATTTTATCGTTGCTCAAAAACAACAAAACAAAGAGTTCATGAACCATAACGTCCATGTTAACGAACTAATTACCAAGTTAGGAACCAAGGTTGATCAAATTATTACTCATAATAAGATGCTTGAAACCCAGATCTCTCAGGTAGCGTTAAACCAAGCCCCACAGACTACACCTGGAGGACAGTTCCCTGGACAACCTCAACAAAACCCGAAAGGGCAAGCTAATGCCATTACTCTACGAAGTGGAACCGCTTATAAGGAACCTTTAAACCCTAGATTAAGTGAGCCCGAAACTTCTGAGAGGAATGAGGAAAAGGAACCAGAGAAGCCTGAAACCCCGGAAAGTCAAGAAAAAGGAGAAGAACCTAAAAATAAAACCTATGTACCGCCACCGCCATACAAACCACCAATACCTTACCCTCAAAGATTAAAGAAAACCCAAATCGATAATCAATATCAAAAATTCGTTAAGGTTATAGAAAAACTTCACGTAGAAATCCCCTTTACAGAAGCCATCACCCAAATACCTTCTTATGCTAAGTTTCTCAAAGACATACTTACGAATAAACGTAGACTTGAAGATCCGAAACCCGTGGAATGTAATTCTATTTCCGAAAATAGGTTAGCAAAGAAAGATAAAGATCCCGGAAATTTTTCCATTCCTTGTGTTTTGGGGAATCATGTCATCGAAAAAGCTTTTCTAGACTTAGGAGCTAGTGTGAGCTTAATGCCTTTAGCAGTTTGTGAGAGATTAAACTTAGGAGAATTACAACCTACTAAGATGTCACTTCAATTAGCCGATAGATCCGTTAAATACCCTATAGGCATACTTGAAGACGTCCCTGTTAGGATAGGTCAGCTGTTTATACCTACTGATTTTGTTGTCATGGACATTAAAGAAGATGACGACATACCAATCCTCCTAGGTAGACCGTTCTTATCGACTGCTGGAGCCGTAATAGATGTTAAAAAGGGAAAACTAACTTTTGAGGTAGGTGGCCAGAAGATAGAATTTATATTGTCAAAATTTCTTATGGCACCTGTGATAGGAGATTCTTGTTATGCCTTAGATATCATCGAAGAATGTATTAGGGAATTAGAACAAGAAGAAGAAACTGAATCTATAAAATTGCCATCAACCCTTATTTTGGAAGATGACAATTATAAAACACCCTACATTGATGATAACCTTCACGAATGTTTATCTCTTACCCCAGATCCTATGCCTTGCCCTATAAAACCGACCGTAAAACTTAAGGAACTGCCTAAAAACCTGAGATATGAATTTCTTGATGAAGATATGAACCGTCCAGTTATAGTCAGTGCTACCTTAAACCAAGAAGAAACCGATCAATTATTAGAAGTTTTACGTAGGTACCCCTCAGCCTTAGGATATAAGATCTCTGATCTAAAAGGAATAAGCCCATCCGTATGCATGCATCGGATTTTGCTTGAAGAAGATTCAAAACCTTCTAGAGAACACCAACGTAGAATAAATCCTATAATGAGTACTGTAGTTAAGACTGAAGTTCTTAAGTTACTAGAGGCAGGTATAATATATCAGATCTCGGACAGTAAATGGGTGAGTCCTGTGCATGTAGTACCTAAAAAGGGAGGCATCACAGTCGTGCAAAACGAGAAGGGCGAACCTGTAGCAAAAAGAACTGATGGAGGTTGGCGTATGTGCATAGATTATAGAAAATTAAATAAAGCAACTAGGAAGGACCATTTCCCATTACCATTCATAGACAAAATGTTGGAGCGCCTAGCCAGACACTCTTACTTTTGTTATTTAGATGGATATTCAGGATTCTTCCAAATACCTATTCACCCCGAAGATCAAGAAAAAACTACCTTTACATGCCCAGTTGGAACCTTTGCCTATGGAAGAATGCCTTTTGGACTTTGTAATGCTCCTGCAACTTTCCAACGCTGCATGATGTCTATCTTTGCTGATTATTTGGATGGAATCATGGAAGTATTTATGGACGATTTCTCAGTTTGTGGGTCAGATTTCAAAAATTGTCTTGTCAACCTTGAGAAAATCCTGGAGAGATGTGTGGAGGTAAACCTTGTGCTAAATTGGGAAAAATGTCATTTCATGGTCACCGAAGGGATTGTTTTAGGACATATAGTTTCCGAAAAAGGTATAGAGGTAGATAAAGCAAAAATAGAAGTCATAGAGAATCTAAAACCGCCGAAGACTATCAGGGAGATAAGAAGTTTTCTTGGACATGTCGGATTTTACCGACGTTTTATCAAGGATTTCTCCAAAATAACAAAGCCCTTAACTGGTCTTTTAATGAAAGATGCTGAGTTCATCTTCGATGAAAAATGTACTGAAGCATTTAATCTTCTGAAGCAAGCTCTGATTTCAGCACCTATAATGAAACCCCCTGATTGGTCGGAACCGTTTGAGATAATGTGTGACGCCAGTGATTATGCTGTTGGAGCCGTTCTAGGTCAGAGAAAAGATAAGAAGTTACATGTGATTTATTATGCCAGTAGAACCCTAGACGCTGCACAGCTCAACTACGCAACAACCGAAAAAGAGCTCCTAGCTGTAGTTTTTGCAATAGACAAATTTAGATCTTATCTAGTAGGAGCCAAGATTATAGTTTACACCGACCATGCTGCCATTCGTTACTTACTAAGCAAAAAGGATACCAAGCCTAGGTTACTTCGATGGATTCTATTATTACAAGAGTTTGATTTGGATATCCGTGACAAGAAAGGCACTGATAATGTGGTAGCTGATCACCTATCTAGGCTAGAATACCTGAAACCTGATCCAGTACCCATAAATGACGATTTTGCCTACGATAGACTGATAGCCCAACTAGAAACCATTGAAGATGATAACCCAGACCCTCATGAGCAATTTCATAAATCCTTAGCTATAAGCAATGTACCTTGGTATGCAGATTTTGTTAATTACCTAGCCGCTGACATCATACCCCCTGATCTAAACTACCACCAGAAGAAGAAGTTCTATAGTGATGTGAGGAACTTCTATTGGGACGATCCATTTCTTTTCAAGAGAGGTAAAGATGGCATTTTCCGCCGTTGTGTTCCAGAAGAAGAGGTAAATAATATAATTGAGCATTGTCACTCTGCACCCTATGGTGGACATGCAAGCACATCTAAGACCTACGCCAAGATTCTTCAAGCTGGCCTATTATGGCCTACTATGTGGCGTGATGTCCATGCTTTCATTGTCAAGTGTGACAGATGCCAACGCACAGGAAATATTTCAAGACGTAATGAAATGCCGTTAAGAAATATCCAAGAAATAGAACTCTTCGACGTATGGGGTATGGACTTTATGGGACCGTTCCCACCATCTTTTGGAAATCAGTACATATTAGTAGCTGTAGACTACGTGTCTAAATGGATTGAAGCTATCGCCGCACCCACAAACGACACCAGAGTAGTCATCAAATTATTCAAGAATTATATAGTTCCCAGGTTTGGAACACCCCGTTTAGTCATAAGTGATGGAGGATCACACTTCATATCGAGAATATTTGATAAACTTTTAAGCAAGTATGGAGTTAAGCATAGAGTAGCAACACCATACCACCCACAGACCAATGGACAAGTGGAAGTATCTAATAGGGAGATAAAACAAATCCTCGAGAAGACTGTCTCTATATCTAGAAAAGATTGGTCGCAGAAACTTCAAGAAGCATTATGGGCCTATAGAACCGCTTTCAAAACTCCTATAGGAACAACCCCTTATCAATTGGTCTATGGAAAATCATGTCACTTACCATTTGAGTTGGAGCATAAGGCCTATTGGGCCATCAAAACTTTGAATTTGGATTACTTGACAGCTGGTGAAAAACGTATCCTTGATATCCACAAATTAGAAGAGCTCAGACAATCTGCCTACGAAAATGCCATCATATACAAAGAAAGAACAAAAGCTTGGCATGACAAAAGAATCATAAGAAGAGACTTCAAAATAGGCGATCCTGTTCTCCTGTTCGATTCTAGGCTACGACTATTTCCAGGTAAACTTCGTTCGAGATGGACTGGCCCTTTCGAAGTATCTAAGATCCTGAGATCCGGTGCTATTGAAATCAAGAACCAAACATGTAAACCGTTCATAGTCAATGGACAGAGGTTGAAGCCCTACGAAGGAGGTGACATTCCAACAACATACACCTGTCATACTCTGAGTGATCCACCATATCCTTCCAATGATGTTTAAATATCGGTCGTCGAGCTAATGACGTTAAACAAGCGCTGCATGGGAGGCAACCCATGGTTTTTCTTATTTTTGTACTTTTTATTTTTACTTTATTTTAATTTGTTTATTTTATTATTATGTCAAGACTCACGATTGAATGTTTTATGTGCTTTCAGGACTTGTTTGCTAACCTTGTACAGAATGCAGAACCCTGATGACATGCACGTGGCCTTTAGAGATGATGCACAGAGAGAGCGTTACTATGTTCACATGAGACGCCCTATGGCTCCTACCAGGTACCCTGACCATGACTGCATGGATGCCTTGGGGATAGAGCCAAGCGTCCGATTTTTATGCCATCAACTCCAGTGGGACCAATTTGACGACAGGAACAACACTTATAGGAACTTGACTCTTGAGTTCCTCAGCTCATTTCATCATGACCCTTGGGCTAGACCCGATGGACTCGCTGTTTTCAGGTTGTTCGGGATTGACTACTCATTCTCTCACAAAGGGTTTGGTGATTTGCTAGGTTTCCAGACTACTCCTGATGCTATTCCAGAGACTCCGATGGGGTATTTTATGAGCAGAGAAGTGGAAAAGTTTTGGACTAAAATATCAGGCGGAGGGAGCCAAGATCCTTCTACCCAGTTTTCTCAGGTAATCCACAACCCTGCATTGAGGTACTTCCAGATGATTCTAGCACATTCTTTCCTAGGTTTTCCAGATACAGAGACACTGCTAAGTGAATAGGAGATTTTCCTACTGTTTTGTGCGACTCAGTCTCGCCCTGTTGCTTGTGGCAACTTTCTACTGAAGGGCCTTGCTAGTGTTGTCAGATCATCAGTAGGAATCATCCATGTCGGTGGTATTGTTACACAGATTGCTACTGCATTGGGTTTGTCTCGCAAGCTATTGCACCTCAGGACCTTCTGCTGCTACACCACCCTGGATATTGATTTTTGTCTTGATAGAGGACTGATGAGGAGGGCTTCTTTTGAGCCCAACATGTTTAGATTGCTGATCGACGGTGAAGCGATACACTACTTTACATTACCAGATCCGCTGATGACCAGTGTCCATGATCCTGCCAATTGGAGTTATGCTCTAGAGGGTTATGGAGAGACTGTCGAAGAGCCGAAATCGCCTCCCGCCGCTGAGTACACTCCTACACCTCTTACTCCCCGAATCACTGTTATGTCTAACAATATGTCTCTGCAGCCACCTGACCTACAAACACAGATTTATGAGCTCCGCAAGGAGACTGCCCTGCTCAAGCAGGAAGTGGCAGACTTAGAGTTACAGATGCAGGTTTCTGATCTCACTCATGCCTCAGAGACCGATGCTCTACATCAGGCGATCAACGAGCTTCGGAGGGAGATAGCTGAGATTCGTGGATCAAGCCAGGATAAGAAACCTACCACATGACTCATTCCACCCTGACAGCACTACCCTAGTATTTAACTTCCTTTTATTTATCGCATTTCCAGACATATTTTACTTTATTGCAGCTTTTATATTTTCATGCACTTTGAATTCCTTATATATATACATATTATGCACTAATTTTTATTTTTCTTTTTCTTTTTTGATTTTTAATTATTTTATTTTTGTCGTGCAAAGAAAAAAATATATAAGACAAAAATATGCAAGCCAATGCCTTGAAAAGAAGAAGAAAACGCTATTCAGACCCCCCGGAAGACAAAGGTGCAAGGAAGGCCCAAAGGAGGATCCAAAACCACAAGGCCCAGGAATTGGCCTTGTGGCGGGCGCCACACCGTACCATCAACAAATACGGGATTCAATCCCCATTTCCACCATTTTCATCCCTTTCTTCACCAAAGACCCATTTTTCCAACCTTCCAAATCCTCCTTGAACCCCATTAAAGCTCCCCCATTTCCAAAATACCCTCCATCCATAAAACATATCCAACATCCATTTCCATTTTCATCCATCAAAAACCAAAAAAATCAAAACTTTATCATTCCCCTCATAAACCACTTTTCTACTATTTTCACTACCTAAGGAGCTTTTCAACAATGGAGTTCAACGGATTTATTCTTCGTGATGGAAGACCGGGCGAAAGGCAACGGAAAATTATTCAGAGGCTTCAAAATCGAGAAATCCTCTCGACTAGGTACGTCGACGATAACTGTCTGTATGCTTTGGGTATTTATCATAGTGTTTTTAATTTATTAGAATTTCTAGGCTTGCATAATATTTTCATTAATCAGGAACCTACCTATGAGAGGCTGACAACTGAGTTTTTGAGTTCTTTGATATACACTGTCAGTCCTAACACTGCTAGCACTGTCGGTACTGTTATTTTTAGACTGTTTGGAATTGAATATGAATTCAGTACCAATGAGCTAGCAGATTTGTTAGGAATCCCTCATAGGGAAGGTTCGATTTGTGAGGCACCTTTGGATGCTGAATGGTCGGCCGAGGTATTTACCTTCTGGCTAAGGCTTTCAAGTACTTCAATTAATTCTTTTGAAGGGATACTCGCGTCGACCATTCACAACCCGACCATAAGAGTTTTTAGACTTCTTTTGGCATGTACTATTTTTGGCCGGGAAAGTCCAAACAAGGTTAATGCTCGTGAACTCCTATTTTTGCAAGGATGCCTCACTAGAACCCACATCAATCCGGTCCCGTTTATGCTTGCCCACATGACTTTATTTACTAATAAAACAGGACCGATTGTTTTTGGAGGGCTTGTTACGTCTATTGCTCGGGCTCTTGGCCTGAATGATGAGATAGCTACACTTGAACCACTACCTCCTCGCACAATTAATTTAAAATTTCTGAAAGACATGAAATTGTGCCGAACAAGGAGAGAAGGTGGTTATGAGTTGATGGTTCATGGGGTAGCTATCCCATCTGTTGCTTTACCATGCAGTAGACGTACTGATGTACGTGATGAAAGGAACTGGACCTATGATCTTAATGCTCCACGTGTTTTGGGTCCACTTCCTCCTAATATTCCCGATGGGGAGGCACATGACACTGATGATGAGTATGATCGGAGAGAGCAGTCTCCCATCCCTCACATGTCCCCCCATCGTCCTTCACAGTCACACACTGCACCATCTTCCTCTAACCCTGTTGCAGGTACTGCTCCTGGATTCTTTGTCACCGAGGAGATGTGGCGTGATATGACAGCTAGAGAAGAAAGGCGTGATGGCCTTCTCTCTACTATTTCACAGCAGCTGACGGACAACATGAGCTTCATGCAACAATCACGATTGGTTTCGGATCGTGCTTATAGCAACGTTTGACGTACCTTGAACGATATTTCATTAGAGCAGAACCGTCAGAGAGAGTTCAACAGCCGACACTACCAGCTTGTAGAGGCTACTCAGGGTTCCATTTTGGGTAACCTTCGAGAGGTCCGGAGTGCTCAGGCTGCTTTATCAGCACGACTCGACCGGAGGGACCAGCATCGTAGTAGATCCCGTCGTTCCAGACCATCACATCAGGACGGCGAAGGCACCAGTGCCCCTCCTCAGTAGTCTTTTCCAGGTTACCCCCCTTATCTTATTTCGAAACATTGGGGACAATGTTCGATTTAAGTGTGGGAGGGGATTTTATTGCTTTCTTTTATTTCCCTTTTTAGTTAATTTCCTTTCAGTTATTTCCCTTTTCAGTAATTTATTTTTCTTAGATAATGCATGAGTCTGACGAGTCACCAGTATAGTGTCTTTTTAGTTCATCTTCATTTTTTCCCATTTCCTTAGCCTTACCAGAAAATTTTTAAAAAGAAAACAATGTTGTTTCACATGTTTTTTGGGCTTTGAGACAGGTTTAGATTAGGATGTGGTGACTTAGGTCAACTTTTTGAAACATCAGAACCATTTTAGCACCATAGACCTCTTGAATATAGGAATCACTCCTAAACCCCACCACCATGGCCTTTACTATCATTCAAAAAATTGTCCTAAGTAGTTTATTTTAGCAATCAGCTCCGGCCTAAGCATACTCTACGTAGGGGGCCGATGAATATAAGTGAATGATCCAGTGCTAAAAAAAAAAAAAAAAAAAAAAAAAAAGAAAAAAAGGCAAACTCTGGTATAGGTGACCCTCACAAAGTCATCTAAACCGAAAAAAGAGAAGAAAAAAATTTTTTCGCCACAAAAAGAAAATAAAATTGCAAGTCACCTATTGTTAGTTGGTTCAGAGGTATCTGGCACTGAACTTGGTAGGGCGGATTACGATCCGATCCCCCGCAGCTACATTTAGGCGAAATAAAAACAGGTTTACACATGCTTATGTGCCAGAAACCTTATGTTATGGATCAGAATCACTAACCGGTCACTCTACTATGAAGCATGTACGGATAACGGGCTTAATGTGATTGCGCCTGAATGAAAAGGACACAAAAAGATGAGAAGATAGGCCTAGGTACCGTGGGATGACATGGAGTGGTTAATATAGGATTGAAGTTTGTGTTTGTGTTACTATGGTACCCTTGGTTCACTTAGTTAGTATCTGTCACTGCATCCTGACTTGAACTTAGAATCCCTTTAGCCCAAAGACAAGTGTTGACACCATATTTTCTTAAGCTTTAATGTTTGCTTGAGGACAAGCAAAGGTTTAAGTGTGGGAGAATTTGATCACACTAAAATTCACCGTATTTCTGACTCCGATTTCGCATGCATTCTTAGCTTTTATTGTTGTTTTGCTTTGTTATTGCTTTGTTTTCTTATGTTTTCAGGTTTTTATAATAATCGGAGCTTGAATCGGGAAAAGGAGCGAAAAAGGAGTGAAAACGGACGAAAACCTAGAAATTCAGCATTTTGCACTTGCGGCACCCACCGTGGCGGGCGCCATGGGGTTAGCCATGACGTGGCCACGTCTCAAGACCACTCCTCAACCTCCAAGACCCACGATCCCCACTCCATCATCCCCTGTAGGGACCATGGCGGGCGCCATGACCTTGTGGCGGGCGCCACAAGGCAAAATTTCATAACCTCCACTTTTTAGTGGAGGGGCGTCCCGGTCATTTCATGCTTTCAGTTTCTCCTATAAATAGGACCTTAGATTTTCGTTTTTCTTCATCCAGAATTAGAATTCTCTAGGCATATATCAGTTATAAAGCAGTTGCCATTCCACATCGGGGTGCCTCTGCAATCGAGTGATCGAGTCTGTAATCTGTCTGTGGTTCGAGTTTTGGAGCACTCTGGAGGAAGTTAATCCTGCCGCCATTTTAATTCCAGTTAGTATTTTATTTTTCCGCATTGCTTTACTTTTATTTATTTTCTCGCACTTTACTTTGTTTATTTCCCGCACTCGCACATTTACTTTGTTTATTTCCCGCACTCGCACATTTACTTTGTTTATTTCCCGCACTCGCACATTTACTTTGTTTATTTCCCGCACTCGCACATTTACTTTGCTTACTTCCCGCACTCGCTTTAAATTACTTATATGAAAAACTATAAAAAGAATATTTACTTTATCATGTATAACTAATCCCATAAAGGTTAGAATGTAAGGATCGTAATTAAACCAGTAATCAGTATAATTGTTCGTGGAAACACCTAAGGGCTATTTTATCTTTCAATTCAAGTAATTGTTTTTAACTATTTCAAAAACAGCCAAAAGCGCTTTGTATAGTTCATTAGGAGTTTTTAGATTAAAAAGAAAAGAGATTTTAAAACGATTTTCGGACGCGTTATGAGATTTAGAGTCTGGTTCATAAGAACCTCTTTTTGCTAAGAAGTCCAGGTTAAAATACTTTTCAACTTTGTTAAGAAACTATATTTCTTAAAAATAGGTTTACTACTCTAACGCAGTACGCACCTTTTTATCCGTGACAATAGGAGGGGTTGATTAGAGAGTACAACTCGGTTCTGAATACGCGAAAGCGA
>CAWUDS030002858.1:587500-600000 GCA_963859935.3 Lathyrus sativus
ACACATTCACACACACGCACGCACACACACAGACATGCACACACACGTACACACACAAACATGCACGCGTGCGCGCACATACACACACACAAACACTCACGCCCGCACACGTTCACACTCACGCACGCACACACACACACACACGTACACACACAGACCCGCACGCGCACATACTCACACACTCACACACATACACACACACACAAACACGCACACACACACACACATTCACACACACGCACGCACACACACGGACATGCACACACACACACACGTACACACACAGACACGTACGCGCACACACACACTCACACACACACACATGCGCACACACACATGCACACACACACACAAACAGACATGCACACACCCACACAAACACACGCACGCGCGCGTACACACACACGCACGCCCACGCACGCGCACACACACACACACACTTACACACACACACGCATGCACGCACGCACGCACACACATACCCACGCGCACACACACACACACACGCACGCGCACACACACGCACACACATACACACACGCGCACACACACATACGCACACACATACGCACGCACATCCAAACTCGATCGAAGCTTCATTGAATGCTTTTACACCGATAGCAACCACTCTAGAAGGAGTTTTCATCATTCCTGAACACACTAGAAAAAACATAAAAAGAAACAAATATATACAAAATGTACAAAGCTTAAAAACATAGAACCGTTGCAATGCACTTCAAAATCTCAACACCAATCCCCGGCAACGGCGCCATTTTGTTGATGCGGTAAAGCAGCAAGCAAAAAATATTAAGTAACCCAGTTTTATCGTCTCCACAGGGATCAGTGCGATTTGAACGCCGTTCAACGATTTCCATATTTCTAAGCTTGTTGTTCAAAAGGTTTATTTTAAAAGGTTCAAAGAACCATGGATAAAGACAGGAAATATAAATAAAGACTTAAATATAAATGGAGTCTTGTTGGGATTGGATTTCATCAATTGATAACATATGCATTCTTCTGATCAAATTAAGCACAACGCAATCATTCGTCTAATATCCTCACGTATCACTCACGACAAAGCTTATTTCTAACGCGGCGTCGAGAGAACAACTGTGCTGTCTCATTGGTGATCTCTCACCCAACAAAAACACAACACAGAGCATTAAGATCTGATACTCAAGCAAATGCTAAGCCTAAATCTATCTCTAGCGTTTAGGACCTAACAGGTAATCATCCTAGTTCCAGATCTGAAAAGTATATCTCTATCACGATTCAAATCAAAGATAAACAGGTAAGCAAGGATAACACCCATATCAGATAAACGATTGTTTTGCGTAAAATACAATGATCAAAATACGTACACACGCTTAACCCTTTTTACATGTATTCATCTAATCCGCCAAATGCCGCTGAACATCGTTCTTCATCACTATTATCATATACCCACACAATATCATATTGATCCTATCCATGCTACCCATGCTACTTAATCAACACAACACCGTAGAAAATACATGAATATCAACTTCAAAACCATGTCAAAAGTTTGTTCATTGATAGAAGAAAATCTTAGATTAAACAAGTGAAAAGGTTTTGTCAAGACCCACATACAAGCAATCAAAGATAAACATTCTATAGAGAATCAAAACTAGTTCACAAACATATACTAGATGAAATACATAAGGTATCAAAAGATTACAATCTAACCCCAACAAGAGATCGAAGATCTTACCTCCTCCCTCTTAGGGTTTGTACTTCTCCCTCTAAAATAGATGAAGAGAAAATAAGTTCTGATGTCTAGAAATGGAAAAATTACAAGCTATGAAAAAGATAGATATATTTATGACCTAAAAAGCACTTAAATAAAGAACCAAAGGTGTTCTGTTTCCGTCCATTCGCCAGGCGAACAGGGGCCTTTGCCAGGCGAACAACAGAACCAAGGCACTTAAAAGTGCCTCCAGCAGCAAACCGCCCTCTGAGATATCGCGCCTTCGCCAGGCGAAGGAATCACTCGCCAGGCGAACCTTCGCTGGCTCCACTCGCCAGGCGAACTTTATGTCCTTTTGGTCTGGGAGTTTCATTAGAATTACTCGCCCTGGCTCGCCAGCACTCGCCTGGCGAACCTTCGCTGGCACTCGCTGAGCTTCGCCAGGCGAACATGACAGATTCCAGCTTCTTCCAGCAGCTCTGATTTCTCCTAGTGAGCATGACAGCATTTTGGTGGTTTGCATATTGTCTTGGTTTCCTTGCCCATTTCTTGTGTCTTACTCTTAACTTGTTTTGTGCCTAATTCCTGCACAATAACACACAAATCAAAGGTACCAAGAGCTTTTCACACTATATTGCAAACCAAACAAAACAAGAGTGATTTTCTACACTTAATTGACGAAAATGAGTGAAAAATGCCAACTTTTGATAGATCAAATAAGTGAAATTTGGCATCTAACAACTCGCCCCAACTAGTTTTTTGCTTGTCCTCAAGCAAAGTATGCCTCTCATTTCACAACAAGAGGATTTGCTCAAGACTAAGTTTCACCCAAGAATGGATAAAATTGGCTCAAATACAAATGATGCAAACAAGCAATGGTTTCAAATGCTTAGAATCAAACAATGCAAAAGAACTAAATTCTTAAAACAAATATTAAGTCATGTATCAATCAACAACTATGTTTTTTCATGAATGAATCACCCTATCTCTCCTCTTCGAATAAGGATTGAAGAAATTACGCGTTTGCAACCGCGGGGACAATTTCACTCAACTAACATACAATGCCAATATCAATTCAATTCATACAAAATCTAACAAATCAAAAGCAAAAACATGGAAGAAAGAAGATCACTAAGGTCTTTAAGGTTGTAGCTTGGTCGGGTTCACAAACAAGGGACATTTATAAGGCCATTGAAACGAAATTGCTGATGCAAAAGAGGCATTCACCGCACATGTTATTTACACACCTCAACTTCATTCCATTCATTTCTTAATTGCAAACCTTCACAAAACTTATTTCACAACTTATTCTTTCACTATTTTTCTTTTTCAAGCAAGCATTCTTTTTCTCATTTTTTTTCTTTCTTTCTTTTTTTCATATTCACACAATTTTTTGGTGCTTGCTTGAATTTTTCAAAAGTTGTAACAACCTACTATCTTTCTTTTTCATTCGCCCCAACTTAACTTTTACTCAACCCTCAAGTGAATGCTCTTAGCTTTTTATGGCAAAGAAGACAATTAAAACAAATTCAAGGGTTCAAGAAAAATTTTAGAATCTCACAAAATTAAGAATGAGATTCACATTGTTTAGGCTCAAAGGGGTTAAAGAACTCTCTCTACTCACGGGTAAGTTGCATTTGGACATGGTTGTGCTCAATAAAAACAAATGCCTTGATCATTTCTAATGCTTCCACAAATTCACAATGATAACAAGATGAAGCATGAATCATACGAATCAACAGAGTTTATCAGAAATCCAGCATTTAGTAAACAATGGAGGCTTTCTCACAAATTGTGGTTTTTGGTCTTAAGTGAAACAATCATTCAAACAAGTTGCCAAAAGAACAAATTTCATTTGCACAAAGACTTAAGTTCTTAAGCATTCTAAAATTCTAAACAAAAGAGACCATGTACCTTGACAACATTCACTTGTTTTATACTATCATCGCCATCCAAACTCGATCGAAGCTTCATTGAATGCTTTTACACCGATAGCAACCACTCTAGAAGGAGTTTTCATCATTCCTGAACACACTAGAAAAAACATAAAAAGAAACAAATATATACAAAATGTACAAAGCTTAAAAACATAGAATCGTTGCAATGCACTTCAAAATCTCAACACCAATCCCCGACAACGGCGCCATTTTGTTGATGCGGTAAAGCAGCAAGCAAAAAATATTAAGTAACCCAGTTTTATCGTCTCCACAGGGATCAGTGCGATTTGAACGCCGTTCAACGATTTCCATATTTCTAAGCTTGTTGTTCAAAAGGTTTATTTTAAAAGGTTCAAAGAACCATGGATAAAGACAGGAAATATAAATAAAGACTTAAATATAAATGGAGTCTTGTTGGGATTGGATTTCATCAATTGATAACATATGCATTCTTCTGATCAAATTAAGCACAACGCAATCATTCGTCTAATATCCTCACGTATCACTCACGACAAAGCTTATTTCTAACGCGGCGTCGAGAGAACAACCGTGCTGTCTCATTGGTGATCTCTCACCCAACAAAAACACAACACAGAGCATTAAGATCTGATACTCAAGCAAATGCTAAGCCTAAATCTATCTCTAGCGTTTAGGACCTAACAGGTAATCATCCTAGTTCCAGATCTGAAAAGTATATCTCTATCACGATTCAAATCAAAGATAAACAGGTAAGCAAGGATAACACCCATATCAGATAAACGATTGTTTTGCGTAAAATACAATGATCAAAATACGTACACACGCTTAACCCTTTTTACATGTATTCATCTAATCCGCCAAATGCCGCTGAACATCGTTCTTCATCACTATTATCATATACCCACACAATATCATATTGATCCTATCCATGCTACCCATGCTACTTAATCAACACAACACCGTAGAAAATACATGAATATCAACTTCAAAACCATGTCAAAAGTTTGTTCATTGATAGAAGAAAATCTTAGATTAAACAAGTGAAAAGGTTTTGTCAAGACCCACATACAAGCAATCAAAGATAAACATTCTATAGAGAATCAAAACTAGTTCACAAACATATACTAGATGAAATACATAAGGTATCAAAAGATTACAATCTAACCCCAACAAGAGATCGAAGATCTTACCTCCTCCCTCTTAGGGTTTGTACTTCTCCCTCTAAAATAGATGAAGAGAAAATAAGTTCTGATGTCTAGAAATGGAAAAATTACAAGCTATGAAAAAGATAGATATATTTATGACCTAAAAAGCACTTAAATAAAGAACAAAAGGTGTTCTGTTTCCGTCCATTCGCCAGGCGAACAGGGGCCTTTGCCAGGCGAACAACAGAACCAAGGCACTTAAAAGTGCCTCCAGCAGCAAACCGCCCTCTGAGATATCGCGCCTTCGCCAGGCGAAGGAATCACTCGCCAGGCGAACCTTCGCTGGCTCCACTCGCCAGGCGAACTTTATGTCCTTTTGGTCTGGGAGTTTCATTAGAATTACTCGCCCTGGCTCGCCAGCACTCGCCTGGCGAACCTTCGCTGGCACTCGCTGAGCTTCGCCAGGCGAACATGACAGATTCCAGCTTCTTCCAGCAGCTCTGATTTCTCCTAGTGAGCATGACAGCATTTTGGTGGTTTGCATATTGTCTTGGTTTCCTTGCCCATTTCTTGTGTCTTACTCTTAACTTGTTTTGTGCCTAATTCCTGCACAATAACACACAAATCAAAGGTACCAAGAGCTTTTCACACTATATTGCAAACCAAACAAAACAAGAGTGATTTTCTACACTTAATTGACGAAAATGAGTGAAAAATGCCAACTTTTGATAGATCAAATAAGTGAAATTTGGCATCTAACAACTCGCCCCAACTAGCTTTTTGCTTGTCCTCAAGCAAAGTATGCCTCTCATTTCACAACAAGAGGATTTGCTCAAGACTAAGTTTCACCCAAGAATGGATAAAATTGGCTCAAATACAAATGATGCAAACAAGCAATGGTTTCAAATGCTTAGAATCAAACAATGCAAAAGAACTAAATTCTTAAAACAAATATTAAGTCATGTATCAATCAACAACTATGTTTTTTCATGAATGAATCACCCTATCTCTCCTCTTCGAATAAGGATTGAAGAAATTACGCGTTTGCAACCGCGGGGACAATTTCACTCAACTAACATACAATGCCAATATCAATTCAATTCATACAAAATCTAACAAATCAAAAGCAAAAACATGGAAGAAAGAAGATCACTAAGGTCTTTAAGGTTGTAGCTTGGTCGGGTTCACAAACAAGGGACATTTATAAGGCCATTGAAACGAAATTGCTGATGCAAAAGAGGCATTCACCGCACATGTTATTTACACACCTCAACTTCATTCCATTCATTTCTTAATTGCAAACCTTCACAAAACTTATTTCACAACTTATTCTTTCACTATTTTTCTTTTTCAAGCAAGCATTCTTTTTCTCATTTTTTTTCTTTCTTTCTTTTTTTCATATTCACACAATTTTTTGGTGCTTGCTTGAATTTTTCAAAAGTTGTAACAACCTACTATCTTTCTTTTTCATTCGCCCCAACTTAACTTTTACTCAACCCTCAAGTGAATGCTCTTAGCTTTTTATGGCAAAGAAGACAATTAAAACAAATTCAAGGGTTCAAGAAAAATTTTAGAATCTCACAAAATTAAGAATGAGATTCACATTGTTTAGGCTCAAAGGGGTTAAAGAACTCTCTCTACTCACGGGTAAGTTGCATTTGGACATGGTTGTGCTCAATAAAAACAAGTGCCTTGATCATTTCTAATGCTTCCACAAATTCACAATGATAACAAGATGAAGCATGAATCATACGAATCAACAGAGTTTATCAGAAATCCAGCATTTAGTAAACAATGGAGGCTTTCTCACAAATTGTGGTTTTTGGTCTTAAGTGAAACAATCATTCAAACAAGTTGCCAAAAGAACAAATTTCATTTGCACAAAGACTTAAGTTCTTAAGCATTCTAAAATTCTAAACAAAAGAGACCATGTACCTTGACAACATTCACTTGTTTTATACTATCATCGCCATCCAAACTCGATCGAAGCTTCATTGAATGCTTTTACACCGATAGCAACCACTCTAGAAGGAGTTTTCATCATTCCTGAACACACTAGAAAAAACATAAAAAGAAACAAATATATACAAAATGTACAAAGCTTAAAAACATAGAACCGTTGCAATGCACTTCAAAATCTCAACACCAATCCCCGGCAACGGCACCA
Source organism: Lathyrus sativus (assembly GCA_963859935.3). Classification (NCBI taxonomy): domain Eukaryota; kingdom Viridiplantae; phylum Streptophyta; class Magnoliopsida; order Fabales; family Fabaceae; genus Lathyrus; species Lathyrus sativus. The sequence continues at coordinate 594,437 of CAWUDS030002858.1, forward strand.
TTTTGTTGATGCGGTAAAGCAGCAAGCAAAAAATATTAAGTAACCCAGTTTTATCGTCTCCACAGGGATCAGTGCGATTTGAACGCCGTTCAACGATTTCCATATTTCTAAGCTTGTTGTTCAAAAGGTTTATTTTAAAAGGTTCAAAGAACCATGGATAAAGACAGGAAATATAAATAAAGACTTAAATATAAATGGAGTCTTGTTGGGATTGGATTTCATCAATTGATAACATATGCATTCTTCTGATCAAATTAAGCACAACGCAATCATTCGTCTAATATCCTCACGTATCACTCACGACAAAGCTTATTTCTAACGCGGCGTCGAGAGAACAACCGTGCTGTCTCATTGGTGATCTCTCACCCAACAAAAACACAACACAGAGCATTAAGATCTGATACTCAAGCAAATGCTAAGCCTAAATCTATCTCTAGCGTTTAGGACCTAACAGGTAATCATCCTAGTTCCAGATCTAAAAAGTATATCTCTATCACGATTCAAATCAAAGATAAACAGGTAAGCAAGGATAACACCCATATCAGATAAACGATTGTTTTGCGTAAAATACAATGATCAAAATACGTACACACGCTTAACCCTTTTTACATGTATTCATCTAATCCGCCAAATGCCGCTGAACATCGTTCTTCATCACTATTATCATATACCCACACAATATCATATTGATCCTATCCATGCTACCCATGCTACTTAATCAACACAACACCGTAGAAAATACATGAATATCAACTTCAAAACCATGTCAAAAGTTTGTTCATTGATAGAAGAAAATCTTAGATTAAACAAGTGAAAAGGTTTTGTCAAGACCCACATACAAGCAATCAAAGATAAACATTCTATAGAGAATCAAAACTAGTTCACAAACATATACTAGATGAAATACATAAGGTATCAAAAGATTACAATCTAACCCCAACAAGAGATCGAAGATCTTACCTCCTCCCTCTTAGGGTTTGTACTTCTCCCTCTAAAATAGATGAAGAGAAAATAAGTTCTGATGTCTAGAAATGGAAAAATTACAAGCTATGAAAAAGATAGATATATTTATGACCTAAAAAGCACTTAAATAAAGAACAAAAGGTGTTCTGTTTCCGTCCATTCGCCAGGCGAACAGGGGCCTTCGCCAGGCGAACAACAGAACCAAGGCACTTAAAAGTGCCTCCAGCAGCAAACCGCCCTCTGAGATATCGCGCCTTCGCCAGGCGAAGGAATCACTCGCCAGGCGAACCTTCGCTGGCTCCACTCGCCAGGCGAACTTTATGTCCTTTTGGTCTGGGAGTTTCATTAGAATTACTCGCCCTGGCTCGCCAGCACTCGCCTGGAGAACCTTCGCTGGCACTCGCTGAGCTTCGCCAGGCGAACATGGCAGATTCCAGCTTCTTCCAGCAGCTCTGATTTCTCCTAGTGAGCATGACAGCATTTTGGTGGTTTGCATATTGTCTTGGTTTCCTTGCCCATTTCTTGTGTCTTACTCTTAACTTGTTTTGTGCCTAATTCCTGCACAATAACACACAAATCAAAGGTACCAAGAGCTTTTCACACTATATTGCAAACCAAACAAAACAAGAGTGATTTTCTACACTTAATTGACGAAAATGAGTGAAAAATGCCAACTTTTGATAGATCAAATAAGTGAAATTTGGCATCTAACAACTCGCCCCAACTAGCTTTTTGCTTGTCCTCAAGCAAAGTATGCCTCTCATTTCACAACAAGAGGATTTGCTCAAGACTAAGTTTCACCCAAGAATGGATAAAATTGGCTCAAATACAAATGATGCAAACAAGCAATGGTTTCAAATGCTTAGAATCAAACAATGCAAAAGAACTAAATTCTTAAAACAAATATTAAGTCATGTATCAATCAACAACTATGTTTTTTCATGAATGAATCACCCTATCTCTCCTCTTCGAATAAGGATTGAAGAAATTACGCGTTTGCAACCGCGGGGACAATTTCACTCAACTAACATACAATGCCAATATCAATTCAATTCATACAAAATCTAACAAATCAAAAGCAAAAACATGGAAGAAAGAAGATCACTAAGGTCTTTAAGGTTGTAGCTTGGTCGGGTTCACAAACAAGGGACATTTATAAGGCCATTGAAACGAAATTGCTGATGCAAAAGAGGCATTCACCGCACATGTTATTTACACACCTCAACTTCATTCCATTCATTTCTTAATTGCAAACCTTCACAAAACTTATTTCACAACTTATTCTTTCACTATTTTTCTTTTTCAAGCAAGCATTCTTTTTCTCATTTTTTTTCTTTCTTTCTTTTTTTCATATTCACACAATTTTTTGGTGCTTGCTTGAATTTTTCAAAAGTTGTAACAACCTACTATCTTTCTTTTTCATTCGCCCCAACTTAACTTTTACTCAACCCTCAAGTGAATGCTCTTAGCTTTTTATGGCAAAGAAGACAATTAAAACAAATTCAAGGGTTCAAGAAAAATTTTAGAATCTCACAAAATTAAGAATGAGATTCACATTGTTTAGGCTCAAAGGGGTTAAAGAACTCTCTCTACTCACGGGTAAGTTGCATTTGGACATGGTTGTGCTCAATAAAAACAAGTGCCTTGATCATTTCTAATGCTTCCACAAATTCACAATGATAACAAGATGAAGCATGAATCATACGAATCAACAGAGTTTATCAGAAATCCAGCATTTAGTAAACAATGGAGGCTTTCTCACAAATTGTGGTTTTTGGTCTTAAGTGAAACAATCATTCAAACAAGTTGCCAAAAGAACAAATTTCATTTGCACAAAGACTTAAGTTCTTAAGCATTCTAAAATTCTAAACAAAAGAGACCATGTACCTTGACAACATTCACTTGTTTTATACTATCATCGCCATCCAAACTCGATCGAAGCTTCATTGAATGCTTTTACACCGATAGCAACCACTCTAGAAGGAGTTTTCATCATTCCTGAACACACTAGAAAAAACATAAAAAGAAACAAATATATACAAAATGTACAAAGCTTAAAAACATAGAACCGTTGCAATGCACTTCAAAATCTCAACACCAATCCCCGGCAACGGCACCATTTTGTTGATGCGGTAAAGCAGCAAGCAAAAAATATTAAGTAACCCAGTTTTATCGTCTCCACAGGGATCAGTGCGATTTGAACGCCGTTCAACGATTTCCATATTTCTAAGCTTGTTGTTCAAAAGGTTTATTTTAAAAGGTTCAAAGAACCATGGATAAAGACAGGAAATATAAATAAAGACTTAAATATAAATGGAGTCTTGTTGGGATTGGATTTCATCAATTGATAACATATGCATTCTTCTGATCAAATTAAGCACAACGCAATCATTCGTCTAATATCCTCACGTATCACTCACGACAAAGCTTATTTCTAACGCGGCGTCGAGAGAACAACCGTGCTGTCTCATTGGTGATCTCTCACCCAACAAAAACACAACACAGAGCATTAAGATCTGATACTCAAGCAAATGCTAAGCCTAAATCTATCTCTAGCGTTTAGGACCTAACAGGTAATCATCCTAGTTCCAGATCTGAAAAGTATATCTCTATCACGATTCAAATCAAAGATAAACAGGTAAGCAAGGATAACACCCATATCAGATAAACGATTGTTTTGCGTAAAATACAATGATCAAAATACGTACACACGCTTAACCCTTTTTACATGTATTCATCTAATCCGCCAAATGCCGCTGAACATCGTTCTTCATCACTATTATCATATACCCACACAATATCATATTGATCCTATCCATGCTACCCATGCTACTTAATCAACACAACACCGTAGAAAATACATGAATATCAACTTCAAAACCATGTCAAAAGTTTGTTCATTGATAGAAGAAAATCTTAGATTAAACAAGTGAAAAGGTTTTGTCAAGACCCACATACAAGCAATCAAAGATAAACATTCTATAGAGAATCAAAACTAGTTCACAAACATATACTAGATGAAATACATAAGGTATCAAAAGATTACAATCTAACCCCAACAAGAGATCGAAGATCTTACCTCCTCCCTCTTAGGGTTTGTACTTCTCCCTCTAAAATAGATGAAGAGAAAATAAGTTCTGATGTCTAGAAATGGAAAAATTACAAGCTATGAAAAAGATAGATATATTTATGACCTAAAAAGCACTTAAATAAAGAACAAAAGGTGTTCTGTTTCCGTCCATTCGCCAGGCGAACAGGGGCCTTCGCCAGGCGAACAACAGAACCAAGGCACTTAAAAGTGCCTCCAGCAGCAAACCGCCCTCTGAGATATCGCGCCTTCGCCAGGCGAAGGAATCACTCGCCAGGCGAACCTTCGCTGGCTCCACTCGCCAGGCGAACTTTATGTCCTTTTGGTCTGGGAGTTTCATTAGAATTACTCGCCCTGGCTCGCCAGCACTCGCCTGGAGAACCTTCGCTGGCACTCGCTGAGCTTCGCCAGGCGAACATGGCAGATTCCAGCTTCTTCCAGCAGCTCTGATTTCTCCTAGTGAGCATGACAGCATTTTGGTGGTTTGCATATTGTCTTGGTTTCCTTGCCCATTTCTTGTGTCTTACTCTTAACTTGTTTTGTGCCTAATTCCTGCACAATAACACACAAATCAAAGGTACCAAGAGCTTTTCACACTATATTGCAAACCAAACAAAACAAGAGTGATTTTCTACACTTAATTGACGAAAATGAGTGAAAAATGCCAACTTTTGATAGATCAAATAAGTGAAATTTGGCATCTAACAACTCGCCCCAACTAGCTTTTTGCTTGTCCTCAAGCAAAGTATGCCTCTCATTTCACAACAAGAGGATTTGCTCAAGACTAAGTTTCACCCAAGAATGGATAAAATTGGCTCAAATACAAATGATGCAAACAAGCAATGGTTTCAAATGCTTAGAATCAAACAATGCAAAAGAACTAAATTCTTAAAACAAATATTAAGTCATGTATCAATCAACAACTATGTTTTTTCATGAATGAATCACCCTATCTCTCCTCTTCGAATAAGGATTGAAGAAATTACGCGTTTGCAACCGCGGGGACAATTTCACTCAACTAACATACAATGCCAATATCAATTCAATTCATACAAAATCTAACAAATCAAAAGCAAAAACATGGAAGAAAGAAGATCACTAAGGTCTTTAAGGTTGTAGCTTGGTCGGGTTCACAAACAAGGGACATTTATAAGGCCATTGAAACGAAATTGCTGATGCAAAAGAGGCATTCACCGCACATGTTATTTACACACCTCAACTTCATTCCATTCATTTCTTAATTGCAAACCTTCACAAAACTTATTTCACAACTTATTCTTTCACTATTTTTCTTTTTCAAGCAAGCATTCTTTTTCTCATTTTTTTTCTTTCTTTCTTTTTTTCATATTCACACAATTTTTTGGTGCTTGCTTGAATTTTTCAAAAGTTGTAACAACCTACTATCTTTCTTTTTCATTCGCCCCAACTTAACTTTTACTCAACCCTCAAGTGAATGCTCTTAGCTTTTTATGGCAAAGAAGACAATTAAAACAAATTCAAGGGTTCAAGAAAA
>CAWUDS030002858.1:680000-682500 GCA_963859935.3 Lathyrus sativus
CACACAGACACGCACGCACACCCACCCACACACACACACTCACGCGCGCACGCGCACACACACACACACACGCGTGCGCGCACACACTAACAGGCACGCGCACTAACACTCACACACCAACACGCACACACACAGACAGGCACACACACAGAAACACACACACACGCACACATTCACACACACACACACACACACACGTAAACACACAGACACACGCGCACACACACACACACACAAAAACACGCACGCGCGCAGACACACACGCGCACACACACACACACAGACATGCACACACACACAAACACGCACACGCACACACACACACACGCACACAAACACACACACACACACTCACACACGCGCACGCACACACACAGACATGCACACACACATAAACACGCACGCACACACACATTCACACACACGCACGCACACACACAGACATGCACACACACACAAACACGCACGCGCGCACGCTCACATTCACACACAGGCACACACACACACACAAACATGCATACACACACACACGTACACACACAGACACGCACGCACACACACACACACACACACACGTACACACACAGACACGCACGCACACACACACACACACACAAACACAAACATGCACGCGCGCACACGCACACGCACGCGCGCACACGCACACGCACGCGCGCACACGCACACCCACACACACACACACACAAACACGCATGCGCGCGCACACACACATACACACGCACACACACACGCACGCACACACACATACGCGCGCGTACGCACACACTCACACACAAACACGCACGCGCGCACACACTCACACACACACACGCACAAACACAGACATGCACACACACAAAAAACATGCACGCGCGCACACATTCACACACACGCACGCATACACACAGACATACACACACACACACACGCACACGCACACACAGACACGCCCTAGCACACGCACGCGGGCATGCACGCAGGCACCCAGTCACACGCACACACGCACACACACACACACACACACACATAAAAACACGCACGCACGCACACATTCACACACACGCACGCACACACATTCACACACTCGCACGCACACACACACGTACACACACAGACACGGAGGCACGCACAAACACACACATACACGCGTGCAGACACACTTACACACAAACACGCACGCGCGCACAAACGCACACACACACACACACACACACACACACACAAACACGCACGCGCGCACACATTCACACACCCACGCATACACACAGACGTGCACACACACACTCACGCACACACGCACACACACAAAAACACGAACGCGCACACACATTCACACAAACGCACGCACAGACACAGACATGCACACACACACACACACACACGTACACACACAGACATGCACACACACACGCACACACACACGTACACACACAGACATGCACACACACACGCACACACATTCACACACACACACACACACAGACATGCACACACACACACACGTACACACACAGACACGCACACACACACACACACACGCACAGACAGACATGCACACACACAAACGCACGCGCACACACACACACATACACAAACATGCACACACACACACACAAAAACACGCACGCGCGCACACACGCACGCACACACACACGCGCGCGCGCATGCGCACACTAACAGGCACGCGCACTAACACTCACACACCAACACGCACACACACAGACAGGCACACACACAGAAACACGCACTCACGCACACATTCACACACACGCACGCACACACACACACACAGACATGCACACACACACACGTACACACACAGACACGCGCACACACACACACACACACAAAAACACGCACGCGCGCAGACACACACGCGCACACACATACACACAGACATGCACACACACACACAAACACGCATGCGCACACACACACACAAACACGCATGCGCGCACACACACACACACACGCACACACCCGCACACACACACACACACAAAAACACGCACGCGCGCAGACACACATGCGCACACACACACACGCAGACATGCACACCCACACACACACACACACACAAACACGCACGCGCGCACACACTCACACACACACGCGCACACACACAAACACACGCGCGCGCACACGCAAACACACACTCACACACAAACACGCACGCGCTCAAACACTCACACATACACACGCACACACACAGACATGCACACAAACACGCACGAGCGCATACATTCACTCACACGCACGCACACACACAAACATGCACACACACACACACACATACACACAGACAGACACACACACACACATACAAACGCGCGCGCACACACACGCTCACACACAAACACGCACGCGCACACACACTCACACACACGCACACACACACACACACTGACATGCACACATACACAAACACACACGCGCACACACATTCACACACACGCATGCACACATACCGACATGCACACACACACACATACACGTACAC
>CAWUDS030002858.1:717500-720981 GCA_963859935.3 Lathyrus sativus
AAACATGCACACACACACAAACACGCACGCGCGCACACACACACACACGCGCACACACACACACGCACACACTAATACACAAACACGCATGCGTGCACACACTCACACACACGCACACACACACACACAGACATGCACACACACGCAAACACGCACGCGCGCACACACACACACACACACACACACACACGCATGCACACACACACGCTCGCGCGCGCACTCACACACACACACACACGCACGCACACACACACGCACGCACACACACACACACACACTCACACACAAACATGCACGCGCACACACAGACATGCACACACACACAAACACGCACGCGCGCACACACTCACACACAAACACGCACGCGCGCACACACTCATACACACGCACGCACACACACACAGACATGCACACACAAACAAACACGCACGCGCGCATACATTAACACACGCACACACACACGCACACAGACACACACACATACACACACACATGCGCGCACACACAAACACGCACGCGCACACACGCACGCACACACACAGACATGCACACACACACACACACACACACACACACTCACACACAAACATGCACGCGCACACACAGACATGCACACACACACAAACACGCACGCGCGCACACACTCACACACAAACACGCACGCGCGCACACACTCATACACACGCACGCACACACACAGACATGCACACACAAACAAACACGCACGCGCGCATACATTAACACACGCACACACACACGCACACAGACACACACACACACATACACACACACATGCGCGCACACACAAACACGCACGCGCACACACGCACGCACACACACAGACATGCACACAGACACAAACACACACACGCACACACATTTTTACACGCACACACACGCACGCACACACACACGTACGCGCACACACACATTTTTACACTCACACACACATACACACACACAGACACACAAACACAGACAAACACACACACACGAGCGCACATGCACTCTCACCCACAAACACGCACACGCGCACACACTCACACACACGCAGGCACACACACAGACATGCACACGCGCACAAACACACATACACACACACATACACACACACACACACACACACACACACACAAACACGCACGCGCGCACGCACACGCACGCGCACACACGCACGCACATGCGCGCGCACACACAATCACACACAAACACGCACGCGCGCAAGTACTCACACACACGCACGCACACACAAAGACATGCACACACGCACAAATACGCACGCGCGCGCACATTAACACACACACACACACACACGCATGCACACACACACGCACGTGGACACACACAAACACGCACGTGCGCGCGTGCACACACACACACACACACATACACACACAAACACGCATGCGCGCACACACACACACACACGCTCACACGCACACACTCACCCACAAACACGCACGCGCGCACGCACTCAAACACACGCACGCACACACACACGCACGCGCGCACACACAAACACGCACTCGCACACACACACACACAGAGACACACACAGACACACACACACATACACACACCCACAAAACACGCACGCACGCACATGTTCGCACACACACATACGCGCGCACACACAAACACGCACGCACGCACACGTTCGCACACACACATACACACGCACTCACAAACACGCACGCGCGCACACGCACAAACACACACACACAGACACACACACACATAAACACGCACACGCGCGCACACACTCACTCACAAACACGCACGCCCGCACACACTCACACACGCACGCACACACACACACAGACATGCACACACACACACACACACACACACACACAAACACGCACGCGCACACACATTCAGACACGCACACACACATGCATGCACGCACACACACGCACACGCGCACACACGAATACGCACGCGCCCATGAACACACACACACGCACACGCGCACACACGAACACGCACGCGCACCATAAACACACACACACACACACACACACAGACACACACACACACACACGCACGTACACACACACTCACACAAAAACACGCACGCGCGCACACATATACACGCACGCGCGCTCACAATTTACACACACACACGCGCGCGCACACACTCACACACGAACGCGCGCACACACTCACACACACGCACGCACACACACAGACATGCACACACACACGAACACGCACGCGCACACACATTCGCACACGCACATACACACGCACGCATACACACACGCACGCGCCACACACAAACACGCACGCGCACACACACACACACACACACAAACACGCACGCGCGCACACACGCACACGCACGCGCCCACACACACACAAACACAAACACACGCGCGCGCTTGCACACACACTCACGCACAAACACGTGCGCGCGCACACTCACACACTCGCGCAGACACACACACAGACATGCACACACACACAAACACGCACGCGCACACTTATTCACACACGCACACACACACACACACACACGCACACACACACGCACGCGCGCACACACAGACATGCACGCGCACACACACACACACACGCACACACACACACACACGAGCGCGCGCGTATTCTCACACACAAACACGCACGCGCACACACTCGCACACACGCATGCACACACACAGACATGCACACGTGCACAAACACACACACACACACACAAACACAAACACGCGCGCGCGCGCGCACACACACACACACACACACACACACACGCTCACACACACTCAAACACACGCGCGCGCACACACACTCACACACAAACACGCACGCGCGCACACACTCACACACACGCACGCACACACACATACATGCACACACACACAAACACGCACGCGCGCACACATTCACACACGCACACAGACACGCACAAACTCACACACAAACACGCACGCGCGCACGCACTCACACACACGCACACACACACACGTACGCGCGCATACACAAACACGCACGCGCACACACACAAACACACACAGAGACACACACACAGACACACACACACACACACAGACACACACACACACACACAAGACACACACACACACACACGACCGCACGCGCACTCTCACACACAAACACGCAAGCGCACACACACACACACACACGCACACACACATGCGCCCGCACTCTCTCACGCAAACGCACGCACGCACACACAAACACGCACGCGCTTGCGCACACTCACAAACACACACACACACACAAACACACACACACAAACACGCACGCGCGCACAAATGCGCACGCGCGCACATACAAACACACACGCGCGCGCGCGCATACACTCACACACAAAGACGCACGCGCACACACACTTACACACACGCACACACACACACGGACATGCACACACACACAAACACGCAACGCGCACACTCATTCAGACACGCACACACACATGCACGCACACACAAACACGCACGCGCCCATAAACACA